>JAJOZX010007762.1:0-90000 GCA_023014485.1 Bathynomus jamesi
ATTAAGTCGTCTTCTGACTGTAGGCTACTTGCAGAAACGGGAGTTCCCGTTGCCTTTCTAGATCAGAACTGAAGTCTGAAGCTGTTTCTGTGATTTCTGAGGGGAACTGAGTTTTAATAGTTGTCTTCCCGGCTGGATGTTACCTTTTTTCGACCACTTCAGTGCTGATTGGCCTGGTACTAGTCTCTCTATAATGCTTTAATGTGGTTTTGGACAGTACATTTTAGTTTTGCAATTGCAACCTAGGAAAACCCTTGAGATAATAGATATACTATTTGAGGTATTTTGCCTTCAGTTAATTCTCTGTTTTTACCATTTTGTGCACTGATTCTCACCAGCTTTTACCACTATAAAATCAAAGGATGTAAACGCGACAGTCAATGAATGTAGAAAACTGATTCAAAAGGTCTTTTCCAAACGCTACTAAACAGCGATAAGGTCACCTTGAAAATTTATTATGGTATAAAATCTCATTAGGTAAAACTTGTGAACTTTTCAAAGTAGTTATATACAGCCACCATAAAACAAATGAGTGGCTAAATTTCTAACCTTACGAGCGTATACCAAAACCACCATACGCATGGTCGAGAGCCACAAAACACACGCGTCCCTTTACCGAACCCATGGACTAACCCAAAACTCGATTCTTTTGAAAACAAGAGTGGATGAAAAGAAGAAATTTGAAAATGATAAACACGATTAAATACAGATAATAAAGAGACATTTCTCGTTATTTTTATATTTTCTCGTTTTTTCTTTGTACCTCTTCCTTCAAAAACCCACTTGAACTCTGGGGGAGACGCAGTTTGGTCATCTTTGATGTAAACCATTGAATTTTTGTTGTACGACCTTAATTGAAAAGAACATAAGTAATTTTAAGGCGGCCTAGTACTTTTGACTGAACCTGTATTGAATGCATTTTTACACGCGCACATTCAAAGTTACTCACTATATATATATATCGGGTGGGCAAAAAAAAATGGGAGACCTCGAACTTGGCTGTAAAATCCAAAGTTATGGTCAGGTTTCAATATTTTTTTCACACCCAACAACTAAGTAAATTTCTATACGGTGTGGATTCAAAGAAGAATAATGAAAATTATGGATTTATTGAACATTCTTTATGCCACTGGAAATTCTCCATTTACATTACTACTACATTGTATGCAGATAAAAAGTACAAAGTACTCGCATATGGTGCTACCTTGATGCTAAAAAAAAACTGCTCGATATGTTTACCACGAACTACTTCAACCTTTTTCAGTCTAGGACGGAACTCATCTATGGCTTTATTGATTTGTTCTTGTGGTAGCTCATCTCATTTTTCCAGAAGAAGCTGTCGTAAATGAGCGACATTTCTACTTTGGCCAGATAAATTGTGTGACAAATTTTCCTAAAGGCCGTAATCGACAGGATTTATTTAAATCAGGACTGTTTGGTGGCCAAATTTAATATCGCCACCTGCAGTTGGCTTACATTAATTAAAATCGCTTTAATTATCAACTTGAAGCTATGATTACCAAGATTTTTCTGGGATGATATTCGCCATAAATCCAATTTCTCAGCTAAAATGTTAAAAGATGACATACAACCATAAAATTACCTAGTACTAACATACTAGAATTTCATGGTTCTATGTATCGTATTGCGAGATATGAAGGATTTAAGTTTTTTTTTTTTTTTTTTGCCGACCGGACAATGCAGTAGTAGTGTAAATGGGGAATTTCCAGTGGCATAAAGAAATGTTCAATAAATGCATAATTTTCATTAGTTTTCTTTGAAATCCGCTCACCGTACAGGAAAATTTACTTACTTGTTGGATGTGAAAAAAATATTGAAATCTGACCATACCTTTGGATTTTACAGCCAAAGTTCGAGGTCTCCCGGGTCATCTCGTAAGTAATGTCGTTTTTTACGATAGATTAAGGTTAAACTAGTCCTACTCGGTTAAGCATAAATTTCTGAAGGTTGTATCTAAGAGGAGATCTATCGTGTTTCGCTACATACTTTACAGACCTTGACCAGTGAAGACGTGTGTTTTGCTTTATGTTGAACTCTCAAAAACATGGCGGTATCAGAAGAGCATATCAGGCATATAATGCTTTACGAGTTCAAAAAAGGGAATAGTGCTACTGAAGCAACGCGAAACATTCAGGAAGTTTATGGCAACGATATTCTGCATGTGAGGAAATGTCAAGATGGCTTCAAAAGTTTAGGAATGGTGACTGCTGTTTGACAGATACAGCACGCTCTGGACGCCCTGCTGAGTTTGAGATGACCTGCTGTTAGCCGCACTTGAAGAAGACTGTTCAACAACTGTCGAAGAATTGCCCAGAAACTCAATTCATCCCCGTCCACCATCCATCGACATTTGCAACAACTCGGGAAAGTGCCTAAATTAGGAAAATGGGTGCCACATGAATTGTCGGTCGACGATCTGAGGGTGCGGGTAAACATTAGCACAGCTCTTCATTCCCGTGAACTCCGTGAACTCCAAGATCCGTTTTTGCACTGTTTAGTAAATGGTGTGTGAAAAGTGGATACTGTACCAGAATGTTAAGCGCCGTCGACAGTGGGTTTGTGCCGGAGAACCAGCGACACCACAGCCAAAACCAAATCTTCACCCTCGGAAGGTGTTGCTTAGTGTTTGGTGGAGAAAGGTGGTGTAATACACTTTGAAACCTTACCACACAACCAAAACAATCACCGCTCAAGTCTACTGTCAACAAGTGGATCGATTGAATACTGCACTAAAAGAAAAGAGACCACCTTTGGTAATCGGAAAGGAATCGTGTTCCACTACGACAACGCACGTCCCCATACCGCTCGGATCACTTTCCGCAAAAATTGAGGAGCTTGGGGTGGGAAAAACTTCCACATCCTCCATATTCTCCAGACCTTGCGCCTTCAGATTATCATCTCTTCAGGAGTCTGCAAAACTATCGACGAGAAACAGTATACTACTTTGATGACCTGCACACCAGTGTTTGTACGTTTTTCCCTCGAAACCGCCTGAATTTTATAAACATGGCGTTCAAAAGCTTGTAGGACGTTGGCAGAGTGTCATTGATTCCGATGGAAAATATATACTAGATTAAAAAGTTTTTTTGTTTTTTTTGTTTTTTGTCCTTCAAATTCCGATCTAAAAAACGACATCACACACACACACACACACACACACCACACACACACACACACACACACACACACACACGCGCGCGCGCGCGGGAAAATTAAATTGACTACAGTCCGAATAAGTAATGGTAAATGACAAGCACTAGTTTTTTCCTTTTTCATGATGTTAGCCCGACGTGGGCAACGGGTCACTTGCAAAGAGGCCCCAAAAATATAGCTTCCCTCACCAGCTATCTGCACAGCAGATAGGGTCTAGCTTTGGGACAAGAGCTAGGTTTTAAAGCAGTCTAGCCTGATTATATTTAGAACCTCAATAGTTATTCCTTTTTTTGATGTATTTAATCCGACGTGAATGCAATGAGTCTTTTGTGTGTGTATATATATATGTATGTATGTAATGAGAGTTTTTTAATACCCAAACGCGCCTCCCACCGCAGTGAGGTTGCGTCAGAAACAGGCAGGAAACGCCTCACTCGTTCACATTCACTTCATCAGCTGACATGACAATAATGCACCTCCCTCAGGGCAACATTATCTACAGGCCCAGCCCGGCAGACTACTCCAATGAGTATATATATACATATACAGGGTTAACAAGTAAATAGACGACACCGGGGTTTTTCCATATTTTTTTATTTGATAATGAAAGCCAATAAATAATAACAGATTTATTGAATCAATGTATTTAGGGTGATGACGTTTCCCCTTTGCATTATGCAAAGCTGAAATGCACGTTCTGCATTTCATTGATGAACTTTGTCATTTGTTCTTGAGGACAATCATCGTGGTGTCCATTTACTTTGTCAACTTTCTGTATACAGGCACGAACATTCGCATTGTTTGATAGATAGGAGTTAATTTTTGTTTGTTTATTGCCAATTAAAACCGTTATGTGGAATAATAGATGTATTATTAATAAGATTATTGAAGGCGTTATCAGTTGCGTAAATTTTAATTCATTATACTCGACCAATTCCGTTAAACGATTCACCAACATACCCTTTAAGACCGGCCGTACGCGGGATTGTCTTACGACTCACGGATTAGGTCGTGACGACTCGAGTCGCGTGTGATTTTACATTGACAGAATGGGAGCTCCGCGCACTGCAGCGACCGCGACGCGATTCTGGGGAACCATGTCGTCAGTCGCGAGACGATCCTGCGCGTGGCAGGCCCGACTCGTGTTCAGTCGGGCTACGACGCTTCCAGTCGATCGGCGAAGTTAAACGATATTGGGTTTGGGTAGTAGTTGGATGGGAGACCGTCGTCCGCATCCAGATTATTTAGCGTTCTTAATTCGGATCTGTAGGTCCTCTCCGTCGTATGACCTTAAATGTCGCGAAGAAGGTTAAACAACCCCATCATTACATTTTTATGTTCGGTCTTCGAAGGAAAATCGTAGTAGTAGTTACTCAATTTTAATTCGGTAATAATAGAGCCTCCTTTCTACCTCTTTTCAGTTGATGAAACAGTTCCTGACGAGTTATTTGCACTGTCACGGAATGCTTTTTTCGCGAGTGGGTCTCGATCGCTTCGGCGCCGTTTTGGGGGAGACTTTGAACTTGTTTCAGGCTCTCCTCCAGTTACTTCATCCGAAGCTCTCCCCGACACACCTGCTTCAGATCATGGCGATTAACATGTACGCCGTTGACAACACCCAGCTGAGAGGTGAGGCTTTGAGTTCGAAGGTTCCCGAATTTTCTTCAGATTCATCTCGAAAGCGCCTGTAAGTAAACGATGTTTTCTAAGAAGAATTTGGAGACGTCAGAAAGTAACACGTAATACATTTGGGTTCTACGTCCCCGCGTTTTAGATACTTGGTAAGATGGGATGAATTTGTGTGAAACTCGCTAATAAATTGCTCGTTCCAGTTTAGTTTAAGCATAAATACCTAATTTGTTATCGATACTGGAAATGACACGTTATAGGCACTGTGGACAAGCTGGAAACTTTAAATTTATACCCATTCCAGTTTGTGCAAATTACGAACGTTGTTATGATACGTAGACGCTGATCTAAACAAGAGGTTACTAGTTGGAGTGGGGATAAAACTATGTGAAAACAAACGTCTTATTTGAGATTCCCACTTCGGGATTCATATTTGGATCGAGAGTGAAATGGAATAGATTCTTAACACTCTGGACTACTACTTACACGTTTCGCGTCAAAACTCTATCTTACCCTTGGGTCACTTCTTACGCGAAACTCGTCAAGTTGTTCTAGACAAGAGTAAATGCAAAATTTTGAGAGTATTGTCGTCTTGATGCGTGTAATGTGTCAGCTGTGATGAGGCACAGATCAACTTGACGTGTTTCGCGTAAGAAGTGACCCAAGGGTAGGATAGAGTTTTGACGCGAGACGCGTAAGAAGTAGTCCAGTGAACGAGAAAGTACCTTTCATTAGGAGTGGGAATCCATGCTTATTACGTAGTTTTCGGAATGACCACATAACCACTGCCTTCATCCATTTATTACGTGACCTGGGCTTCAGATAATGAAAAAGTGAGATGAATGAAGCTGCTGCTTTATGTACAGCAGAGTCTTTTGATGCTCGCGAACCGCTGGAATGACCTCATTACTTTGTAACTACTTCTGAATAGATTTGCTCTGCACGTTTTGCCTCCAAATAATACAAAGAGATTGGTAAATTCGACCTTCTGCTTTGTACCGAAAGAAGTCTTAATATTCGATTGAATTTTTACTTGGAAAATTAATTGTAGTTATCGCTTCAAAACATGAATGCAGCCAATACAATTGATAATACCGATCTCGATTACACAGAACTACTCCCAGATTTCAATTGGTTTGCATGGTTTAAGATGTAATTTTCTGATTGGAATTGTGTGTGTGTGTGTGTGTGTGTGTGTGTGTGTGTGTGTGTGTGTGTGTGTGTGTGTGTGTGTGTGTGTGTGTGTGTGTTATACCTTTACAAAATATTTGGTCCAATAGGCTTATGCTTTAAATATAGAACCTACGCACACAAATCTTACTGCCATTTACACCCAGTAGAAATATAACATATTTGTCTCCATTTTGGCTCATTCTTAGCGACTGGGTAATGGCCTCTTAATCGTTTGACTGACTCAAGTGCTCGGTAATGCCCCTCTTTATTTCTTACTTTTATGGTTGTATGCCCCGTGGGTCACTCGTAATACAAATTTAGGACGTCTCAATCCGCCGCCTTATTCGTATTGAATTTCAGTCTTTTATAAGTAGGAATCCTGAGGCGAATCTCCTCTTTATTCTTTTGAGAATTAAAGATTTTCGTTTGTATTTTTATTCTGTTATAGAAAAAAGTGATTTGGTTTTCCAGTCATGATTTGCTCACAATCTTTTTCTTTTTCTTTTCTTTTCTTTAATTCTTTCTTTCTTTCTGTCTTTGAAACGAAGGAAATGTTTAAAAAAAAGTGTTTTTAGTTATTGACGTAATTGTAGAGTATTGCCATTAACAAATCACGCAATTAATTTGAGTTTCAACGAAATTTGACTCGAAGTTGAAAAAATAGAACGTGTGTGTATGTGTGTGTGTGTGTGTGTGTGTGTGTGTGTTTTATCGGAACTGGCAATACTCTTATATCGTATAAAAATTTTCGTTATCAATTTTCGGTTTCGGCTTTTTTCTCCCACCCCCCCCCCCTCCCCAACCCCTCCCGAGTTTTAAGTTCGAAGCTCCTCTATTATTGTAGCGTTAAATGTTTAACGCTCATGCCCTTTCACACGTGTTTAAACGGTGTTAATGTAATCGTAGATATTTAACAGCGGTAAAATAACGACAGTTAAAATATTGACTCGTTGTCAAATTGGTTACAGTTTAATCAGAGTTAAATTTAGCGATAATATGTGTATATATATAGTGTATGTATATCTCTGTCTGTCTGTCAATAAATATATTGCTATTTATTCACCAATATTATATAAATAACAACTAAAAATTAGTAAAATGAATTTAGAGTAATAAATTAAATTAATTAAATTTTGTTTTAGTATTTTTTAACAAAAGCCTTAATTTACGAGTAGAAAAAGGAAGGGGGTTTCCGATGAGGACTTTTGCTGCATGATTTTTTTTTTTTTTTTTACCAGATATTTGTTATTTGTTAAGGATTTGAACAAAGGATGAATGGAAATTCTATGGCCATTTCATTTTAAATCTAATGCAGGAAATAAACACTCCAAAACATTAAATATGAACACACACACACACACAGCGTTGCTGGGATGCCGTACATAACGTATTTTGCATTTTGCTTGCATTTTTGTCTGTATTGAAATGGTGGAAAACAAGTCGGCTTCGAACATGTTTTGCCGGACTTTAATTAATTCTCCCTGTCCGGAAACTTCAGGACTTTATTGTGCTTTGAGTTTTTGTAGTTACTACATGCAAGGTAAATAGCATGTTTTAACTTTTGACCCGCATTTAGTCCACACCCCGCATGTTTTACAAATTCTGTTAATTTACAAATTCTGTTAATAAACAGGGAAAAATATTTCACTAAATGAAAGATTGAAGAGATTTTCATCTAACACACACACACATATCTATCTCATATATATATATATATAGTGTGTGTGTGTGTGTGTGTGTGTACAGGATCGAACTGCTACCGACCCTTCTCTATCATCTCTCTTTATTCATGATTGATGAAGGAGAGAGTTGTTTTCTACTTTCTCTCGTAGCTTGCCACGCATGGCTGATCGGGAACTTGGATTAGGAATTTGTGGAGTCTGGTTATGGACGTTATTAACTGAATATTTTGTAGATTACGCAGTTCCTTCGGTAGGATATTCAACAGTTTTGGGCCTCTGGCGAGGGAATTTTCCACGTTTGTTTTCAAGGCTCCTTGTTCTGTTGCCTGAGGGACGATGCAAAAACCTTCGTGTACGGTCATTCCAACGTTTATATTTCGTTTTTATATTAAGGAACATATTTTTCGTATGTTTTCCATAGGGGGCCTACGTATATTATCGTGTATATTTCACGGCGTCTTTCCATTCCGTGTAGTTTCAGATGTCTTAGGAATGACCAGTAATGTTCATCATACTTTTTCTGTTATTTTAGACTTGGGATTGTTTGTAGAGCATCAGTATCTGCGGTATCTCGTTTCCTGTGATTTCGGAGCGGAGCAATATTAAGTGACTGATAAAAACCAAATTCTTCATTATTAATTGTTGGATTGCGCGTGACCTGTCACCGCCCGTCACACATTCGTGATCGCGCTATAACTTTTGAGCAGCTCAACATAAATTGATTTTAAACTTCATACATACTTGGATCATCACAAGACGATGTGTCTTGAGAAAGAATCGGGTCAAATGGAGCTTTTCGTGTCTGGGCCACAACTTTTGAACCGCTGAACATAAATTGATAAACCTTCACACGCATATGGATCATCACAAGACGATGTATCGTGAGCATCATGCGTACCTACATCAAAGTTCAAGGTCACAGATAGAGGTTAAAGATCAAATGGAGGTCCGCGCCATAACTTTTGAAACGACCAACATAAATGATGATATGACTGGACCGGCATTTTGTCTAAAATTCATTCTACAGGGTGTCCAATAAGTCCGGTCTCATAGGAAAATTTATTTTAAATTAAATTTACAAAAGTAATACATTAGAACTAAAATAGATGTTCAAATTGGTGTCTTGTTTTGGGACCTTTTTTTTTGTTGCGGGTAGAATACCACGCAGTGGCTAATATGGAAGAGAGTTACACTCGTGAGGAAAAGGCCTCCGCCTTTTCCTCAGGAATATAATACACTTGACCTTCGTCAGAATGAACAATTCGGGCAGAAACAAAAACCAAGGTTAACAAAGGTTTTATATATGTATACAAGGTTTGGAAGAACTGATTTTAGTTGCAAAGTCGTTGTGGTGCCTTGGAAGGGTTCATAGATTATGAAAGATGCCTCTTGCAGTTGGTGCTCGTAATCTGTCACCGTTTATAACAAAATCGCCACTTTTCGTCAATAAATGAGAAGCTAATCATGATATAGGTCGGCTATCAGTGGTTATAAAGTAAAAATGAACAATCATTGCTACAATGAAGGTGTGTGTTTGGGCGAAACTTTCTTTTCACAGCCGCCAATGTAAAATCGAAGAGATGATACATAGACTCGTGTTATTCTGGAGACTGATTTTGCGCATTTCAGAAGCCTTTTTTTTGTGACCCATAATTTAATACTGGTTGTATTGGGAGCGATTTGAAATGTTGGAAAAGTTTTCCTGGTATTTATCGAGCGACAACTTTATTTTACTGTAGCACATCTGTTCTTGAGAATATTTTCCCATTATGCGAACGGAGTGTTTTGTTGTTATAACCCACCCCTGTCCCCACTTCTCCTTGCGGGTGAAATATGAAGGGGACATACTGGATTGCGCTTGTCCGTCTGTTCGTCACACTTTCGTGTCCTCTCCATAACTTTTGAACCGGTCAATGTGAATTGTAAAACTTTGTATCCGTATGTGACATCGCAAGATACTGTGTCGCCCAGCAAAAGATTAGGTCTTTACATCAAAGTTCAAGGTTAGAAATATAGGTGGGGGCATCGATGTCGTTCCGACATAGTTCTTGTTAAAGACAGGTGTGTCTGTCGCAAGAAGATTGGGCCGCATCTTAGCACCTTCGAAGCCACTACCCGATGGAAGAAGCATTGTAGGATTTTCCTTGGGTACCAACAATCCCTAACATGAAGAACCTTATTGAAGGGTTTTAGGAGCACCTTGGTGGTCAGCTGCAGAAACGAAGACATCCTCCTACATCCGTAGTAGTAACTCGAAAAGAAACGTAATTGAGCTTTGGGAAAATTTTTTTTACCGTTCTGTGATCTTCCATCTTCGCTATATATTGAGGATATTACCTATTGCGCCAACACGTGAACTTTGTGTTATATGCCATAGTGGTGGAATTTAATTCTGTTGCGAGGATTGTCAACTTTTTTCGGACTCTCTACCCTATATATATATAATATATATATATATATATATATATATATATATATATATATATATATATATATATATATATATATGCAAAGAATTCACTTCGCGTGAAATAATGTGCACTAAAAATTCACCAAGGAATATGGAAAATGATAGACCGAGCGCTTTTGTCTGTGTTTAACAGCTGTTAAGTACACGCGATATATATGTAGTGTATATATGACTTCTGTACAAAGAGAATGGTGAAGAAGGATGTTTTTCTTCGTTGCAGAAAGTGTAATTTTTCTCTTTCCTTCATTCGACTGTGGATTGAAAATCGGGCACTGACCTTTTACATTATTAATTTGAGCTAATCAACAACGTATTGGAACATTTTTATTCCTCCATTTTTTTTAAGAAGGCTCAGAAGATTATTTTTTCTGTGTGTGTGTGTGTGTGTGTGTGTATGTGTGTGTGTGTGTGTGTGTGTGTGTGAGAAACATTGTTAGATAGATAGAGTTGCTCTTTTTTTAATTTCTTACAAGGTACAAGTTATCGTAAGTTACTGACATAAAACACGAATAGGGGTTATTACTGAAGGAGGAGGAGGAGGAGGAGGTTTTACGTGTGCGGTGACGTCATTTGTGGAAGTCTCAAGGTCGTTTCCAAAGCGCGTCCGACCTCTAGCTGTGACGTCACGAAATTCTGCGCCAGGGCAGGCGGTTGGCAGGTTGTTTTGGTCGATGTTCCAAGTAATTTATCTGTGCCCGCATCGCCCGATGGGTATTTATAGCTGAAAAAAGCATTTCGAGGAAAATTTAAACAATTTATTTCGACTGCAATATATATATATATATATATATATATATATATATATGTTTAATGTAAAATAATAATTAAAAGTGGGAAATAGTATGTGTGCTATCTTTTCAACGAATTTGTACAATTCTTTACCTTAAGGCTATTGATCCTAAAGATTAGTTTCCAAAAAATTTAAGGAATGAGGGGTGTTGGGAGGGGGTGGATGGGGTAATATCATGCATGGGTCAGTGCCACTGATGATAGGTTAATAATTAATAAGTTATGAACTATTAATTGATACACGAAACCATTAATTTTTTAATATTTTGTATATTTTCTTTAGAAACCCGACGAAAGCGGATATAACCAGATATTTTAATTAAAACCTTTTTTCATTATATTATTACCATTTTATATATATATATATATATATATATATATATATATATATATATATATATATATATATATATTGAGTCAGAAGCTGGTTTGAAGAGCCTCGGGTGTTTATGCAAATAGAGAGAAGGGGTAGATTAAGGTGTAGATAGTAGAATGCATATAGACAGTAGATAGGTATCTACAAATCAGAGTAACTCTTTTTTTTTTAAGTTAATTTGACGAAAATGATTATTTTTGAAAAATTAGGGAATGTTTTGGAGCCAATAATTTCGATTTAAAAAAAATTAAAGAAAAAACGGAATTGATGAGATTTGATTAAAGATTGATAAAAGACGAAATTTAATCAAAAAGAAATTTAAAGACAGTTCAATCCGAGATTAATCTGATAATCTTTGGGGGTGGGAGGGGGGGGGATCATCATCATCCCATCCCAAGAATCGAAATGAAGAAATTTTTAGGGTTCCAAAAGAGACGGACATATCGATGGATTTGGAGGAGAGTTGAACGATCTTCAGGAAATGATCCGAAGAAAGGAGTGGTGCATGTCACCCCCCCCCCACCTCTTTCTCTCTCTAATATATATATATATGTTTATGAATTTTCTGCTGCTTATTAAGAGCTTTTGAAAACAAGCTGAGTCTTATATTTTGACCTTCACGTAGAAAAGTGAAGTTTTTTGGAAGCTTATTCTTGTTTTTATATTTTCAAATGTTTAAAAATAAATCTATTGGGGGTTAGGTAATAGATCAAAATTAAATTATTAGTTTCTAATAATTTTTTAAAATTACTTTTTATAATTATTTTCGACCATCGTTTTTAAGGCTATAAAAAAATTAATTAATCAGTATTTATTAATTTTACTAAAATCAGCCGCGAAGCCTTAAGAGGTCCATTTCAATTAATTACAGTCCCGCGAATGAGAACTTCGTAAGAGTTGTTTTCTTACTAATAACTGATTTTATATAATTCAACTACACTGATTTTCGAATAAGGTGTCCATTTTTTTTGTATCACGTAAGGATTTTCTGCAAACTGCAAGGGAAAAAACAACATAAATAAATATTATTTATTTCAGTTTACATAAGTACCTGTTTCGCTTTGTTATACTAATTACAAATGCAAACAACTTTAAAAAGAAAGAAGACTATTAACGTCAATTACATACTCGGCTTTATTTGTCCCGAGTTTTCTCGTGAGATCTACAGTATGTATGCCTTTTAGTCTCGAATGTACGCGCTGTTCCTTTTCTTTTATGTAATAATTCTGGAGTATCCCGTTTCAACATCGAGCAGTAATCAACCATCATGCTGATGTCCCACCTTCTCTGATATCTCTTCTCCATTTCTTTGATGGCTTGGTAAAACCAAGCATTTATAAGCATTTATAGGCAGTATTTTTTAATCCAAATTTAATGCAAATTACTGACATATGAAATATGACATTTTGTGAAAAATCTGTACTTGATGGCGAAAAATGAATATTATTTTCGGAATCAGCGTGCAAAAATTACTATGTAAGTGATAAAATATTTCGCACAACAAAACCATCGCAGGCCTGTGATAATTTACTTTAAATTATATATAATTAATCGTACTGTATTTAATTATTAATTCGTAATCCAAATGTTTACGCGAATTATTGGGTTTAAACCATTTTGTTGAAATTTACAATGATCATTATACTCCTGGCACCATTTATGCATAAATAGGTGAGGGCGAGGCACTGTGTTACCCAACCCTCTTATACCCTTACAATGAACTGTGATTGAAGTTCGAATCTGTTTGTTTACGTGTAAAGTGAGTAAATTTGGCGGATTTGTAATCTATTAATTGGTCGAGAAAATGTGCTGAGGCGTAACATTTAACGCGTTAAAAAGAACAGATAAGGAATAAATGATGGCTTAACTTCTATTAAAAGTTTGCAGTTGCAAATATTTGTTAAGTATAAATATAACAATTGTTGTCATAAAAAATTACGTTTTTTTATATAAAGAAGTCGTCATATATATATATATATATATATATATATATATATATATATATATATATGCACGATCTTTGCACAATGCAAAAATTGCTTCACCGGGGATCGAACTCACCACCTTTCGAGTAGGTGAGGGTAGTAGCCACTACACTACGACGGGATAAAAATAAATTAACACAATCTTGTTACCTCGAGTGTAGAAGGGTTAACACGTAAAATACCTCTGGACGACGCAAAAGCGTTGTGTGTTTCCTTGGTTGTTTAAATGTTCGAGAGGGTGTGTTAACTTTTATCCTGTCGTAGTGTAGTGGCTACTGCTTTAATTTTCTGCTCGATAGGTAGTAGGTTCAAACCAGGTGGGGCAAGTGTGTGTGTGTGTGTGTGTGTGTAAACATGTGACACTTTAAAAGGTTCGTATTTTTTTTATTGACAAATAAAAGCATTAAATTTTTACTGTACTTTACACCGTGACCGGACAGCTTATACCCGGACAACTCATACCTAGGACAACTCATACCTAGGACAACTCATACCTAGGACAACTCATACCTAGGACAACTCATACCTAGGACAACTCATACCTAGGACAACTCATACCTAGGACAACTCATACCTAGGACAACTCATACCTAGGACAACTCATACTCTCTTCAACAATTACCACCCCAATGTTGATCTTTTCATCTATATCCACCCCGAAAGTTTAACCTCTGCAAATTAACCAAAATAAGATAAGAAAACAATAACAACAAATTTATTATTTATTGCAAACATATAATAAATAGAGAACCATTATTTACATAGGATAAAATTTGAATGCCCGGTTAGGTTAACTGTACGCCCTTGACGATTGGTTAGGTTTAGTCGTCAAGGGCGTACAGTTGACCTACTAACTGGGCATTCAATGAATCCAACCGGGTATTCAGTTGACCTAACCGGGCATTCAATGAACCTAACTGGGCATATATATATATATATATATATATATATATATATATATATATATCTATATCTATATATATAACTTGCATGAATTTTAAATGTTTAAATTTAATTTTAAATTTTACAAAATAAATGTTTTCATTAATTTTTCATTTTTTTTCTGGTCCTATGTATGAGTTGTCCTAGGTATGAGCTGTCCTGGTTATGAACTGTCCTAGAAGGACTTTACACATGGGGAATTAGTCCCCAAGTACCAAAACATGCTTTATGTGATGTTCTCGCGGCTCATTAACTTTTTGCACACGAACAACAAAATTTTGCAAGTACTCTGGACAAGAATATCTGTTGAAATCTGAGAAATTTCTTGTTCAATTCATGCTTTCAGTTCTTCTCTTGCGTGTGGATTGTGTTCAAGCACTCTATCTTTTAAATACCCCCCACAGATAAAAGTCACGGGAGTTTAGATATGGTGATGATGGTGGCCATGATATTCGTTTATCATAACCCGCGGGAAATATGTCGGAGGATTTGAGAGGGCATCACGTAGATCGGGTGGGGAACTTTTATTGTGTAGGGGCAAATTTGAATTAAAATACTCTCCGTCGAGCAAATTGTAGCTTTAAAAATAGTTTGAGAAATAATTAAGATGTAAATACTGTATAATTTTAAATAATCAGACTGTCCGAGGCCAATTTAATTGCACATTATGCTCGCGGGCGGCAGGTTCCCCACCCCTGACATAGAGCATGTTTTGCACTTGGGGACTAATTCACCATTTGTAGAGAAGGTACAGTAAAATTTTCACGCTTTTATTGCATTTAATAAAAAATAGAAACCTTTGAACGTGCCACACACACACACACACACACACACACACACACACACACACACACACACACACACACTACAGGTATATTTATTGTCCTTTCGTGACTCATTCCATGAGTAACTTTACTAAGAATTGGCTGATTTGTATCCCGGAAGGACGAACCATTGCCAAGGCCACGCCACATCTTGATGCATGAGGTATTGACATTGGTATATAGTTTTTTTAAGGAAAATCATTTTATCTGAAGGGGGTACGAAGTAGGACGCGAAAAACTTTAAAATTTTGGTTTTTAGTATATAATCACATTGACACTCAAATAATTTTATTTTTTTTTTATTTGTGAGTCATCCTGAGTCATTATTCAGATTTTTTTCTTCTTTAGTTTTCGTTAGTCGGTTTTAGTCATTTTGAAGTGGTGTAGAAGTGTTTTGGAAGCCTTTATTTTCTTCTTTTTTTTTCTTTTTTCTTAAAGACTGTGTTTTTATTCAGTTCTGAGTAAAAGGAGTGGAGTGGGAAATAGCAGAAATCGCATCTGTTGCTATTTCGTGGCGGACAAAATAGCGGTCATTCCTCGATTTATTCGTAACTCGAGGGCAAATGGCATTTTTAAAAAATTACTTGGTATCATCATCATCGTCGTATTTTTATTTTTACTCCAGACTGGTGCAATAAACGCTGGCATATACTGTGTGTATATATATAACACACACACACACACACACACACACACACACACACACACACACACACACACACTCGTATTAGTATAGTATGTCCGTGGGTATACTGCTAGTTAATTGTAGCCTGAGGTGGAATCTAGTGTTATTATGCATTAGACCAAATTAGGCTTAATTATTAGCTAGATACTAGAAAATTTGCTCCATATTCGACAGCAGAGTCGATTTTTTCCCTAATCTTTTAACGGAATATTTCGACAAATTGGCGTTGCTATATCACTGTAATCGTGAAGTGTAGAGCCTCCATAAATTAAAAGAAGACCGCCGGTATTGTTACCTTTTTTGTATTCAAATTACCCCTTTATGGGTAATCTTTCATACTATATCGGTATGTCTGATATTGAATCTCATCTCGTATACCAAAGGGTATATTTATTGTTGTTTACTGTGTGTGTGTGTGTGTGTGTGTGTGTGTGTGTGTGTGTGTGTGTGTCCCCCAAAAGTCAGGAAAGAGGAGCTATGCTTTTTCAAAGCATGAAAGTTTCATGCATCGGTCTCTCTTCACACGAAGGTCAAGCTGGTGGCTCCACCTCAAGCCTGGCCTAATGGAGTAGCGAATTGCTTTCTTGCGATCTCCATCGCACTTAGCCAGATACACCCGGCTCATCTGGTACTGTCCTGAGCCATGAATCTAGTCTTCTTTTCAAGACTTTAACCGCTGTGACGCTCCTGAATCCTTCTCTATATACGTATATATGTTAGTCATTGTGTGAAACCAGTCATTTCACGTAATGCCTAAAATTTTCAGGGATTCGCGTAATACCTCTGACCCTTAAACGTAGGTAATACGCATTACTAACCTAACCTAACAACCAACCACTATGGAGCACCGGACATTGTTCTGCTGAACCTTCTAACGGCGTATCTCCTCCTTTAAGGGAGAGCTCGTAGCACCAGACTTTCGACACAATCTCATTTCTTTTCTGCCCAACTCTCTCTCTCTCTCTCTCTCTCTCTCTCTCTCTCTCTCTCTCTCTCTCTCTCTCTCTCTCTCTCTCTCTCTCTCTCTAACGCAAGGGTTAAATCGGTATTTTCGATCTTTCGTCAACTCTGGAAAAATCTTCTTCAATCCATCTTTTCTCCGTTTGTGACCTCCGATCTTTTAAACGCAGTGTCCAGACATCTCGAAAACCCTGAACTTTGATTTTGACTCTTCTTCTTTTCTATGGGGGTGGTGGCGTTTTCGAGGGTATTCGCCCTTGGCCCCTCCTTCCTGCAAAAAAAAGAGCAATCTAACCTAACCACCTTAACTTAACCTAACCTTCACGAAGTCGTTAATCGCTTAATTGAATTATCATAAATGCCTGAAGCTTTTAGGCATTACGTGAAATGACTGGTTTCACACATTGACTGTAATATATATATATATATATATATATATATATATATATATATATATATATTTCATAAGTGGACAGCGCGAACGCAGTCCCCTGCTACCAAAAAATTACGCACTCGAGTTAACCACATTTGGGGTAATCGTAGGGGTCAGCATCACCGGAGTGCAATGATGAGCCTCGCCCTGGGGGAACCACCACCTTGGTCATGGTATCCCCTGTGCCAGGCACAGAAGATTACCCCAAATGTGGGTAACTCAAGTGAATAATTTTTGGTAGCAGGGGACTGCATTCGCGCTGTCCCCTTGTGAAAATTTATATAATTAATGACACACACACACACACACACACACACACACACACACACACACACACACTGAAGAATTTAGAAATATGTGGCCTTAGCCAAGGCCACTTAAGAAGGAATGACTTCATATTGTTTACATCAGATAAAGAAATTCAATTTTGATTTTAGTTTATTCAAATTCAAATAATTTAAATATTTAATCCTATTTTCTGTAAAATAAATTAATTTTAATAGCGCAATTTTATTTAAGACTTACGAGCATTATATATCTTCGTTGGTTTTAACCTTGGTTTTGCTTTCGCCCGAGTTGTTCTTTCTGACGAAGGTCAAACTTGTCACTCCACCTTAGACCTACAATTTAATGTGGAATTCGAACCACGCCCCACCACGGGCGGTCGGAAATTGCGAAGTCCTCGCTCGGACTCAATCTCACGACCTTCCGATCAGCAGCAGTCCAGGGTCTTAACCACTAGGCTACCCAGTGTACCCATTTAGCTACCAATCAATTTTTTTTTTTTAATTGTGTAGAAGGATGAACAGCTGGGTTTTGTTACACGCTGCCTGCCGTCACTAGGTCTCGATTCCGAGACCGATGGGTTCGTGGTCAGCGATGCTGACCACTACACTACCGAGGCGCATATATATATATATATATATATATATATATATATATATATATATATATATATAATATATATATATATAATATCCTTTAGGGATTTTTGTATAATGATAAAGTGTTTTCATATTACTGTAATGTGTGTAATTAGTGTTATAATGGTTTTAAATGACAGAGGTGTTCCTTGCGCCATTTTGACTATTAGTAATTGCCGTATTTGGTTGACAGGATTGCATTTTGCACTCCTTGGGGTGGTGGGAGCCCCTACAGGAGAGTTGAGATAAAGCTTTTCTAGTAGTTACTCTTTCGGATTAGATGACCATATCAGCAATTCTATTTTTACATGAACTTCGATATATATATATATATTTTTATTTTTTTTAGTTCAGGAAGAACCGATTCGCCTCTATTTAAAGGGCATATCTCAGCGGAAAAACAAAGAAAAAGTGAGAGGAAAGACAGAGGAAAAAGAAAGGGTGGAGGGGACAGTCGAAGTGGAAAAAGACCAAGGATGACAAGGACTGCAGGGTCGAGCCCCATCATCCTTGGGTGCTAGGGCCGGGAGGGCGCACGTGAAACCTCCAGGAACAAGCACGTACAAACGAGCACAAAGAGCACTCAAGAGCACGAGCTTAGAACCCCCTTGCGGGGAATATATATATATATATATATGAGCGGTATGCAATCATCTGTATTATGCTTTGACATGTTTATGACAAGTTTGGTTGTAGTAATGGTTTCCTAATTGCGTCTTGAATCTTTTGATGTGTTCTCGTGTGCCTAAAAGAAAAATAGTTGTAAGAATTATGGCCAGAGAGAGAGAGAACGAGAGAGAGGGAGGGGAAAAATAGTCAAGGAAAAACTGTAATAGAATGAGAGAAAGAAAGATAAAGAGAGAGAGAGAGAGAGAGTTCGAAGAACTTGGAGCGAGTGAAACGATCCATTTTGGAACGTAGTGAAACGTGGCGTCTCTTTGTGATCAAGTTTGTTCCATGCCGCGTCCTTTCTCGTAACCTTGTGAAGGACGCTCTGTATTGGCGACCTCTCTCTGTATACATTTTTATGTTGTGTATACACGTGTGTGCGGAGTTGCGTACATGGTCATGCGCGGGTCGCATGGAGATATGGCGTACTATGTACGGGTGATGCATATAGGCTCTGCAGGCTACGTCTGTTAAGCTTCAGGTTGATAAACCCACCATTTTGTGGGTCTTTTTTTATGTAAAATACCTTTCGTGTCTACCTCAGAATTTGGTTTACATAATGTTATGTAAGTTTAATCCGTGTACGTAATGAAGCGAGTACTCCGCGTGGATTCCTCGTGTGAGTAATTTTAGGTTAACAACTTGAGAAGCGTTCAGCGATGATAATGGCCACTTGGATGACAAGTTTAATCAGACGTCTTTATTTCTATAAGCAGTAATGATATACGGATATGATTAAATCTCACGAGGCTTTGGTTGCTTCGCGCGCGAATATGTTCACCCGCCAAAATACCGGTGATTTATTGTGGTTATGATGCCCGACTTCGATTCCCTGTTCAGACTGGTTCGTAACTTAAGGTATTCTTCTCGTAGGTGTAACCTATAGAGCTTAGGCGTTGCTGAAACTGAGGTTTGACAAAACAGAGAACACGTATACGTGGAAGTTTGCTTGTGTGTGTGTGTGTGTGTGTGTATGCGTGCGTGCGTATGCGTGCGTGCGTGCGTGCGTGAAGTTCCTGTTCAGTGGTGGGAAATAACTTTAAAAGATTTAAAATTATCAACTTCCAAGAACAGACTAATTGTGCGTACAAATGGGATGCATTCATTATCAGTACATGGTCGTACTTACGTACGTATCTTTTCTTTTTCTTTGTCGTACGTCCATACGGTCACCAACAATGAATCACACCATATTTGAATACGTAGGTGATGTTCCTTTATGCGACCATTATTTACAGTCACCGTAGAACTCTTAGGCCGGCCGCGCGCGGAATCGTCTCGCGACTCACGACTGACGACTCGGGTCCTGATGAATCGAATCGCGCGTGATTTTACGTGGACGGAATGGGAGCCCCGCGCACTGCGGCGACCGTGACGCGATTTTGGGGAATCGTTTCGCGGTCGCCGCAGTGTAATGTAATATATGCAATGTAAAATCACGCGCGATTCGAGTCATCACGACCCGAGTCGTGAGTCGCGAGACGATCCCGCGTGCGGCCGGCCTTAAGTCACGGTCCCATTATACGTAAGATCAAATAGGACGCTTAAACTTTTTGACTCGTTTATACATTATTTTTTAAGTTCACACTCGGGTGCCACTAATCGATTTCCCACCTTTGTTGGTGGACGAAATGAATTCATTCCACCGAGTCCATTGCACCGATTGTAGGGGAGTGTGTTTTACAGTTAGTGACCTATCAGGGCTTTTCAGTTATGGGAGTCCAACCCAATTTGTGACTTTTTTTTTTTTCGAGGACGCTGTACGTGACACCGAAAGAAAGGAGGTGTACTGAGTAACAATGCGTCGACAAAAGAAAATGGAAGGACTTTTTTTGCTTTTAGCTCTTTTTAACGTCTTTATTAATTTTTTTTTTTATGTTAAGAGGAGGTCTAAAGGAATTTTGGAAAGGCTTTTTAGCTCCTTTTCGCGTTCTTGCTCGTTTCTGCTTCTCCGTTCTTATTTTTTGACACTCTTTCTTGATTTTTATTTTCCTACTTGCTCTTACTGATCGTCTTTCTTTTCGTGTTGTTCTTGCTTCACTCTCCTCTTTTTTTTTCCCCTTGTGTGTTTTTTTTTTTGAGGGGGGGGGGCATAGAATTTTTTTGCTTGTTTTTTTTATTCCTTTTTTTTTTTCTTTTTTTTTTTACTTCTTTTCTTTCGTTTTTCTTCTTATTACCCTTTTCGGTTTCTCCCCCTCTTTCATCTTTCTTTCGTTATTCATCCTGCCCCTTCTCTTCGTCCTCTTTTCCCCTCATCCTCTTTGTCCTCATTTTCCCCTCATCCTCTTGGTCCTCCTTTTCCATCTTCACCCCCCTACCCCCCTTGGTCCTCCTTTCCGCTCCACTGATCAGTATTGACGCAAGATCCGCATATCTTTCTGCGACTTAAAGTTTATGCTCGTCCCGCTATAGACAACCGCAGATCTAAAATAACTTTAATTGCACGTAATTCCACTTCGGTATATAAAGGCATTACATACTGCACCACTAATGTTATATATATATATATATATATATATATATATATATATATATAAGGACGCCATCATGTTTATTAAATTGGAAATTAATGGCGATGATTTAATATAAGTTTTCTTTTAAAGAATTGAAATAAAGAATATTTCTGAAAAGATTTTGTTGATGTAATTATTCCTTTATTCTGCGATTAAGTGGTGTTCTTAAATAGCTGAGTGTGTTTCCTATTGTTCTTGGTTATATCTTTAAGATAAGTCGTTATTCTTAATTATAATTGTCGGTTGTTATTGTACGAGGGGTTGTGTTTGGTTGTTTAGTTAGTACAGCAAGGTAGTAAAGGAAGCATGGAGTAAATATTCGAATGAACGCTATTATGAAACACTCACGTACGTACGTGACATCCATATTTAGTCTATATAACTTAACGTAACCTAACTTTATTAGTGTTATCAGACATAAAGGATGTACTTAATAAAGGTATTCCTTTCCGTGACCTCCCCCCCCCCCCCCCCACACACACTCTTTCTCCTTTGGTGGGGCCCAAAGTAATGGGGTAGAGGGTATTTTTACTTAAATTAAATACTAATGAAACTCTTCTCGTATGACCTCACCTCTAATCTGATCTCATTTCTTTTTTGCTAGTATTATTTTCACGTATTAATTTTGGAAGCGAAATGTTTTATCTTTTAATCAATCTGAGAGCCCAGTGAAGCCTAAAGCTTTAGAGCCAATTCAAGTAAAAAATAGATATTAATAGTCCAGTTAATATTTGGATGGTGTAATATTTATTTTTAGCATTAAAATGATATCTGAAATATATAATATATATATACTGTATATATATATATATATATATATATATATATATATATATATATATATATATATATATATATATATATATATATATACAGGGTGTACATAAAGTCAGGATCTATTTTTGTGAAGCACTTGGAAATTATATGGAATTCAATCATAAAATGATAAAGTGGTAACATTTATTAAATAATTAAGAGTAGGATTCGACGTGACGCCCATCAGTATCCCTGCACAGCTCAAATAGTTCCGCAGCATTTCTAAACACATTCTGGAGCATTTGCGGGGTTATGTTATCTGCAGCAGTTCGTATACGTGTACGTAAGTTTTCAAGACTCGTAATCTTCGTCTGATAGACGTGCGATTTGATAAAGCCCCATGCAAAGAAATCTAAAGGGGTTAAATCTGGTGATCTCGCTGGCCAAGGTCTGTTGCTTCCGCGTCCGATCCAGCGATTTGGAAAACGTCCATTTAGATAATCCTGAACAAGGAGCACCATCATGTTGATAGACGACGGTACTAACAATCCTATCCCCGTCGTCTATCAACATGATGGTGCTCCTTGTCACTATGCCAAAATTGTTCAGGATTATCTAAATGGACGTTTTCAAAATCGCTGGATCGGACGCGGAAGCAACAGACCTTGGCCAGCGAAATCACCAGATTTAACCCCTTTAGATTTCTTTGCATGGGGCTTTATCAAATCGCACGTCTATCAGACGAAGATTACGAGTCTTGAAAACTTACGTACACGTATACGAACTGCTGCAGATAACATAACCCCGCAAATGCTCCAGAATGTGTTTAGAAATGCTGCGGAACGATTTGAGCTGTGCAGGGATACTGATGGGCGTCACGTCGAATCCTACTCTTAATTATTTAATAAATGTTACCACTTTATCATTTTACGATTGAATTCCATATAATTTCCAAGTGCTTCACAAAAATAGATCCTGACTTTATGTACACCCTGTATATATTTTGTATTTATTTATACTCTCGTTTTAGATTTGTTGATAAACCTAGTGAGATTCGAAACGTCATATTGAAATAAATGTTTTATACAATCGTCTTGGTCTTCATCTTGTGTGTATATATATATATATATATATATATATATATATATATACACACACACAGTGTTGGGCACTAAAGCGTTAATCCGATAACAGTTAATTAACGAAGTTAACTTTTTTTAACGGACTATTAACGGAAATTAATTTCCATTTATCGTTATCGGACCACCAGTTAACTTCCGATAACCGATATTTAGTCCGTTAAAGTCCGTTAACACGTTAACTGCGAGAAGTCATTCACGGAAGATCACCGCTCCGCGAATGAATTCAAACCGCCATAACTTCAGTCTGTCAATTCCGTCCTCTGCCGCAGTGGAACGGCTCTTCTCTCTCGGCAAGGACATCCTGAGGCCCAAGAGGTCAAGACTGGCGGTTGGGCCTAACTTTGAGAAGTTGGTCTTTCTGAAGGGCAACCAGCACATTGTGTCATAGTCTTTAATAAATGTGCCTAAAATTTAATTTTATCTTTCAGTTCCCGCCATAATAATTCTCTGGTAAATTAAAATTTAGTTAATGGTTAGTGGTTACAAGGGTTTCAAAACATGTAATCAGTACATTTTTTATTAAAAAATAAAAAAAAGTTATTAAGCAAAAAAGTTGCAAAACGATAAAAATACAGTTAAATACCTATTTATTGTTGGATTTTGCATAAATAAACATTTTCTATGGGTTTTAAAGCTTTTTCCTTGATTTTTTTAAATGTTAGTAAAGAAATAGTTATCGTTAACGGATTATCGTTAACTTCCGTTAACTTTGTAGTAAAATTATCGGATTATCGTTATCGGAGTTAAAAATTGGGGTTAACGGATTATCGTTATCGAAGTTAACTTTTTGGTTAACGGTGCCCACCACTGTATATATATATATCGGTCTTGGATCTTTTCCGTTTGACTGCCGCCATTGAAACATAATTAAACTTTTTGTATTTTAACTGAAATGTCTTGATAATACAAAATAAGTTACTTTATAAAAAAGCTTTTCTTAATTTCCCCTTCAAATTTTGTTTCTTATAAACAATTTTAATTACTTTCAAGATCCATGCTTAATTTTTAAGTTTTAATCGTGTACTCAGAAAAATAAGGGGATCACCTGAAGATCAAGGCCTCCAGCCTTCTTTAGTTAGATTTATAAGGCTAACTAACAAAAATATCACGACCTAACCTAACCAATCGTCAAGGTCGTACAGTTGACCTAACGATTGGTTAGGTTAGGTCGTGATATTTTCGTTAGTTAGCCTTATAAGGCTAAGTAAAGAAGGCTGGGGGCACTCACCTCTTATATTATGTTTCAATGGCGGCAGTCAAACGGAAAAGATCCTCGGTCTTTTCCGTTTGGTGCCCACCACCAGATTCTTTTGAAAATAGCACCAGTAGTGCATTTTGACCCTCTGAATACGAAAATAACATTCTTTTTTAGGAGAAATGCGAACATTTTGCCATAATAGGGCAATAAAAATTCAAAATAGATTACATTATATTTATTATGCAAAATACTGTAGGTTACATGATTATATATATATATACAGTACTGTGCAAAAGTCAGAGACCACTGTCGATCTGATAACTATTAGATAATCTGTTGTAGGAAAATTGGTTTTGATACTAAAATACATATTAACTAGAACCTCTGGTTCATATTAATCTACAGGGTGGGCGGAAAGTAGCTCCCTATTTTGGATTGGTAAAAAAATACGTATATTATCCATTTATTTCAGAAGAAATAATATGAAAAGGTAGGCATACATGGTAGGTTTTCTCTAAAATTCAATGTGGGCTCCAACTCTTTCCACCAGCTTTTGGAGCCGCCCAGGAATGGCGTCCACTGACTTTAGCAGGAACTCCGGCGGGATGGAGGACATGACTTCCCGAATTCGGTCCTCCAGTTCTTCCAATGTCCTCGGTTTGGTGCGGTAGACTTCTTCCTTTACCCACCCCCAAAGAAAGAAGTCGCACGGTGTCAAGTCGGGGCTCTTGGCTGGCCATTGATGTGGACCACGACGACCCATCCAACGCCCAGGGAAGTGGGCATCCAGCCACTCACGGACAACAAGAGCGAAGTGCGGAGGGGCGCCATCTTGCATAAATATCAGATCGTCGATGTTCTCCCATGTGCTGACAACCGGCCAGACCTCGTTTCGCAACATAGCAAGGTACCACTCAGCATTCATGGTGTTGCGCAGAAGGAACGGGCCCACAATCTGATCTGAGGTCATACCACACCACACCGTTACACTGAACCGATTCTGCCGTTTTTCAGCGGTAACCATGGGATCCTCTCCTGCCCAGTAGTGGCAATTGTGGCAGTTGACAAAGCCTCCGACGTGGAACACCGCCTCGTCGCTCCAGAGGATGTTGCGGAAGAGATGGGGCCAGTCTTCATGCCAAGCCAGCATGATTTCCCCGAACTCCATGCGAATGTCGCAGTCCTCGTCCGAGAGAGATTGGCAGTAATGCGGCTTCCACGCACGCCAGTTCAGCTCCTCCTTCAGCACAGTTCGCACTGAGTAGCGGGAGAGTCCACTTTCCCAAGCTGCCTGGCGAGTTGACTTTCGTGGACTCCGTGCGAACATTTCCTGAACTGCCTGCACCGTCTCCTGGGCCCTGGATGTCGAAGGGCGACCACATCTTCGAACATCTGCCACAGACCCCGTGGTCATGAGCTTCGAGTGGCAGTTCTTGATTGTTTTCGGGTCCACTTGGGCACGTGGTCCGTGAATGGCCCGCCACCATCTTTGAACTCAAACGACAGATTGCCAAACTTCGTACCGTGCCGCCAACTGGGCACGCTCCTGCAGTGTTAAACGCTCAACCATGTTACGCTTCAATCTGAAATGAAAAAAAAAAAATGAACGTTACAATTGTACCACTTTAGAGAACACAAAGAGAACACTTTAGAGAAAAAAAGATTACCGTTACAATTGTACCACTTTAGAGAACACACCATAACAATATAACAATACAATCACAATTTATACATAATTTATACGTAATTTAAATTAGGGAGCTACTTTACGCCCACCCTGTATAACTAAGTTATTACTTAAGTGTATAAAGTTGTATAAGCTGGATGACCCTCTAGTCTGCATAAATTGGACTTGAGAGTTGATTCATTATATTACTTATAACGCGTGTGTTTAAAGATCTAGCGAACTATTACTGATGGATCTGCAGTAAATGCTCCTAAGCTATTGTTATATCAATATTTACAATTAAAAGTATTGACATATTCACTTAAATTCTGCAAAACAAATTTATCCAAAACGTTTCTCATTATAATCCTAATTCATGCTGTTTTTTTCTTTCACGGGCTTAAGAAATGACAAAAAGTACAATTTCTGATGAGATTAGATATAAAATAATACATTTGCATGGTGAGTGACTGAGTCAAAGAAAAATAAGTGAATCTACAGGCGTTTCCAAAACTGGTGTACCAAAAATCTTGGCTCGTCACAGCTCAAATGGAACCCCAGCTGATCGCCCTAGATCAGGGAGGCCCTCTAAGCTTCCTCCATCTGATCTACAATATCTAAAGATTACTTCCCTTCGAGACAGACGCAAATCCAGCACTTCACTCGCAGCAGATCTCGAAAAAACAATAGGTGTCTCAGTTGATCCCTTTACTGAATGAAGGAAACTTAACTCAGTAGGTCTTAAAAGACGTGTTGCAGCAAAAAAGCAAGTTTTAAGGAATGGAAATAAAGAGAAGAGAAGAAAATGTGCTTTGGAACACAAGTATTGGACATCTGAGACCTACTGAATTAAGCTTCCTTCGTACAGTAGAAGGATCAACTGAGACACCTGTTGTTTTTTCGAGATCCGCTGCGAGTGAAGTGCTGGATTTGTGTCTGTCTCGAAGGGAAGTAATCTTTAGATATTGTACATCAGATGGAGAAAGCTTAAGAGGGCCTCCCTGATCTAGGACGATCAGCTGGGGTCCCATTTGATCTGTGACGAGCCAAGATATTTTGTACACCAGTTTGGAAACGCCTGTAGATTCACTTATTTTTCTTTGACTCAGTCTCTCACCATGCAAATGTATTATTTTATATCTAATCTCATTAGAAATTGTACTTTTTGTCATTTCTTAAGCCTGTGAAAGAAAAAAAACAGCATGAATTAGGATTATAATGAGAAACGTTTTGGATAAATTTGTTTTGCAGAATTTAAGTGAATATGTCAATACTTTTAATTGTAAATATTGATATAACAATAGCTTAGGAGCATTTACTGCAGATCCATCAGTAATAGTTCGCTAGATCTTTAAACACATGCGTTATAAGTAATATAATGAATCAACCCTGAAGTCCAATTTATGCAGGAGCTATTGAAGAATAGGGACCCCAGCCGCCTTTAGTTAGCTTTATAAGGGTAACTAACGAAAATATCATGACCTAACCTAACCAATCGTCAAGGGCGTACAGTTAACCTAACGATTGGTTAGGTTAGGTCAGGTCGTGATATTTTCGTTAGTTAGCCTTATAAGCCTAACTAAAGAAGGCTGGGGTCCCTATTCTTCAATAGCTCCTTTATGCAGACTAGAGGGTCATCCAGCTTATACAACTTTATATGTACACTTAAGTAATAACTTAGTTATACGTTAATATGAACCAGAGGTTCTAGTTAATATGTATTTTAGTATCAAAACCAATTTTCATAAAACAGATTATCTAATAGTTATCAGATCGACAGTGGTCTCTGACTTTTGCACAGTACTGTGTATATATATATATATATATATATATATATATATATATATATATATATATATATATATATATATATATATATATATATATATATATATATATAATGTTAACTGAATGCCCAGTTAGGTCAACTGTACGCCCTTGACAATTGGTTAGGTTAAGTTGTGATATTTTCTTTAGTTTGTAATTATTTTTGTAATATTCCAGTCTTCCATTCTGTTCCTTTTATGCCTTAAAAGTGTTACGAATGTATATAGCCTATGTCTTTGCGCAAACTAAGAATAAGATGGCGTATAGCCTACGTCCAATTTTCAACGCAAATTATCGTCAAATTTTTGAAGAAACGACAAATATTTTTTGTTTTTATTTTTATGTTCATAAAGGCTGTTAATTAAATAAATTAAATTTCTCTTATTCAAAATGTAGTGATTATTAATAAAAAGTTAAAATAAGTTTAAAAAATATTAATTTCTCTCATTTCAATGGTACCCATAGAACGGAAAAGGTCCAATTGGTCATTTTTGTTAACGTGACAATCTCTGCAAACATACACATACCAGTTAATTTAAATGTACAAATTGTAAACGTTAAAGGGCTGTAACGTTGTTATTATTCATTTATCGGAAAAAAATTATATATTTTTGAAATCAGCGTAAAAAAGTACACATGATGGTAATAATTAATGTTAATTTTAGTGGTGGGCACCAAACGGAAAAAAAAAAATAAAAAAAAAATTATATATATATATATATATATATATATATATATATATATATATATATATATATTAGATTTAGCAGCATGGGAATATATGCAATTTAGTTCAATTAAGATCTATTGTTTATATGTGACTCAGATTTACGTAATGTTTTTTAATGAATACCTTTTGGAGAGGGATTTTTACCATTTATGAAATCTTTCATAATCTCTCTCAGGATTACCAATCATTCATTTTATTTAAGAGAATTGAATTTTAAGGCTAGAATGTAAGGTTGGTACTCATGACAAGCTGAACGATTAGTTAGGTTTTTAGTTGAAGTTAATTTGACGAAATAATTTGTGTGTATATATATATATATATATATATAGTTTTTATCGGGGGGAGGGGCAGTTAGGGGGTGAATCACACAATCTTTGTTTTAGTTTTAATTTTTTTTTTAATTAATTATGGGGGAACTGATTAAACCGTTCCCCCTCCCCGCCCCCAACCATCGATAATGACACTTCCAGACGGAATTGAGATGGGTTTTTTTTTTTTTATCTTTCCGTTTTCCGTTTGTTTTCCGTTTTGGTGTTTATTTGTCGTTTTTACTTTTTCCGTCAGACGCACGCTTAGAAAGCGGTTACCGTTCCGCCGCGCAGGACTTGGCTCTTCTCCTGTCGCAGGAGATGTTTTCACGGTTGACGGAAGTGATGGTGAAGCTGTTTCCTGCCAGTCTCAATTACACCCCAAAGGACAGCGCGTGGAATCCTTCATCCCCCAAGGACGAAGGGAGTGCGTCCTCGGGGTCTTTAGGGTCCTTGGGTGTAGAAAGCCAAAGGTTATTCCAACCCCCTTTGACACATTTTGTCCCCGCGGCTAAAGTGAGTTAAAATTGTATGGGAGAGTAGCTATTATTAGGTTAAGAAGAGCTTTTTGTTGGGGGCTTAATTTTGGGCTTTTCGATTGACAATTGTAGGCAATTAGACGTACTGTGGCGCACTTTGTAGTGGGTATTTATTTAGTTTTCAACGTACGTGACCCGTAGAAAACAACCGATCATTTAGAAGATAAGTAAGGTTGATCGTGTAAAACTCTCGATCATTTAGGGGTTAATAAAATATTTGGCATACAATTCTTTGTTAATATATTAAAGCTCAAGTATTGAAGGATAGTCTTATCGGGGATATTAACTAACGCACTGTAACAGCTTAGGAAGTAAAGATTAATAAAAAAGCCATAAATAATATTTTACATCACGTTTAAGCGTCGGATGTAAACTTTTTATGATGATTTTAAACGTGCAGAAATTAGTTTATACACTATTCATACCCTTATCGAAACATCTCAAATTTAAAGCACAGGGAGTAGTTGCGTAAGGGTCTGTAGTATATTTTGGTCCTTCGTTAGTTTTTAAGTGGTAATATATACTACTTAAGGGAACTGCACGTAACATGTACGGACCGTATTAGTATGACTAGTCATCTGTTTTTACTAGTGTTTGCGTTATTCATAGTTTTAAAACTTTAGAAATATTGATAGAATTCACTGTTCATAAGCTCCCTTTTTTTTATTGCTCGCAGGTGTGGTGTGATTGGCTCTTATACCAAAGCTCTGTTTGGAATCCACCTCCTATATCTCATGATTTCTCAGGGTAAGAAGTGTGTCGGCGCACGTACTATTTTTCTTCATATAAAGTTTTGTACGCGTGTGGAAGTACAGTATTTTGCGTTGGTATGGTTTTGTGGAAAGGATGTGTTGGCCTGATAGAATTGGTATGGATGTTTAGTTTTGGCAAGTTCTGCGTGAAAGATGTAAGTAAAAGTGGGATTGTAGAGGGTAAGAAAGTGTGGAGTTGATACGACTGTGTCACGAAAATCGGCAAAAATGGAATGAGAATGGTTTGTGAGATGTGATCAATGTCTCGCATAGTATGTCTGTTCGGCTTTAGTGGCCTCGATAGCGCCAGAGAGAGATTCTCAGTTACTGATAACTAATCTCACCTAATTTAGATTAAAGATATCTTTGTAGACTGCACGCTATAGTAGCACCCCTGTCTTTTAGTGGAAAACAAGTTTGGATATCCGAAGTTAGAATGGCACTTTATTTCAGTGGGAATTGAGTGCTTGTATTTGGTTAGATTTAAATAACGTGTCTCGGGTCTACAGCCCACCCCCTTGGAGAAAGTAATTGGTTGCTGATAATGTATGCATCTAAAGATAGCTTTGTATGTACTATGTACAATCTCTTGTATAAGATTTATTTTTTGTTTTGTTAGAGTTTAACCTTCATTTCAGCGTCATTTTGATCATATTACAAAGGGGATCTACGGCTTAACGTGGAATCCGAACCGAGACGAGGTCACCATGGAAGACCCAAAGGAAAAACACCTTTTAAAATATGTAGTTAAAAATTTTCATTGAACTGTTTATTGCGTAAAAAGCAATGTATTTATAGTTCTATATAGTGTAGTTGCATGTACATGCGAAGTACAATTTCTGAAAAAAGTTCACCTAGGAAAGTAAAATTTCTAAAATACATAAAATATTACTAACTGGTAATATTCTGTTTTGATTTGGATTTTTATTCTTTGGTGACTAATAAAATTACAAAAGCAAAACGAAATATTACCAATTATTAATTCTTTTATGTTTTAAGAAATTCTGTATGTTTACGGACGAACTTTTTAACGGAACTGCGTCATACCTTTGAAGACGTGTCATTTTCCTTTGTCAACAAATACCTATAATTTGATCATAACTTTTTTTTTCAACTTTGGCACATTTTTTTTTTTTTAACAACTGTTATCATAGTAAATATTTATTAAGTTAACTGAACTTTTCCCGCATGTCCTACGCGCACTTCTACGTTTGAGAGACTTCTCCAAAGGAATATATTTTACTCTCATTTCAGCCTCACACTTCTGGTTCTCTTTCGATCGTAATTTTCTTTTGTTCCTGGTTTTTTTTTTGGTTTTTTTTTTTAACTTGAGAAAAAGTATTATTGTATTTGCATTGGGTGGTCTTCCATTTTGGATAAAAGCGTGTGACACTATCCGAAATACAGTCATTAGATTCAACAAAATACCTTACCGTATTGGGCAAACCTGAATTTTATATAGCGCATCTTGAGCCATGGGCATGGGTAAGAATAATATTTACATTTGGGGTATACTTTTTTCACTTTATTTCGATCTTTTTATTAGTTCACAGATTATTGCGAGGGGTGTCTTTCAGATTGATGACAACTTCATTTTTGTATAATTTTATATCCTTATATATTTTATATATTAAGAAAAACCTATATAAGATTCTTTAGAGATAGAATTTTTCTCTTTGGAGACTTTATGAATTAATTGCCAGTATTTTAACTTAAGTTATTAAAACGCTTTTCGTAATTGTAATGTTATTTTTGAAACAGCTTATATATATATATATATATATATATATATATATATATATATATATATATATATATAAAACTCACTTTGATTCCATTAAGATTGAAAATCACGTTCTAATTTTATACGCTGTAATAACATGTCTTTTTGTTGTATGCAATCTTTTTCTGGTTTGCATATATATATATATATATATATATATATATATATATATATATATATATATATATATATATATAAAGCATTTCCTCAATCGTGTCTTTTTTTTTTTTATTAGTGCCTGCAGTCATGAGCAAATTATTTCGTATTGTTTGAAAGGTTATATGTAATTGACTATTTGTTGTTAGAGCATGCAATTGCTATTAGACAAGTATTTCAATAGTGCTTTCGGTGCCGGTATCTTTTAATCTCTGTGACATATAATAATGGCGTTTTACTGTGTAGAAGTTTAAGGTACCGTTTAATGCATTTATTAACGGTTTCTTAATGCCCTTGTGGCAGAGTCAACAGTTGTCATATGGACGTCATTATGTAATGTCATACGTGATTCTTTCTTGTACGCGTTAGTCCAAAGTTTGGTTCGATACAATTTTATTTTCGTACGCATCTCTGTTGATATTGCGGCGAATTGAGTGTATATTTTAATGACAGAAGTTTTAAGTTTATTAAATAATTACATTCTGCGGTCTCATATGGGATAAATAGGTTTTCCTGTTGGCCGATTTCGAGTTGAACATGTTTGAAGCGACACTAAACTGTGCCTTAAACTGCGGACAAAAACCAGACGAATTCAACCGAGAACAATGATAGTAGTAAAGGAACAAATTAATGCTAGAAACGAATTATTAAAAGAATTGATGAAATAATAAAAAAAAAAAAAAAAATTGCAGAGATCATCAACCTCTGCGGCCTTCTCCGTCCTTGCCCGGAGGGTTGTTTCTCTCCGTCCAAGTAGTTGCCCCGCCCTCCTGTAATAGCTCCTCCCACTTTCATACGCTCCGCCCACTCTTGTTTCTCGTTCGCCGGCGTACGTTTTGTTATCGTTACTTCTTTTGGAAGTAAATTTTCGCTTCTCGTTGCAAACTGGTTTTTATTATTATTTTTTTATGGGGGAGGAAGATCGTTTGGTATTTCCTATAATAATTTAATTGTAGGTCATTATTTTCTATTAATAATAATAATAATAATAATAATAATAATAGTAGTAGTAATAGTAATTAGGAGGATATGATTTGAGTGCAGCTCATGATAATTGCAATTTAAGTGTATTGAATTATATGTAATATTTTTGTATCAGTCATTTTTACAGTTATATAGTTTTATGCCGTAGTTTGAAATCTTACCTGCGCTTGTTTACATGGGCTATAAAGTCTTAAACTTTTTATGAAGTGCCATAAAAGGCCTGAAATTACAACAGCACTGCTTTATAACTGACAATAAATTGCATCTATTTGAGTTTAACTCTTATACCTCGCAGAGATTAGGTATGCACATATACGCATACCAATCAGTTAGGAGTGCTTATATTTCATATATATATTTATATATAATATATATATATATATATATATTATATATATATATATATATACACACACACTCTTAGTAAACATTATGTATATTTTTTACTTTTTTACTGTAAATAATTAAAAGCTATTAACCATTTTGTTAAGTGGATATAACATTAATTTTAATTGACGATATATCTACACATCAACTGACATTTGTTTCTCGTAGGGTTTGTTACATTTTACAGTAACATTTTACAGTTATATAGTTTTATGCCGTAGTTTGAAATCTTACCTGCGCTTGTTTACATGGGCTATAAAGTCTTAAACTTTTTATGAAGTGCCATAAAAGGCCTGAAATTACAACAGCACTGCTTTATAACTGACAATAAATTGCATCTATTTGAGTTTAACTCTTATACCTCGCAGAGATTAGGTATGCACTATAATACGCATACCAATCAGTTAGGAGTGCTTATATTTCATATATATATATATATATATATATATATATATATATTATATATATATATATATATACATATATATACATATATATATATATATATACACATATATACATATATATACACATATATACATATATACACGGTGAACCAAAAGTAGGTGGACAGTAGGTTTGTGTTATATTATATTATAACTATGGTGTTCATTATAACTATGGTGTTTGTGTTTTATTATATTAAATATTATAACTAAATTTATTTAAATTTTATTTTGTATTATAGTATACAAAAAAATTAAATATGTATTCTCAAAGTAAACGTTATCATTTACTGTCCACCTACATTTGGTTCACCCTATATATATATACACACACACTCTTAGTAAACATTATGTATATTTTTTAATTTTTTACTGTAAATAATTAAAAGCTATTAACCATTTTGTTAAGTGGATATAACATTAATTTTAATTGACGATATATCAACACATCAACTGACATTTGTTTCTCGTAGGGTTTGTTACATTTTACAAATCCGTTGTCATTCCAAAATTGCATATGACGCATGATAAGGACACACCTTTCAGTTTATATTGAATTCATTTTTTTCACATTTGATTACTTTCAAAACTTCGTTCAATATACTTCAGTAAATTTAATATATGGTTATTTTTTCTCTTGAAATTTTGTGTTCGAATTTTATCGATTACAAAATCGGGATACACTGTGCCGTAAAAGTTAAGTGTGGCCCAGTGTATCCCGATTATTGCGACTGACTGTACAACCATTCCTGTATGAAAATGGACGTTCTAAAGAGATGAATCTGAAAATGAGATAATGGGTAGAGATAGAGTTAGAGAGCATGAAGAGATAAAAAGATTTATAATGTATCGAATTCGTTGATATCGGGTGTCTGTCTGGTTTAAATGCATAGGATTTGTGATTATATACCAGTGGTGCGCGAGGAGGTCAAATCCCGCAAGGAGATAAATTTGTTACTCGCTTAATCATTTGTATATTAACACACACACACACACACACACACACACACACACACACAGGGAGCAACTTCAAAACTAAGTTCGCCACCGACGCTGTCACCATGAAAACCAGTAGGCTACATATATACATTTTGAAGGAAACCATTTATTTGGAAAAACGTTAAGAAATAATGCATATTACTATTGTAATCAACCAGGATATTTTAACATGAGAAATACAGGGTGTTCATAGTCACGCAAGTGAATATGGTAGAGTACATGCATATACACTTGCGTGACTATGAACACCCTGTATAAATGTTATAGTGTATACATTTTAAAATATACTTTCAATCAATGCTTTCCTTCAAACTGCATAAAGTAATTTCTATGGCAACTGGTCTACATTTTTTTTTCTTTAACTTAAATTTTTGAAATTGCCTCGTCTCTACATCACTATTTCGTGGTCTGTTATGCCGAGCGTGTACGGAAAGCAATATTTATAAATGCAACTGGGTGTGTATATATATACACACACACACATGCACCTTTGGTTTGCTTTGGTCCGAATTGTTCATTCTGACGAAGGTCAAGCTTTTCACTTCACCTTAGACCTACCTTTCATTCCGTGCGATGATTCCTCATTTCACGAAGGTCAAGCTTGTCGCTCCTCCTCTCGAGTTGGCCTGGTGAAGTAGCGAGTTGGTTTCTTGTACTCTCCACCTCACATAGCCAGGTACGCCCGGCTCATTGGGAATTGTTCTGAGCCAGGCATCTAATCTTCTTTTGAAGATGTCTACTGCAGCACTATTCGTGTTACTCAGGTCTTTGGGCAGCTGATTAAACAGTTTTGGTCCTCTCACGACAAAACTGTTTTCTTTCAGGGTTAAGGATGTTCCCTGTCTCGCCTTCAATTTGGGAACACGACAGTGTCTTTTCTACATTCCACCGTTATTTGGGGAGTTACAGGGTTCAGAGTGAGACTGGGGACTAGTTTCTCCATTATTTTCCAAGTGTAAATAATGGTGTATATCTCTCTTCTCCTTTCCAGTGAATATAGGTTTAGTTCGCGTAACCTTTCCCAGTAATTTAGTTCTTTGCACCCCTTGATCATGGCTGTGAAGCTTCTCTGAATCCCTTCTAGCTGTCTAATGTCTTCTTTTTTATATGAGCATGTTAGGACCGAGCAGTATTCCAATTTGGGTATGATCAGTGTTTTCAGTAGAGGAATCATTATATTTCTATACCTTCGTCTAAAGGTTCTCAATATCTGCCCAGTTATTCTCTCTGCTCTGTTTACTACTATCTTATTTTGTATTTCAAATTTCGCATCATCAGCCATTACAACCCTAAATCTTTTGCTCTACAATTTCTCTGAATTTTCCTGTCCATTTGGGGTATAATATTCCATGGATTTTAGGTCTTCTCTTTTTTTGTACCGTAACAGCAGAAATTTCTCAGTGTAAACTTCATAATGTCTTCCGTCCACTTATATATATTATATATATATATATATATATATATATATATATATATATTAAGTTCGGGAAGAACCGATTCGCCTCTATTTAAAAGGGCATATCTCGGCGGAAAAACAAAGAAAAAGTGAGAGGAAAGACAGAGGAAAAAGAAAGGGTGGAGGGGACAGTCGAAGTGGAAAAAGACCAAGGATGACAAGGACTGCAGGGTCGAGCCCCATCATCCTTGGGTGCTAGGGCCGGGAGGGCGCACGTGAAACCTCCAGGAACAAGCACGTACAAACGAGCACAAAGAGCACTCAAGAGCACGGGCTTAGAACCCCCTTACGGGATATATATATATATATATATATATATATAGTAAAGTATTTAAATATAGGATAAAAGTCTGCAGACCAGACCCCGTCATCAACATGTTATTGCGAAGGTCATAAACTAGGTTTTGATTTTCAGATTTTAGCGAAGTGTGTAATTTTTAAAAGTTTTTATTTGTTTATTTATTTTATTTTTTTGCGTGTGTGAAAGTCGGTTTTTAAATCATTTCTCGTTTTCTTATAAAGTTTTCTCCTTTAATTTCTTATACCTATACTTTTTTTTTTTTTTTTTAAATATCGACAGAAATGTGTATATATTATCGATTTAGTTTAGCCGTGAAAAACTTTGCTCTACACGTATACTTTGATAGCGGCAGTTTAAAAAAAAAGTGTTTAGGTCCCCTTACGTCATATGACCTCAGATGTTGCGAGCGAGTTCAAACGATGCCACCTTCCCCGTAATATATATATATATATATATATATATATATATATATATCAGCGAAGTTAAGCGACATTGGGTCTGGGTAGTAGTTGGATGGGAGACCGTCCTCCGTGCCCAGATTATGTAACGACCCATGGTTCAGATCCCACGTAAAAGCTGTAGGTCCCCTCCGTCATATGACCTTAGATGTTGCGAAGGAGGCTAAACAATCCCAATAATAAAATATATATATATATATATAATATACTGAGCGGCAGAAAAATAGGCCCACTTGGAATATCGCGAAAAGCAAAAAGTGGGCAAGCTTCCGTTTCTAAAAGTTTTGAAATTCGAAATATAGTCTATGAGACAACCGAATAATGAGACAAAACGTCAGCTGCGAACACACTAGCTGTAACGAATTTTCGACTTTTAAGAATTCGACAGTCTGACATTCAGTTGCTCTTAGACTGCTAGTGCCACTGTTTTCTTCCACTAGTGTGAGTAGGCATTTGCCTTTAGTAACAGATAGACTTCTAATTCTTTTGGGTTTCAGAATTGGACATTTACAATAGATTTGAGTGCCGTGAACGTCGCGAGAGTCGTCGCCCTAATTGAAGATGGTCGGAGCTAGCTTTACGTCGCCGATGCGCTAGGAATTTCAAGAACAACGGTTCGACGTGTTTACCAACGTTATGTGGAGACAGGGGAGTACACCCGAAGACCAGAATCTGGAAGATCGCGCTGCACATCTGCCCGTGACGATCGTTTCATCGTCTTGAGTGTTTTGCGAGATCGTCGCTTGACTGCCACAAACGTCCGCAATGAGCTGGAAAGGTCTCGAGACATCAGTGTATCGGAGCGAACCGTTAGAAGGAGACTTGTGGAAAGTGGCTTACATGCTAGACATCCAGCAGTGGGCCCGGAATTGCTCCCACACCATCGCAATGCTCATCTTGCTTTCGCTCGTGAGCATGTCAATTGGACTATGGTCCAATGGGGACGAGTATTGTTCACGGACAAATCAAAATTTTATCTTCGAACATCCAATGGACATGAAAGAGTGTGGAGAAGAACTGGAGAAAGATTCGCCCCGTGCACTTTTACGGAGAGGGTTGCTTTTGGAGGAGTCCAATGGACATGCTCACGAGCGAAAGCAAGATGAGCATTGCGGTGGTGTGGGAGCAATTGCCTGACGTCTAGCATGTAAGCCACTTTCCATAAGTCTCCTTCTAACGGTTCGCTCCGATACTCTGACATCTCGAGACCTTTCCAGCTCATTGCGGACGTTTGTGGCAATCAAGCGACGATCTCGCAAAACACTCAAAACGATGAAACGATCGTCACGGGCAGATGTGCAGCGCGATCTTCCAGATCCTGGTCTTCGGGTGTACTCTCCTGTCTCCAGATAACGTTGGTAGACACGTCGAACCGTTGTTCTTGAAATTCCTAGCGCATCGGCGACGTAAAGGTGGCTCCGACCATCTTCAATTAGGGCGACGACTCTCGCGACGTTCACGGCACTCAAATCTATTGTAAATGTCCAATTCTGAAACCCAAAAGAATTAGAAGTCTATCTGTTACTAAACGCAAATGCCTACTCCCACTAGTGGAAGAAAAAGTGGCACTAGCAGTCTAAGAGCAAAAGAGCAACTAAATGTCAGACTGTCGAATTCTTAAAAGAAGTCGAAAATTCGTTGCAGCTAGTGTGTTCGCAGCTGACGTTGTTTTGTCTCATTATTTGGTTGCCTCAGACTATATTTTCGAATTTTAAAACTTTTATAAACGTAAGCTTGCCCACTTTTTTGCTTTTCGCGATATTCCAAGTAGGCCGATTTTTCTGCCACTCAGTATACACACACACACACACACACATTAGGGTGGGTCGGGTGTTTGAAATCGTTCACAACATCTAAGGTCATATAAGAAAGGGTACCTATAGCTTTACGTCGGATCGAACCACGTGTTGGTTTACCATCTGGACACGGATGAAGGTCACCTATCCAGACCCAACGTCGCTGAACAATTTTAGATAGAGGGCGTTTCAGGTCGACCCTAGAAATATGGAAATGGAGGAATTTGTAGCAAGTAGGTAGTTGCTTCACCAAATACAAACTACAAATTCAGCCACCAATTTCCATATTTCTAGGGTCGACCTGAAACACCCTGTATACACACACACACACACACACACACGTACTTTGCATTTTTTAGGGGTTGGAATATGGAAGAGTACTTATATATATATTTTAATATATGACCTGAAGGTCTTACTCTCAACCTGATTCTTTTTGGGAGGGGTTGGGGGTCGGGTGTTCTGGCACTGCTCCAAGTTGTTGCAGGTTTCTAGTTTGCTAGTTTTTTTTTTTAAGTTTTTTTTTTTTAATGTTTTTAAGTTTTTTTTTTTAATTGTGATTTCGGTTTTATTGCTTTTATCAGTTGTTTATTTATGGAGGAAAATTGTGTTTGTATTATAAAGGTTTTTTTTTTTTTTTTTTTTTTCCCCACACGAGATGTACGCGCGTGAGTGAGTGTGTTTATACGTGTGTACGTTTATACAGCAGGTGCCTGCATAAAGTATTTTTATCAAGTCGTATCATCCGATGTAGTAATTATAAAACATAAATTCTTTTCGTACTAAAAATATTATTTTAGTTAACCATTTCGACTCGAGTCGTTTTATCAGAAATTATTTCTCGGATATTTTAATATAATCACGTGATATATATATATTATATATATATATATATATATATATATATATATATATATATATATAATCAGCTGTTTTTCAAACGACGGTTCAGGCTCGACCCATCTGCAGCATCTCATTTGGGGGATTTGGTGGAGGAGAGAGTTACTTTCTACACGTATCCTACTCTCGTAGCCAGTTATGCATGGCTGGTCACGCACTTTACACAAGTAGTAACACACATTATATATATATATATATATATAATATATATATATATATATATACGATCAAAAGATGAAAATTTTTACGCTAAGATAAAATTAAGTATAAAATTTACATACAGTATATACACGCCATATATTCAATTTTTCTTTGTCTTCTCAGCATAAAATTACATACCATGTAATTTTCTTTGTTCTTTAGCCGCACACACACACACAAACACACACATATATATATATATATATATATATATATATATATGAAATTTAGATGGGTTTTGAGATTGCAATAAGATGTTTATAATTCTAAATGTATTATTATTGTTATTATTATTATTATTATTAATGTGGTGGTGTAAATCGATGAAGGAAGCATTAACTGCATCCTGCGAGTAAGGTGTCATTTTTCATTTGAGGTTACTGGCGAAGGAATCTTTTTCAGAGTATTATATGTGCGGTTGGAGTCGCGTTATCTGGCACTGTGCCTGCTTCCTTTTGAATTCCTCAATTGGCAGCAATATTATAATTTTAGAATTTATTTTTTTTAAGAAATTATATATATATATATATATATATATATATATATATATATATATTTCAAAATTAAACCGCTTTCTGTGTCCAGATGATATAGGAAACCGTGGTTCGAATTCCATCATATGACCTTTGCTGTTACACCCGACGAGGTGTTGGAATACAAGAAAGGCCTAGAAATCGCTGTTTTCCTTTCCTGTGGAAAACGTGTGTATATATATATATATATATATATATATATATATATATATATATATATATATATATATATATATATATATGAATAGAAACGACGTAAATAAGGAGCGTGGTCATTGCAGTTAAATGCATATATATATATATATATATATATATATATATATATATATATATATATATGTGTGTGTGTGTGTGTGTGTATGTATGTATGTATATGCGCGCGCCTTTTGCTCTGATTTTTTCTGTAATTTTTTGTTCATGATAATATAATGGGTAATAACTCTAACGCGTACTTTTTATTTTCAAATATTCAATCACTTAGGCTTCCGTTATGGGTAGCGGAGGTTCCATTAAAAAAAATTGAAGAAAGCGTTTTTTTACCCTACAATGATTATTTTAAAAAATTTCATCCTCGTTTAGGTTTTAATTCGAAAATCGAAATTAAAATAACTTCGATGATATTGTTGTACTCACGTTTTACACCAAATTATTTAAGTTAGAATAACGCCGATTAACCTAACCTAACTTAACTTAATAACCTAACATCTAAAAAATAACCAAGATAATGATCCGGGATATTAATTTCCTCCGAGGTATTGGTTATACAGATAACACGAAGTCTGAGCGAAGTGGTATATATATATATATATATATATATATATATATATATATATATAATTTATTTTTATTCGTGTTCACTGCTTTTCGTTGTTTGGTTTCTCTCTTCGTGTATTTGGTTGCGTGTTGTCTATCACTTTTTCTTTCGTACGTTAAGATGAAAGCCTCGGAGTAATGTTAGTGGCTCCAAATACCTTCGTGCGATCACTTCCTCTGACCTGTTGTTCTTGGCTCGAGGGGAGAAACGAAAGTGTGACAATCATTTGTTACCAAGATTCCTTTGCTAAGGGTCATCAGGTGTCATTGGCTCCTCGTGCATACTGCCGAGGTGCCTTAATTGCACCCATACTTCGTGTCTATTGGTTGACCTGTAGGCAAGCTCATTCTTAATTGGCCGTCCAATTGCAACGTGCCTCCCCATTGGTTATCGAGATAACAGATAGATTTAGGCTGTATTTTTGTTGCCTTCGGTATTTCGGAATATTTATTATACAATCTTTTTTGCGACGTTTGAAGGCATCTGTATTTTTGCAATTTTTTTTTTTTTTTAATTTCTCTTGGCGTGTTTTCGTTGCTAAGTATTAATTTTTTTGAGGTCAATTATTTACCGTTCTTATCCCGTTGGTTGGTTGGTTGGTTGATTGGGTTGGTGCACTCACGTTTAGCTTGGATAATTGGTAGTTATTTTGTGTTTTAGGGGAGCTGCGAATTTAGAGAAAGAAAAGGCAAATGTAATTTTGAAAGAATTCACTTTTTTTTTCTTTTTTTTTTTAAATGGGAATTTAGGTTTTGTGTCGATAATCTGATGAATATTTCATTTAACATTCAAGAGTTTATCGAACTTATCATGAAAGGCTCTTATCTGAAGGCGCTCTGAACACGCCGTTGAAAATAATGAAAAACTTACTGTTTTTATGAGAGTAAAGAAGTGAATTAATTAAGGTTGTAGTTACGAATAATAATAAATTTTAATGACTAAATTCTTTTTTAAACTTTTGACCGGGAATTCTTAACAGAGCTTTGAATCAGAATTTGAAAAGAATTCTAATTGAATGAAATTTAGAATATGAGCTCTGAATATAATAAGGTTTGCGCGAGAATTCCGTTCGAAGCCAACTAGAATGTTTGAATGCGAAATCTAATTGGGTAGGAAGATCACGTTTGTATACAAAATAATGGACTTTAATATTTTTCTGACTGCCCTTTCGTTCATTCTTCCTTAGAGTGGACACTTGGGGTGTTATCGGTGAGCTGGCAACCATCGTGAAAGGAATTGGACCCCCTGACGTTACACTCACGGAAGACGGACCGTCGCACTTCGTCACGCCCGTAACCTTACCCGAAGACGTCTTTCTTCGAGGCTACACGCCCATCGTTAGCGCCCAAATGGGCGGCCATTTCGCTCCCCGAAACGTTAATAAGGTCCGAGGGTGATAGTGTTTTAGAGATTTTAACGCGTGCTTCCTGCCCTACCCACAATGGAGTTTTTGAAATTCTTCATGGGTAAATGATTTGGGTATAAATTCTCTTAATTACTGCATAAAGTCTGTTTGCGGCTACCCATTAAAAGTATGAGGTCAGCCTTTGGTTGAATGTTTAAATCAAGTTCTCATTACTGCGAACAGATGATGGATTGAGACCTTAGTTCGGGTATTTAGCATGAGAAACCCTTTTCTTGAACGATATTTTAAAGGTAGAAATGGTTTTTTTGAATTATGCGAATTATACCATTTTAATCGATGGGACTGTACTAATTACCGCAGCAACTAAGAGTAATTACATAAATATCATAAATAATATTTATTTATATTACTTTGTAGGAAAGAGCTCAGGACTGGGTGAGAGTGAAAAAATTCCAGCTTTGCCTGAGTCAGTTTTGTGTGGCGTCGAACCTCCTGTCCTCAGATTACAGAAAACGGATCAAGGGGAAATCTTGGTTTCTATAGTTACCGTTTCTCCACCAGACTCCCCCACGGTTGCTAGGGTAAGTATTTTGATTTATTCCATGCATAGCAAGTAGTAGTAGTAGTCTTGTAGGCGTTTTTCTCTTACAGGGAGCAAGTTTTGCTGTTATAGAGAATCGGCTTTTTACATATAGAAATAGGAAACCTGACTTATATAAAGAATTTATTAAATAGTTAAGGATTCGTTTTCATTTTTGTTAACTAACAGTGAAAGAATATTGTTGGAAATATTTAAAGATATATTAATAACGATATTACTGATACATAGCGAAAATTCCGACGTTATTATTTCCATATAATACCGTACTTAATTCATTGATAACTGTAACTACCCTTTAAGTTTCTTTAGATACCTCCCAGACTCTCATAACTTTTCCTGGTCCTTGATAAGTTAACCAAAATTACCCCTTTAGGATTCAAATTGTGAACGCTTTACTGAAAGCGAGGTTATAATTGTATTTATATGTTTTTAGTCTTCGATCGGGAGTTGCGAGGTTGACTTCGAAGACTCCAACTCTGAAGTGGAAGGTTCGAACTCGGACGACGACGGGGACTTGGGTGCTGCCGTGGATGTAGGTGGGGATGACACCCCACTGGCATCAACGGTGAGGCTTCTGGCACGAAGGAAGAAGATTCTAGAGAAGAGACAGAGGCAGCAGAGGAAGATGCAGGTAAAAAGGAGAGGAGGGCAGAGGTCCAGTGTAAGTTAGGGAATGATCCAGTTAGGCTCCATCTTTGGTAAATTCTGTTCAGAATGAGAGATCTGCAAGGGCGAATTCACAATACCGGGTCTGGGTAACTACAAGATTTATCCAAAACGAGTAATTACAGGATTATCTAAATACAAAACGAAGCATCATAAATAAATGAAATAAAATTTTCCTTATTTGATTAACAGGCAATTTTGGAGGGAGCTGTGACCTTGGAAATGGAAGTGAAACCGCGATATTTGGTACCAGACACGAATTGTTTCATCGAGAAGCTGAGCATCATCAAAGCCTTGATTGACAACACTAACTACACCTTCATGGTTCCTCTTATTGGTGAGATTAAACGTGCAAACAGTATTCACCGCCAATAAGTAAAATTTATTAAAAATAGAGAATAACGTTATAATAGATTAGTGTTGCTCGTTTGAATGCTGTTTTTTAAGTGTAATAACCGCACGTAATAAGGTGAAGAAGGAAAAGGTAATTAATTAAATTGGAACCTAGGAAGTAGTGAGAATTGAACCCACATCGCGTGGTTTCAAAGTCAGCGGTCCCGCGGTCACGCCATTCAAAACCGCAAGTCGGTAGGAGCGCTGACTCTGAAACCACGCGACGCGGATTCGAGTCTCGCTAGCTCATAGTTTATCACTTTACTGCCTTTTCTCTTTATACTTGATTTGTTGGTTTCTTTGCTCGCAGCTTTGTTTGATTCATCAAGTTTCTTATTTTGTTCACTCTTTGATCACTTATTTGTATATTGAATGGTTTTTGTATTTTCTGTATGAAGTCGTTACACACACGAGGAATACGTTAAAGTTACGTTTTTATTATAAGTCATTGTATAGTTTCACTTAGTATTTCTGATACTTCTCTGCTCTCATTAACGTAGGAACTCTTAAGGTAAATTCTAGAAATCCAAGTTAGTTATATTATAATCTCGCATTTGTTTTTAGTGTTGGCTGAGTTGGATGGCTTGTCGAGAGATGCTGCTGTGGAGAAGTATGGAGACGCCACACACGCGGTTAATGTTCGAGAAGGAGCCGCCACAGCACTCCTCTACATTCAGTTTAATAAGAACACTCGGTTGAAGTGTGTGACATCTCAAGGATCCGTGGCCCCTGCTAATATGTTCTCCCTTGAGATGGATACTCTGAAGGTTGTGGAATTTTGTGATATGTTTTGGTAAATGGGAAAAACGGAGTGGGGGTATGATAGTAATCGTTAGTCGAAGTGCAAGTATGAAGGATGAAAGCAAATATTACGATCAGTAAAAGATTAACCCCTTAGCTGCATTATTTTGACACGAGAGTTCGCAATGCATTGCGGAGTGAAACTTCGTATGGAGTTCTCCGCAGTTAAGGGGTTAAGTAATGAGGAGGTAAAGATAAGGAAGTGATGTAACGTACAAATATTTTGAGACCCCGTTACCGGTAGAAATTATCTATTAGTGACCAGAGCAGTTGTTGGTTGCACAAGTTCATTGCGGAAGCAGTGTAAATGGTAAAATTATTGATGTGGATATAGGGATAATAGCTTATTTCTCATTTCTTCCTAGACAAAATGGGTTGTTTTAGTATGTTTAAGGAGCGCATGATGACTTCTGTATCGATACAAAATAGTCGTTTCTGGTAAAATTTAGTCTTATTGTAAGGACTTATCTCAGCTAGTTCTTCAGTCGTACAGTAACTTTACTGTATGATACGTTATTAGTTAGATTTATTCACGTGACATAACATCAGTCGTGTTTATTTTGTTTTCATTGCAAGGTTTGACAGATAAATCTGGGATTGAAGGGGGATTTATTTCTTTATTCGTTATCGGTTCTGGGGTCTTTGATTCTTAAATATTTCTTTCGTCATCATCTTATCCTTAATTGTATTATCAATAATATTTGTCTTAATCTTCCTTAACCCATTAGTGCCTGAGGTACTTCCTTGTTTTAAATTGTCACGTTATTAATATAAGAAGGAATTTAAACTTCCTTTTACACAATTTTGTTACAGTTCTGTAATTTTTTTTCTATATTTTCGAGTACTCTTGCAACATGTTAACATATTTGAACAACGGGCATTCTGACAACTCGATGATGATGATGGTCCCAATGAAAGAAAGACTGGCTTCTTTTGCCTCAATGGTGCACAATTTGTCCATACATGTGGACAAGAGGAACGTGTCGATATAATTAGTGATGCGACTTTTTTTTCACTGTTGCTCAAAAGTAATTTTAGTTAAAATGGAACCCAGAAAGTGGTGAAATAAGGTTATTTCGACATACTTTAGGGTCATATTAACTCTTACTGTTGAATATAAAAGGTGTCGGAAAAAATAATGCAAAAATAATCGGCTAATTTTCTTATAAATCAATATGTCCGACGTTTAAAACGCTTTTACAAGATGACCATCATTTGTCGCTGCAATGTGTATTCAACTCTCACTCCATTAGAGCATTAGCAAGATGCTTTCGTAGAATGAATCCAGTGAGTTCTGTTTCTTTGATGGAGTTCTGCTAGATTACTGGGTTTGTCACAATACACAATCGTTCTAACATATCCCCATAAGACAAAAATCCAGAGGTTAAGTCAGGTGATCGAAGTAGCTATGCTATCGGTTCACCATGACCTATCCAGCGCTGAGGAAAGGTTACATCTAGAAAATTGCGAACAGCAACGGCATAGTTGGAAGTTACCCCATCTTGTTGAAAGACAACATTTGGTGAATCCCGTTCATGCTGATGTGTTTCAGCGCTGGATAGGCCACCTTGATTACCCGACTTTAACACCGTTGGACTTTTATCTACGGGGTTATGTTAGAACACTTGCGTATGACGACAAACCCAGGTATCTGGCAGAATTCTGTCAAAGGGACCCCTCACTTCCTGTAATCTTACACAGCTGAAATTTTGTTGTTAGTCGTAATCATCTTGCCTTAATTCAAATCTTTCATGTACCCGTCTTGTATTCGGTTGAATATAGACTAAACACAAAGTAACACATACACGGTCAATTTTATCGCTTTGTTTCAATTGCACCCATTGATGAGAAGCCCAATTCGCATAAATATCGGGTTGAAAGTAGAATTAAAACTTTGTGCTTCAGACCCCTTCGCTTTTCCGTGCTATCCAAAATATACGTAACTTCTGACGGGAATGGCAACTGGGGTTTTGTCGTGTAGGTTTCCTGTAAGTTTGGCAGACTCTACCACCCTTTCATTGAACGGATTAGGGAGCTGTTTTTGTAGTTGAAGTATGTGCTGTATCATCATTTAGGGAAGAGGGATCGCAAATACTTTGTCAAAATGTGGTTGCCAGCACAAAAAAGGTTGAGAAACCGCCGTGTGGCTTTGGCCTAACATTAATTAATATAAAATTTTACACGCATGGTAGATATTTTTCTTTGTTTTTATAATACTTGGCAATTATTTTATCGTCTACATAATTATCGATAGTTTTGGTTTGAAATATAAAAGAAGCCGAAAAAATTAATTAAGCCTCTGTTGTTGTATGCAAACCTAAGTTTAATTAAACGAAAGTAAATTTCATATAAAATATGTTTTTAAATTATAATTTCTAAAAAAATGTTGGGACTGTATATTTATTTTTTATGTGATTTTCTACTGGATAGGATACCCCCCCCCCCTTTGTGACAAGCTATAATAAAGTGAATCAATCCGATGTTAAACATGTGTAACAATGCAGCGGGCGAAAGTTACCCACTTGCGTGAACAAAATGCCTTAAAGGGTTCATTCTTTTTTTCTTTTCAGGACATAACGAACGATGATAAAATTCTTTCATGTTGTTTACATCTCTGTAGCGACACAAATAAAAGAAGACCGATCAAAGGTAATATACTTAACCCAAGTCAATCAACTTTAACTCATTGTTAACCAACTTTAGTGGTACTCGAATGACCACTTAAAACTTCCGAGTCGCTGAATGGAGTTGGGTCTTACTAGAATAAGTTAGCAACGTTTTAATGAGAAGTGCTCACTTTTTCGTAATTCCTCTGCAGATTTACCAAGGTAAGACTGTACTCCAGGTTCGAGTCTAGGATGGAAATTCAAATTGAAGCATTTAAGGTGCTTTTCTGGATCTATCTTGGTGTTTGGTCCCCACGTAAAACTGTAGGTTCACTTCATCATGTTCTTAGATGTTCCAAAAGAGGTTCAATGAGCCCATTCATCTTTATCAATTCCCGTGTAGTAAACTGAGGCCTTTACCCCGCGTCATGTAACTAAATTAAAATTGGAGAAAAGAAGGTATCGTGATGATGATGAACACCAAAACGGATTAAGGGAAAAAGTGGATTGGATTAGTTGGTTGATTGAATAATTTGGTTAACTGTCTATGCCAGTCTGCTCACCTGTTCATTTGGTGTACAACGTCTGAACAAACTTATTGAAACGCTTTGTTTCGGGTCTGGGTATTTGAGGATTACCATTTGATTGAACCATTCAATTACATTTTTTTATTTATGGTGTGTGAAGTATATAAAGTGTATTTATTGGAATATTGCATTTCTTTTAAAGTACTGTTGCGTTAATTTTAGGGTCTACTGTTTGTAGTTTTATTAAGATTATACATTTCTTTAACCTTAAACAATTGTATATTAACCCTTATTGGTTCTAAAAGTTATTAATCATGTCAATCATAGATACTTCGAATTTGCGTTAGTTTTGAGTCAATAGCGCGAGATTTGATATCTTGTAATTCATATTTTTCATTTTTTGAAACGATTTTCCCTCTTTACCACCCTGTTCTCATTAGAAGGCGTGCGTCGTCTGCACAGGGAAGTGGTTCTCCTTACTGAGGACCGAAACCTGCGCGTTAAAGCTTACGCCAGGGACGTTCCTGTGAGAGAACTCTCAGACTTCGCTCACTGGGCCGGTGTCAAGTGAATTAAGTCCTCGGTTGCGAGGACGACCGAATAAAGGGCGAAGAAGTTGACAATTTGACGAATGGAATCGGAAAGGATTTTTATTTTTATCGAGAATTTTTGACATTTTTCTCCGTAAAAATTTTATTCCTGAAGAGAGATTAAATTCGCTTCTGGTTTGTTTCCTTAAGGTAAGTTTAAAGGATTTTATTTTTTTGCTAGAGAGCCTTTACCTCGCCTCATTTTAGGTCAATGGAGTGTGAAAGACTGTTTACAAGTTATTATTCGCTTGGAGTCAAGTTTTAGTATGGTTCAATATATATATATATAAAATGAGGCACAAAATTTAATTTAGCGCAATGATACAATGACGAATACGTCAAAAGACAACTTGGTACATTATAGATGAAAGGTCGAAGTTTACTATGGCATAGAAAAGGGAATTTTTGTCCGTTGGTCGGTTCGTCGTTGTGCCGCGCGACGCCTCAAAAAAAAAAAATATATATATATATATAAAAGAGAGAATATTAGCAATTATTGAATAATGAAATAATAATAAATGATCTCTATTTTCCAGTAGTATTGTTGTTTCGCTCTATTTCGTACTAATAATACTTTTCGTTCAGTCCAACTGAAACATGTAATTAATAATTAGAATTGTTCCACTGATATCTTGGCAAGAAATTATAACCCCCATTTCAGTTTCGAGGCCTACACAAAAACTAGTATTTGATATGTCGTAATTCTGTGTGTGTGTGTGTGTGTAGTTGTTAGTTCATTAGTGATCAAATTGCAATTTTTTTTATTCATGGTACACTTATATCAGTTGATAATTGTTATGGATACTCAACATTTAATCAGTTGCGAATAAAATCCTAAGACGAAAAGAAACTGCTGTAAAAGACCGCATCAAAAAGTTTTTTTTATTAATTTTCACAAAATCTAATTTTTTGAGTTAGGAACAATTCGAAGGGTTACTTCAGTCATATGTCTGTTGCCCCGAAAAAAAGTTTAGAATGCGACGAGGCAACAGACTTTTGGGCCACCCTGTATATATATATATATATAGAGAGAGAGAGATGAGCAAACATTTATCTAATACCATTTTTGGATAAAGGATAATGGCGTAATGACTGTGTGTACTTCAAAGTACTTTGTGTGCACTGTAATTTTGTAATTTCATTTTCATCCATCGATTCGGGGGGGGAAGGGGACCACCTTCGTTGAATTTGTTTGAAATATTATTTGGTTTCTGACTTACACACACGCACATTCACACACGGTACTCTGTATGTGTATATTATGAGACGAGACGTACATTAGTGATTGATGTGTAGGTGTATTTTGTGCAGTTTTATTAGGATCATTTTATATACATGTAAACTTTCATTATTTATAATTTACTTGTACATGAAATTATTTCAGAGTACGTTTGCACTTTAGTCACGTATGTTTCCGTATTTAGGGATAACTGTTTAGATGTGTCGGGATTTTTCTATTTATGGAAAGTGGCGAGTATAGGAGGATGTACGGCCCGTATACGGCAATTTATGCCCAGATCCTAATTTTGGGGAGTTGTTGAACTCTGTCGCGTGTGTGTGTGTGTGTGTGTGTGTAAAGAAACGCAACTCAAAAACAAACATTCATTCCCCAATGGGTTGCGTTTCTTTTTGAAAAAAAAAAAAATAAATTATTACTGAATACCAGCTTTTATTTTTATTTTTTTTCAGATTTTAAATTTGTGGAAACTGGCCCCGATTTTTTATCCTGCCATTCGAGTTAAGTAAATGATAAAACTGTAGCTGCTCTAGTCACTTTGCTTATTTACACAACCTCGGCAAATAAATAACTTAACCCGTATTAATTACAGTATACGATAAACTGTAAATTTGTGTATGTATTTGTAGGTTTACGGCAGCTATACGCCTCGATATGGAAGCTCTCGCGCACACTATTCGTGTGTGGGGTTCATTCTTCAAACTTGGACTGTATGCATAGTCTTGTGACTGCATTTCTAATAGACATGTACCAATAACTGAACACGCTGTAAACTGTAACTAGACTGTAAAGAATGAGAAATTTAAAAAAATTGCCGCTTAGATTTTCAGTTTAGGAATTCAACTCTTACAAATTATATTTTTCCAGACATTTTTTCAAGTTAGATCGTAAAAACTTTTGTATCTTGTGCGTGTGAGATTATATATACTGTATAATCTGCTGTAGTTTGTAGTACACCACATTGTCGCACAAAAATTAAGTTGCTTTTATTCAGGCGCGTGTATAATAATAAAAAAAAATGATCTCATTGTAAAATAATAATAATAATAGTACTAAAAACCATTTAATTTGTTAGAACATACTTTACCTGTACTATCTTTCTTTGATCACATTTTTCAGAGTATTTCCTATGGGGCTTGTCGAGTTTATACATATAAAATAACTGCTGTAAAGAGTATGGTATGTATTTCTACAACAATGTTGATAGGTAAATTTTAAATTAAGCAAAATACTAATTTCATTAATCGTAAAGGGGACGGATAAATTTAGAGTTTAACCGATTTTAATTTCTAAATAGACGATACACAAATTAAGGAAATATATTAACTGTAACTCCGTTATATTTTTAAGTAGTACTGTAATAATTATATGTATTAGAGAAAACTGTAACCTGGCCTAATTGTGTTTGAATCCACTAATAAAATATTTTTTTGTTCAACCATTTATATAACGTAAGACTTCAAAAGGGTAATTTTTTGTTTTGTTTTAAGGAACTTGATCTTTAACGTAACTGTCTGGTATGTATATATAGTTTTTTGTATAATTTATTTTTATGCCGTGATCAACGATGTTCATTGAATTAAATTTCATTTATGTACAGTATATATATATAGATTCGCATTTTTGTTTTCCTTACCCGCTGTGTGTGTGTGTGTGTGTAATATAGTAAAACGTAATTATGTGGAGTGGTACCAATACCATCTTATTTAGCAATTCCTGGTTAGGTCATTTTGAAGTTCTACAGATCGGGTAGTAACATCTTTGAAATTTAACTAATGTGATGTATGAGTTACCAATAAGTATTCAGTTTTAAATTAAATATAGAATGGGGAATAAGCAACTTGGTTGTCCTAACCTTGTGTAGAACCTGAAGGCCATGATTAGATTTTATTCATAGTATATTAAACTGTAATCCAACTTGAGAAATTTTCAAATTTCATTTTACTCTTAGTGACTGACTTACTCTGTATCTGGTACTCATTTGCATACTGAGAAATGGTACTTTGTCGTACATTTGGCGGTACCGTAGCGCACAAAATATTTCATTTACAGAAATTAATATAGTTTCAGCAAACAATAGTCGCCAAATTTATTATATATATATATATATATATATATATATATATATATAATACAGGGTGTCCCATAAGTCAGGCATCATAGGAAAAATAATAATAAAAGGCAAAACAAAAGCTTTTATTCACAGAACGTGCTCAATATGTCCACCATTGTTTTCAATACACAAATTCAGACGTGATACCCAGTCAGCAAGCACACGGTGAATGATGTCAGGAGTAATGGTGTTACATGCCCCAATAATGCGCTGCCGCAAATGTTCAACACTCCTAATTTTCTCTGCGTATACCAGCGCTTTCAAGTAGCCCCAGAGATAAAAATCTATGATTAGAATTATCTGGATTCGTTCTTCCTTGCTCACAGACATTATGGCCTGTAGAAAGAGAAAAATATGAATTATGGTTTGTAGAAATAGAAAAATATAAATTTCTCCTATGATGCCGGACTTATGGGACACCCTGTATATATATATTTTAAATTCATTCCTGCAAGAAAACCTAAAAGTTAATGCAGTGGAGAGTCCAGTTACTCAACAATGCAAACAAGTCTAAGACTCGCCTAAGGTTGAACACCCGAAATTTACGCATTGTGAAAGTCTTTTTTTCTTTTTATTTCCGATTTGTTTTTCATCTTTCTCCGAAAACAAAGGTGGTGTTAAATAAAAGAGGAGAGAAATTAGGTTTATAAGGAAAAAGCAAATAATGATTTAATAGAAATCAAATAAGAGGAAATAGTATCTTGGAGGAATTAGTAAAAGGTTTTATACCCCAATTCTCAGAATTTTTTTTTTTTTTTTTTTTTAACAAATAAAAAATGGTATTAGGGTAATTTTACTCTTACGTTTAGGCAGAATATAATTTTTCAATTTTTAGATATTTTTCTTAAATCACGTTTTTCAACAAAAGTTATTTACATAAAGTAAATTTTTTGCACCAAGTTTTGTTTCATATTTGCATGAATATGTTGAACTGGTGTGTTCATGTCATCATATCTATTCAAATTTCTGATCATTTTGTAGGTCAAGGAGTAAAAAAAATCCCCACCCCCCTCAAGGACTGGCATGGCGGCACGCCCTTTGAAACTATACCATTCAGGTAACTTTAACCTTCTGCGTTCCGGCGAACGAGGACCCACTATTTAATATATAATATGACCGGACCCAGTGGAGACACGCACTCGGCTCTAGTTTGCGGTGTAAAAAAAAAATTATATGCATGTGCCCAAATCCCCAAGTAGGGCCAATTGTAAACCACGTTTACAAAGGTCGAACTTTGTAAACGAGTCTGATTTTCTTTACGTTAACCTAGCCTTAAAAAAAATTAAAAAATAATCGTATAACTAACCTAACCCAAAACAAATCGGAGGAAGCATAAAGGACGACTTATTTGACTGAGGCTTTTTGAATTAAAATCCTAACCCGGGTGACATTCGAAGAAAATGATCATTGTATATGGGGGAAAAAAAAAAATGCTCTAAACTTTCTTACAGAACCAGAACCCGAACGACAACATGCATCACATGACGCGCATCATCATCATCAGTTCGGAACCTTTTGAACACACCTCGTGTGTATACACACACACACGTAACCTTCCCGAATTGTTCATTCTGACGAGGGTCAAGCTTGTCACTCCACCTTAGACCTACAGTTTAACGTGGAATCCGAACCACGCCCCACCAGCAGCCCAACGTCTTAACCACTAGGCTACCCAGGGTACCCATTTATCTACCAACCAATTTTATACGTGTGTGTGTATTATATATATATATATATATATATATATTACACACACACGTCATAAATGTTGCTTAAACAATTTGCTCTACATTTTGGATTCTGAGATTCTTCATTACAAAATCGGAAACCTCAAAGCAAGGACAATTTTTCGTTATAATTTTACGTAATAGAGGAGGTCTAGAATTTGTGTGCCATTCTCGGAAGACTTGGTGTTAGCCTAAGGGTCTTTTAACCCATAATGTTCAAAATAATTTTATTACTATGAAAATAAATATATTATATATATATATATATATATATATAATGTGTGTGTGTTAAATGGAGAGAGTTTTGGCTGAAATATTCATTCAAACCTATAAAAATCTACAAATGAACGCGTTTTCACAAAATGTACTTGTTCACATTTTTCAAAGTTTATTATTCATAATTTGGCGATAAGAACTATAATAAATTATAAATTATCAGAAAACTATAATTAGCATAATTCATACATTGTAGAAACATGGTTCATTATTATAAAATGTAAGAAGAAAATAATTCAAGGCTGCATTTTGCAAGAAATCGCTCGTCACTCAATCACGTAAGTCAGGAATCCATCTCCAAACCTCATTCAAGGACCATCCCAAGCCAGTCGCTGAGGAATGGGGAAGGGGGTGCAGTGACCAGCTCGCTGCACGTAATGTTAGCTCAGTTCTTAAAAGAAACTGATTTTTCCCGGTTTTGGGAGGGGGAGGGCGGCGTTACCGCCCATCTCAGCGACCTCTGGTGGACGAAAGACTTGAAACGGAACCAACTAACCTATGCATCTCCAGCTAGGGGAAAACGGAGGTCTTGTGCCTACATTTCCTATGCATCTACTGAATACACTGCCTTAAATCTTAAATACCAGAATTGAGTTTCGCGATTGGAATATATTGTTTCACTAATATATTACACGGGCAACGTTGTAGCCAATGTCGTAACACCGCTTCCCGTTTGATCAGCGAAGTTAAGCGACATTGGGTCTGGATTGTAGTTGGATGGGAGACCGTCCTCCGCGTCCAGATTATGTAGCGACCGGTGGTTCGGATCCCACGTAAAGCTGTAAGGTCCCCTTCGTCATATGACCTTAGATGTTGCGAAGGAGGTTAAACAACCCCAATCATCATAATATATTACACACAGTATATATATATAATATATACACACACACACACACACACACACACACAAAGCAAACAATTGAGAATTGATTTTAAATGTAAAATGTACATTTTCAGTATGACAATGTAGTTTAACTGTTAATAATATATAATTTCACAATTAAAAAAATTGAAATTATACCATTTATTAATTGAATTATCAAATAAAATGGACAAGTTACCGACCGATTTCTCCTATTCGTTTTTGCTAAAGGATTATTTTTTAAGTGTCATACGAGATGGAGGAATGGGCTTTGGTCAATTTTTAGGGGGTGGAATGGGGGTGGAGGGTTGTACTTCTTGTTGCAGATAAGTTTTTTATTATTATTAGGTAAATTATACATTCATTTAATGTACAGGGTGTTCACAATGTCTTGTCACCCTAGTAAAATAACTAATTTTTTTTTTCTTTCAGATTCATTTGAAATGCATGATAGCGGCAACTATACGATTGAACAACGCATATTGGTTAGTACCTGGGTCCATGAGCGACCACGTAATGGAAAAACCATTGAAAAAATTATCTTTTACAGTTCTTGTTGTGAAGAGTTTTTTTTCCCATCTGAACAGAGTCCTTTTTGGAGGAGCTGCACGATTGAATCGGTCCTGGAAGTTTGCACTAATATTTTCAATGGTTTTGCCATTACGTGGTCACTCATGGACACAGGTATCAGCCAATATGCGTTGTTCAATCGTATAAGTTGCTGCTTTCATGCATCTCAAATGGGTCTGAAAGAAAAACGAAAATCAGTATTTTACTGGGGTGACAAGACATTGTGAACACCCTGTACATTATTTGAATGTTGAACGTCAATAAAATAGATAATAGCTAGACCGTAGGAATCTTTTCAAGATTTATAAAAAAATTTAAAGTTATATTTCAAATGCTGCGGACTTACCACAAAATTGCTGATTGATTCTTAATTTCAATGAATTACAGTAGCCACATTCACTCACCATGGATTTGCCTGCAGCCACCGATATATATATATATATATATAAATTAGCCCCCGCCTAGATTCAGATCCGAGACCTTTTGAGTAGAAGTCGTGGGCGGTGACCACTGTGCTACGTACGACAAGGTAAAATTTTAACAACGTGGCGCGTCCAGGGGTGTTTTGCTATTAATTTCCCTGCATCTCGGCAGCATTTTATTGAAAAGCAAAATCATCCGTGTTCATACGTAATATTCCATATTTTATATACCGGGTGATTATAAATGATCTTCCCGATTTTAAACATTTATTATGAAAAAAGTAACAAAGCTACAGCGAGAAGCAAGATATACAAATAAAAAAGAACTCAAAGAGTTTTATTTACAAGCTATTGAAATTCAATATGAGCTGCTTTTGAGGTTACAATATTCCTAAATGAGCAATTGCCTGATCGTTGGAGTGGGCGTGGGGAACCAATTACTTGACCGGCTCGTTCGCCCGATCTACCTCCCTCCCCCTTGACTTCTTCCTCTGGGGCTATGTTAAAAATTAAGTTTTTGTTCTACCAATGGCAACAACTTTGGAACATTTGAAGGAAAGGATACGTGAGGCTGTTAGAAAAGTTCAGTATGATATGCTACAAAATGCATATAAGGAAACAGAATACGGCTTTGATGTTCGCAGAACCACAGAAGGAGCTCATAATGAACTTCAATAGCTTGTAAATACAACTTTTCGAGTTCTTCTGTATTTGTATACCTTGCTTCTCGCTGTAGCTTTGTTAGTTTTTTCATAATGTTTAAAATCGGGAAGATCATTTGTAATCACCCAGTGTATATATATTATATATATACAGTATATATTCGCGTATAACAAGCAACTCGGCGGTAGAGAGCGTTGCAAAGTTGTTGATTGGTCGAATAAATGGCAAATGAAATTTAATGTACAAAGTAATGTACATCGGCTCTCGAAACAGCAACTTTAGTTATCATATGGCAAGGAAACTCTTATTTCAGCAACGGAGAAGCAAGCTGTAATTGTATAAGTTACGAATGACTTAAAATATTCAAAGCAATTCGTCGAAGTCACTATAAAAGTTAGTGTTATGTTTTATAACCCGAAATTTCAAGTATACAAATTTAAAGATATTATATTACCTAATATAATTCTTTCGTACAACCATAATTTAATTAGAACACTCCGTACAGTTTTGGTCTCCGTATATGAGGAAGATAAACACTCGAGAGAATGCAGAGACGAGTGATGAAGTTTATTTGTAACCTTTGTAAAAAAAAAAAAAAAAAAGCTACAAATAAAATTTAGCAGAACCTGATTTGTAGTTACTCGAAAAAGAGGCGTAGGAGGAGGAGGAGAAGGAGGGACCAACTTACTGAAGTTTTTAAGATATTAAATGAATTTGATAATGTAAATTTGGAGCACCTCTTTTTTTGAAATTAGAGAACGAGAGAGTGTAACTAGGAATAATGGATTTACAGTAAACTTAAAGGTTTAATAGTACTATAGCGCAAAACTTTTTTTCTTATACTATCGTTAATTTATGGAATAGTTTTCCCCCACAGGTCGTACATCAGTTAATATGTTTAAAAATAGATTGGATATTTTGGATCACCTAACCTAACCAATCGTTAGGTCAACTGTACGCCCTTGACGAATGGTTAGGTTAGGTCGTGATATTTTCGTTAGTTACCCTTATAAAGCTAACTAAAGAAGGCTGGGGGCCCTGATCTTCAGGTGATCGATATTTTTAGCAAAGCGAAATCTGATCCATATTTAGACTTGAGAGAGAGAGAGAGAGAGAGAATGCTCCGATGAAACAAAGCCTAAAGCTTAAAGGCCAAATTAACAATTTCACAATTATTTGTTAAAACAAACAAAAATTTTAAAATTGTATTTTATCAATAAAGGTTATTCATTTAAATTCAATTCAATGATACTTCTTTTACTTAATTTTTAAAAAAAATGCCCCCCACCCCGAGAAAGATTTATCGTAGGGTGTAGATTAAAGTGTGTAGTTTAGTGTTTCGCGGTATGCTTTTATCTATTTTTGTCATTCTGACTTCCTGAACATTTCATGTGTGTTTGGGTACACGACGTAATATTTATGCATGGCATGAAAATTGGTTTCCGAGTCGGGGTTCGCATGATGTAAGAGTCGTACTTGGAATTTTTGTAAGACCATTTCTTTATCTTTTCTACTTTATTTCCTTCTTTGGCTAACCTGCAGTGGATCCTCGCGTCTTTGGTGCCTATGACTTGGGTAATACAGTTGTAATACTTAAAATTATTTCCCAACTAATTTTCAAGATATAAAATTCACAATATACCCTTAGTCCCTTACTTTCCCTTTTCAAGGTAACCTTAAAATTTTTTTTAATTGATAAACTGTTTTTTGTTCTTGTGTTTAGTTGGTTGGTTCATTCATGAGATATCTTTCGAATAGCAAGTTTCTGGAGCAGAAAATTTTAAATTCAGGAGATAAAATAATTTTTTTTTTGATGAATCAAGTCTGAATTCATATCAATGTAAATTAGCATAATTTAATTATTATACAAAAAATAAGAATGAACCTTATTGTCTTGCACAGTTGGTACCTACCCAACTACTTAACCTTTACCCTACCCAACTACCTCTCTATCTATATGTATGCAAGTGTAGTTGCGGTGAAAAATTTGCCGAAAGAATCCCAAACCACCTCTAAAATTATTGAGCAATACTTTAGGGGAAATCGGTTTCGAGAATTTTATTTCCGCAACGGGCTACGTTGCGACTAGTGTCGTAACACCTCCTTGTCCCATCCACCAGTGAAGTTAAATGACAGTGGGTGTGGATAGTAGATTCCAGATTATGTATGGACTCGTGGTTTGAATATCGCGTAAAGCTGTAGGCCCCCCTCCGTCATACGATCTTAGGTGTCGCGAAGGTGATTTGAATTCATATCGGTAAAATTAACACCAAAAGTTTATAATAAATACAAAAAGTACGCTGAAAAAGTTGTCGTTTTAATACAAATAAAACTGTACGCATTAATTAAGAGAAGTTTATATTACAAAATTGAAATTCCGTAACATCTACAAAAGGAGATGTATAATAGACAGTTACACTTCATATTTAAATTAAAATAATTTCCCTACAAAATTTAAAATTAAAAAACGGCTTCTGTATTTTTTCGCGTATCATTATTTTTAATGGAATTTTAATACGAAACTTCTAAGCTCAATTATCTTAATTGATGGTTTAATTCAAAATATGTCTGTTTATCATACAATAGAAATGAAAACACAGATTGTCTCTCGCACAATCTTCATAATTACTCGTTCTAAAGTGCAGTGAACTATAAAATACTGTACATATTAAGTACAGTGTAGTGTTTATTTACTATTTGCATAATATCATTGTTTACAATTTGACGTGGTGGGCGGAGCTAAATGGCAAATAATAAAAAATAAATGTGATGCACAAAAGGGCTATTTTTGAAGGAAAATTTAATTTTCGAGACATTCTCAGATAATAATTCGGATAAATAATAAACTAATTAATACGTATGCAAGCTCCATTTATGTATAAATATATAGTATACGTTCTTCACGTTCTACAGGGTGACCCATAAATCCCTTTACCCCCCCCTGAACCTTTTCCTACTAGAATAGGGTGAGGTGGGGTTAAGGGGGTACAGGGACTTATGGGACACCCTGTATAATATAGTTTATACGATCATTTCAATTTTCCATGCGTAAAATTTATTTTTCGCCAGCCACATACATGGTTAGTTGGTTGAAGTGGGTGTTTAACCGCTTTGCACATCTAAGGTCATATGATGGAGGGGGACCTACAGTTTTACGTGGTATCCGAACCACGGGTCGCTACATCATCTGGACGCTGACGACCGTCTCTCATCCAACTACGATACTACCCAAACACAATTCAGCTTAATTTCGCCGATAGTCAGATACGTGCCGATACCTGGTCGTTGTACGTCCGTTAGATTTAAACAAAAACCAGTTAATTATTTAATAATAAATATTTCATTATATTTTAATAAATTAATAAATGAACCGAATTGAACCGATTTAGCCTAAACACATTCGCCAATTCATAACGGCATATTCAGCTAAAAATATTTTAAAATAATTATGTCATATCGGATATCTAAATTGTTTAGGAAAAAAGCTATTTCTTTGTTTGGTAAAACAATATGTAAATTTTATTTTACTTTTTGATTTTTACCTTTTTTTTTTTTGAATAGTGTAAAAGAGGTGATTGGTGGCGGCAGTCATATAAGGAGTAATGGTCCGTTAAAATTTTAAATAAGCAATATACTCATCCCACCCTGTATTTACTGTTAAAAATAGTGAATTAAAATTAACTAAGCTGAGTAGTCTAAATTACTCTTATGTATATCATAATGGTCATAAAATTCCACGTGCCTAATGAGTTCATCATGACTCATTTATTTTTCCTTCATATAACCCAATTAAAAAAAATATATATATAAACTTAGATTTTTACGCCTCTGAACGATTGTCGATTTTTTTTGAGTCATGCGGGTAACGTGACAGAGTACGGTTGGCCACACATATCATAAATCTTTTCCTTCCTAATCTAAGGCTGACATCGTAAACTTTACAGTTCGAAACAAACGCATATTTTGTGAAGTTAATTTTGACTTCGTCCAGCCAAGTCTCTCTCTATTACTCATTAATCTTTATGGAACGGTTTCTCGGTTATATTTTCTCTGTTCCACATCTGGTTCTTTTCAAACGTCAAGATTCTGGGGCAAAGGTCCTGTTCTTCGATTGGTTAATTTCAATGAAAGTTTTTACCAATTAAAAGTTCAGGTTTGTTATATCGACCCACCCTATTTGGCAGACTGTTATATCATAGGCAGATAACGAAGCAAAAACCCGCCCAATGGGTTGACTCTGAACTACATCACCATCCGCCTCCCCCAAGTTAATATAGCCTAGAGCAAACCCTCGTTCTCAGTTCTTGCTGAAGCTGTGAGCCTCAGGCCAAGGGCGCCCTCGGGCACCCGTGATCTGTTCTTGCGATTCTTTGCCCTTCGAACAAGGCCACTCCGGTAGGTGGCAGTGTTCTTGCTATCCGTTCACCCTTTGCAGAGGCCGTCCCCTCAAGCAACTGCACATGAAACTCTGTGAACTCGAGTTGATTGGGACCATAAAGAATTTACCCGGTCGCGCACAGGATAGTCTTGCGATTCACGACTGGAGTCGTCAGTCGTGAGTAACAAGACGACCCTCTGTGCGGCCGGCCTCAGTAATCATCCCTGCAAATACCGTGCGGGAGAAAAAGCGCGCGCGACATGCAAATTATAGATTGTTTTCAATTTACACTACTATAAAAAAGTAAGGATATAGACTTCTCAAGAAGATTTAAATGTTGGCCCATTACCCACAAGCAATAAGTGTTACGTAATAGTTAGATAACCCATCCCTTCAGGAAAATGATAACGTGCTTGTTAAATATTTAGGGCCAAACGCCAAACAACTTGAAATCTTTGGCAGACATATTTGAAGGAAGCGTTTGAAAATTGAGTGCATTTCAGCAGAGTTGGGCATTTGCGGCATATTTTGCGGTACTGCGGTACTGCGGTACTACCAAACCGGCACCAAACCGGTACGCGGAAATTTGAATGCGGTAGCGGTACTGCGGTACTTTCAGCGATCCTTTGCGGTACTGCGTTATGCGGTTCCGGTTTGCGGTAGTACCGCAGTACCGCAAAATATGCCGCAAATGCCCAGCTCTGCATTTCAGTTATTATATTCGCAACATTTAATTTATGAGGTATATTTCCCACAAAATGTTTTCGGGTGCAATTTAACCACGTAGGATGAGTGTGTTGTTTGTTACCAACAAAAAAAACATTACAACCGATTAATAAGGATGAGTCAGGTACGCCAGAAACTGCCACAGCGTTCATGCCAAACTAATGCGGACCATCGCGCTAACTCACGGATTATTGTTACCAGCATCAAGGGGAGTCGAACCCCCGACCTTAGTATCTTCACTTCGTTTATGGGGAAATGGGGTTACCCACTGAGCTGCCAACACTGGAGATTACTGCTCTTACTTTAATGTCATTTTTCATAACCATATACATAAGTACACACACATTATATATATATACACACACACACACACACACATATATATGTATACACACACACACACACACACACACATATATATATGTATACACACACACACACATATATATATATATATATATATTTCACACACACATCAACATCAGCAATTCGAACACTGCTTCCACACTCATCCCCAAACATGGAGGCGACACCTAAATATGACTGACCATTAAAATAATGGAAGGGAATGTACAATTATTACAATGCAGAAGATTTCTTATTTCTGATCAGAAACCTTAAAAAAAAAATATTCTAATTAATCTTTTAAAATAATAAATCAAGAATAATAATATGGCAAAAATTTCTAAAGGTTCTTAGGAACCATTAAGAATTTGACTTATAAGTGTCATGGTAAAGCCTTTTGTTTTTATGTATTATGTAATTTCAAAATTCATTCTTAATATTACTTTTAAACTACGAAAATATATATATATATATATATATATATACAGGGTGTCTCAAAAGTTACTATCTATTTCGGTGACATTAGATGTTTTTTTTTAAAAATGCTATGCTGGCATAAAGATATGTACTTCTGGTGCAAATTTGTGTATTTAAAAAAGTTAATTGGTTTATTATCTTGACATGCTTGAACAATTCCTCGAACCTCAACTTCTTACAGATGGCATTCTTGACACAGTAGTTTTTCAGCAGGATGGAGCACCGTGCCATTATGCAATAATTGTACGTGATTATCTTGACAGACGCTTCCCCGGTCGCTAGATTGGTCGTGGAGGAACACAACCATGGGCAGCACGTTCACCCGATTTAACACCATTAGATTTTTTTGCCTGGCGTTTCATTAAGTCTAAGGTGTACACTGGTAGAAGAATTAGTGATGTAGCCGAACTTCGAAATCGTATTACCGATGCAGTTCAGAAAATAACACCTCAAATGCTGGAAAGTGTGTTCCGGGAAACAACTTATCGCTTTGAGCTCTGTAGAGACACTGATGGTCGCCATGTGGAGACAGATAAATAAATAGCACTAATTCTTTGTGGCACTTACTTTGAAATAAATATATTTTTCATGTCTTAAACCAGTTTTTCGTAATTCCCATTATTTTTCAAAATAGATAGTGACTTTTGAGACACCCTGTATATATATTATAGTGGTCAAAATGAATAGAACAGCTGGAAAATTCCAAAAATTGAAGGCTGGCTCTTAATCTGATACATGCTTTTGTAATTTCTCATTTTAATTATTTGAGTTATTGATTATTCTATCATTTAGATAAGATCGTATTTGATCTTAGTGATCGTGATTGTATATATTACTGCTAAAGTTAATTTAACTTTTTTAGAATAACAGACACGAGTTGCGGATTAACACCGAGTGATAAGTGTTGAAAAATTTCAAAAAAATAATGACACTACATAAGCATATCTCGAAATAGATTCGTGATATATCACTTTTCAGAGTCAATGCTATGAGAAATGTTTTTTTGGAAAATCGATATCTGAACTTTAGTTTAGTTACCCAAGAAATATTTAAAAAAATTTTTTTTTTTTTTCACTGAAAGCTTAAAAATAAAAAATTTTGTTTCTTCTCAAAAAATGCATGTCTAAACATCTAGTACAACTCTTGATCTAATATAACCAATCAGGTCTAAGAAATTAGCATTGTGGGAGTAGTTGTGGGCGTGGCTTTAATGGTAACAAATATACCGTCAAATGCGAATGGGATATGAAGAGACTTAAAAATACCCAAACAACAGTTACAAGAGTTATTGCTCAATATAAGAGCAAAGGGACAGTGGAGCCTCATTGGAAGGGTAAAGTTAGAAGAAAAAAACATTGGCCGAGATGAAATTCAACTAGTGAAAGTAAGCAAGGAACATCCTAGGAAAAACTTTTGACCTTTAGAGAATTAACGGAAGCTGGGATCAATTTTTCTGCAAGAACAGGGAGAAGACCAAGAGAAGTTGGTCTCTGCTGCCTGCCTGTTCCTGATGAACCGCTCTAATTTATTCTAAAACTGTTCTGTCGGATGGGTTGCAGTCTGGGCTTTGTAACAAGGGGCTTTGTAACAAGGGGCGTTGTCGTGTTGTCATAGGTATGGACCCTCATTATACCCTTTACAAAATGCTGATGGCCCAGTCCAAGCCATGAGGAACATGCCAATACCATCACATTGCCACATCTATACTTAACGGTACGTTCAATGCAGTGAGGATCGAAGTGTTCTCTGGGGTGTTGCTACACCGAGACTGCCATCGGATGCAAACAATGTGGAGCGGAACTCGGTTCTGTTCTCCAATTTCGAAAGTTCTGCGCCACTGCAGTCGTCGTTTTACATTCAAAGCCGTGATGTATGGCTTGTTGGCAGCCGCCCTGGTATAGAATCCTTTTGCATGCAATTTCTTAGTACAGTAGAGATGCTTGCTGAAAGGTCTGTACGTTCACTGATTTCCAAGGTGATGGATTGCAGGCTATATATACATTGTAGCAGATTCGGTCAATGCAAGAATTAAAATTTAAACTGGCCCGTGACAATTACTGAGCGAATCCTCTACGTTTGCGTTAACTCCGAGTTCTCAACTGCACTTGTATGAATTCTAACTGTAGAATTGCTAACAAGGAAAAATGATTCACTGTTAAAAAACGTGCATTTAATAAGTTTACATGCAAGTACAAATAAAAAACTCCACTAAATATAAATAAAAAAAAAAATCTAATGACTGTGATCTGTCCAGAGAAAACCCGAGAGACCTTCACGGTAGACCTTAATACGTCTCAGTAGTTAGTGAGCACGGTACATCTGTCCCTTAAATCCTTAAAAATTTCAAAAACAACGGAATGCCTAGACCAAAGTTGTTCCTTAAGGGACCCCGAACGAGTTCACGGCCTTGAACGACTCCCTTAAAGTTATGAACAGTAGTGGCCAATCTCTGAAGTTAGTCCCACACACTGGTTGCGTATAAGGAAAAACCCACAAAGTTAATTCCCAAATCTTCCAAAATTATCCATGTAGGTATATTTAACGTCAAGGTTATTCAAAAATAAAAAATTCAAGCACGAACGTAAATTTGAACAAAGAATTAGTGCAGCAAATAGGCAATATAAAGTTAGCAGTTTATACGGTATCCACATAATTTAAAATAAAAATTATGTAGTCTAGCGAAATATTAATACCAAGAACACAAATATTACCAAAATAATTAATCGGTAATGGTATCAAACAATAATAATTTCAATAATAATAATAATTTCAGTAATACCAATTACATTAGTAGCTATATCATAACGTCAATACTAATAACGTAAATAATAGCAATATTTGTAACCATACCTTAAGTATAGTTATTTAAATGATAAAAACAATCAATAGTAATTTATAGGATTATAGGGGGTCAACAGGTAACTAACCTCCTGTACGAGGCAACCGACTAATCTTTATGTTGGAATTACCACTTGAATCGCAGGCTAATAACTACTAGTAGGTTCACCAAGAAATAAATTGCTTACAAGCCTTCGCGAAGTCCCTAAAAATTAAAACCATGATAAGACCTTGTAATGATATCTACACGATATACAAAATAAGTTTGTTCAGTAAACAAGTCTTTAATCGGAGCTATTGAAGAATAGGGACCCCAGCCTTCTTTAGTTAGGCTTATAAGGCTAACTAACGAAAATATCACGACCTAACCTAACCAATCGTTAGGTTAACTGTACGCCCTTGACGATTGGTTAGGTTAGGTCATGATATTTTCGTTAGTTAGCCTTATAAAGCTAACTAAAGAAGGCTGGGGTCCCTAGTCTTCAATAGCTCCTGTTAATCTATAAAAATTTAGTATCCGCTTATAACTAGTTAAAGTTATAAACTATTTGTATGTAATACATGAAAAAAGTCATAATTTGAACATCAAAATTGATGAAGTTAATAATTATCAAGAAAACATATCAATACTTTAAAATTGGTCAAGTACTTAATATTGGTTAATTGCTATTACTGAATGTTAACATTATTCTAAAACGTGTAATAGCAATTTTGGCAAATACAAACAAGATTATGGATTAAAAAGCGATTCTAAACTTACGTTAATGGCTCCAAAGACTCGAAACACTCCAAAGAAAACGCAACACTTATGTACTTAATATAAAGTTCGCAGGTAACTTCCAAGTAACTTCTCAGTGGTAAAATGGAGCCTAACTTGAAAATCAAACTGTATGAAGCACTTTCAAAAATTTAGCCAAATGCTGCCAAATCTAGAGAGATTTTTCTAAGCTTCGAGGACCCTTACAACATCCAGTTTGTTTCCTCACCATACGCTACAATGTTCATCACTCACTGTCATAATTTTTTACTTTCCTAGTCTCAGTAGTCCAGGTTCTACACTAGCATGTTCCACAGTCTTCTACTTTTGTATATTCCCCACAGTTGACTTGGGGAACTTTAAAGTCTCTGCAGTCTTACCCACAGTCATAACTGCGATATGATATCCAGCTGTCTCGTGACAATCAAACTTTGTTAGCTCTGATTCATTTATCATATTTATGAATACTGATTGCAACAGGTAACAAGACCAGCCTGCTACTTTCTACAGAGAAGTTTATATTAGGGACATTCGGATATGAACAGAAGGAAACTTGCTCCAATGTATATATATATATATTATATATATATATATATATGCAAAGTTAAACGACATTGGGTTTGGGTAGTAGTTGGATGGGAGATCGTCCTCCCCGCCCAGATTATGTAGCGACCCGTGGTTCGGATCCCACGTAAAGCTGTAGGTCCCTTCCGTCATATGACCTTAGATGTTGCGAAGGAGGTTAAACAACCCCAATAAATATATATATATATATAATATATATATATATATATATATATATTATATAAATAAAACCTCTCAATAACCACACATCTCTTCACCCAACACCTTGGACATTTCGAAAAACCTCTCATTGAAAGCACGTTTCGTTATAAGGTGGTGTTTTCGCTAACTCAGCCTGAGCTGCACGTGTTCGTCTCTACCGCCATTTCCCCGATTAAGAAAGTAAGCGGCATGCTTATTGGATGATGCCTAAAAGCTGATTCTTAATTGGCCAAAATGTTTCTCCCTCACGGAGAAACAAGGGGTCTTTTCCTTTATAGCACCCCCAATTTCTTCTTGTCAACTGTACGCCCTTGACAATTAGTTAGGTTAAGTCGTGATATTTTCGTTAAAATATTCGTTAGTTTTAACGAAAATGTCACGACTTAACCTAACCAACTGTCAAGGGCGTACAGTTAACCGAACCGGGAAAGAAGAAATTGGGGGTTATAAAGGAAAAGATCCACAACAACTTCGACACCCGGTAACGGCAGGCGGCGCGCAGCAAAACCCAACTGTTCATCCTTCCACACAAAGAAATTGGTTGGTAAATAAGTGGGTACCCTGGGTAGCCAAGTGGTTAAGACGATGAGCTGCTGATCGGGAGGTCGTGAGATCGAGTCCGGGCGAGGACTTTGTAATTTCTGACCGCCCGTGGTGGGGCGTGGTATGGATTCCACGTAAAACTGTAGGTCCAAGGTGGAGTGACAAGCTTGATCTTCGTCAGAATGAACAATTCGGGGGGAGCTAAAGCAAGATTAACCAAGGTATATTGCATACCAACAAGGAAAAATGAAGTGATTCTAAGGCCTTTCGTGTATTCAACAGTACACCTTGCCAGGGAATGGAGGGAAAAGGCAAGAAACCAAAAATATCTCTCTCTCTCTACAGTGTAAACAAAACATTTAGGAGGAATTAGCGAAAACTATTTTGTTTACGCTGTCCAAAAGATACATATTTTCGGTCTTCTCTTTTCTCTTCATTCTTTGGCGAGGTACTGTTGAATCCACGACAGGCCTTAGAATTACTTTTCATTTTTCCTTGGGTGTGCATCATTTATTACTTCAGGTGTTTAGTTGTGAAATTCAACCCATTATATATATTTCTCGTATACAAATATTTTGATGTTTTAATTTGTTATTTTTGAAAAGATTTATTCAAAATATTTTCATTCTATGACACATCAATCTGTAGCTTTTTCTATTTTTTTTTACTTGATGTAGGAATTGTAACTGTTGTAATTAATGATTTGCGTTTCAAAGCTATATTTCATTCGCCATAAGATAATTTCTCTCTGAGAGCATCGTAGCTAAGCAACTTCTAGTTTAGATTATTGCGAGACCGAAAATACGAGTCGAAATGTACATTTTTACTAAGTAAAGCGGATTAAATACTTCAGCTACCATTTGTTTTGGTACAATTCCACTCAATGTCATTCCAGTTTCATACCGTGCCCTAGAGTGACAAATCCACGGAGTGGGAATTTCAAGTGGGAGCGATTCTCAAATTGATCTTTTCCCATTTAATGCCGTTCTCATTATCTTTGACGGCTTCCCCACTTTGATCCGAGTTACGTTAGGTTAGGAAATATTAGCCATTTTCATTCGGCGCATTGGTTTATTCCCAATCTATGGCATTCTCATTCACGGCTTTCCCACGTATGGTCCAGGTTAGGTTAACTTAGGTTATGTTACGATAAGTTAGGTAATGTTATCTTAGGTTAAATTACTGTAAGTTAGGTTGGGAAATATTAGTCATTCCCATTAGGCGCCTTTACTGCGAATGGGAATGACACTGAGAAGGCAGTAATCGGCGCATTTACCGCGAGGAAGTGTGGGAGTACCATTGTCTTTCAAATAAAGAAACTTTCTTCAAATGCAGATTTATCTCTGTGCATTCCCACTGGGAGGCCTTGAGTGGGAATGAGAATGATATTGAATGGGAAATAATCTTTGTTTTTGGGGCATTTTCTGAAAGATTAAGGAAAATTCAACAACATTTAAAAGGTGATCACTTTTGATTTAAAAAACTCAACTATTGAGTCAAAAGATAAACCACTTTATTTACATTACATATATTAATTGTCACAGTATTGCACAATGCAGAGACAGTTGGTGGTTGGTTGATCAACTTAACGTCCTTCATCCTAATGAGGGCAATGACATTCAATGCATAAGAAAAAATTGACCCTGAATATGCTCATTTCCGCCTTTCGTCCAAGAAATCAGGTAAGTCACTGTTGTTGAAAAAATATGAGTGATATCATATTTACGTATTAAAAAAAACAACAACAGATAAAGCAGTTTTGTTTTTTTAAGTTATTTCAGACATAAGTTTTAGCACAGTCAAAATAACTATTCAAAAAATATCCAATTTACTAGTGAGGTACTTACAATTTTTTTAACAAATCAGATTAAATCTATTATTTTTTTAGCATATAGTAATCTTAGACTAAACCGTTTACCCTAATTTTATTGGTCCTCTTTTTTGTATTATTTTGAACACTGCTCTTACCGTACTTTTTTAAAAAATTAAGTATAAATACAGGTTTTAACTAAAACTTTTGAGGCAAATCGTAAGTCCTTCTAAGATATTCAAGAACGAAGCTTAACATGGAAGTAATTCAAACTCAGAAAGATGAATACAAGTACAGTATCATATAGTTTGAGTCAATAAATGGCTACTTGCGAGGCGTCAATATTTTCTCTCTAATATTTGCAGTGATATATATACAGAGTGTTAAAAAAAATGTACACACAATACAAGTCCATGTTAGTATATATATATATATATATATATATATATATATATATATATATATATATATATATATATATATGTGTGTGTGTGTGTGTGTGTATACATTATTTCTTAACGCTGTAATAAGGTGTGTGTGTGTGTGTGTCAGAAATAATGCACACACACACACACACACACATATATAATATATATATATTATATATATATGGCTATACCTGGCTATGTGAGGTGGAGAGTACAAGAAACCAACTCTCTATTTCACCAGCTTGACCTTCGTGAAATGAGGAATCATCGCACGGAACATTTGAAAGGTTGAAAGGTACACACAGACCGTGCATGGAACAAGAAACTCTTCTGGGAAAATTAAATCCATTATAGTCCGAATAAGTAATGGTAACTGACAAATACTATAGTTTTTCTTTTTCATGATAGAAGCTGCTAAACAGATAGCTGGTGAGAGAAGCTACGTATATTTTGGGACCTTTTTGCGAGTGACCCGTTACCCGCGTTGGGCTTCCATCATGAAAAAGAAAAACTATTATGGAAAATTTGGGAGTACCGAAATGGAAGACCCACCTAATCTTGGATAAGCCATATTGACATTAAAATAAATAATAATAATAAAAAATAACTCAGAAGGAGAACATGAACTCTTGCTGAGAAAAATTAAAAAGACACCAACGAAGAAACAAATATGGGATGAAAAGAAAAAAAAGATCCCATGGCTAGAAATAGCAACACGGTTTTAAGAAGAAGAAGAAAAAGATCGGAATAAGCAGAATAACAGGGCGAGAAGCTGAATAAGCATAAGCGGATTAAGCATAGGAACAGCGACGGAAAAAAGCCGGAATAAAAATGTTTTAGTGGTGTCAAGAGATAAAATTCATAACAGTTTCAAGGTAAGAAGTTCATAAATTTCCCTTCGGTTATTAAATTTAGGTTAAATAAGCTGACATTTCAGCTGTAATTGTTTAACAAAAGAGTATGGAAGTCCTGTTTATGGACAAATAGTTAGGCTGGTTCATCTTTGGCCTAGGTCTTCCATCTTCAACATAGCCTAGGTTGTGTTTAGGCTACTCTGGTTGGAGCAGGACCTATTTTTTCCATATCTTTAATGGTGGCCCGTGTGGGGAAGGGTTATTTGCTGTGAAAACCTTAACCTTGAATAAAATAAAAAAAATAAATTAAAACAAAAAAAATAATAAAATTACGCCTTATCAAACATTTTGACATCTGAACAGAATTTATTCCATGTTTGACTTTTCAAATACTTACTACATATAAATAATAATAAATTACGAAGCCCTAACTAAAAATAAAAATAAGAAATAATTCAAATGCTTCAAAACTTATCATTTGGTCATAAATGTGGTAAAATTCTAGAATAAGGGTAATCAGAAGCCTAGCCTATTTAACCAAAATAAAGCTTATTTATAGAGTTGAAAGGATTTTAGGATTTTGGGGACTTAATTTTGGAAAAATAAAATAAACAAAATATGGCTGAATGTGAAGCAATTGAGGCAAAGATTAAATCATTAAAAAGGAAGAGATCAGCAAGGAAGGGAGTCATTACCAGGCTTTTAACTACCTTTAATAGCAAAGAAAATCCAAATAAAAGGGATTATGATACTATTTTGGGTGGTTTAAATAGAATTAAACAGGAAATAATAATTATAGACGAGGAAATTGTTACAGAAACTGATGCGTTAAATGTTGGTGAAGAGACATATACAGCACTTTTGTGTGAACAAGAACAGAATATTTTTGAAATAGATTCTCACATAAATGAATTATATGCTGCTTTAGATAATCTACCAAATAATTTAGAGGCTACAAATCAAAGTTTGATTGAGGCCTTCAGAAATGTATCCATTCCTAATGATGACAATAAACAACTAAAAGCCAAGTTACCAACATTACAAGTACCAATATTTGAGGGTGATCGAACAAAATTTCAGTCTTTTCTAGAAAAATTTGATAGTTTAATTGGCAACAAAGATTATATATCTGATGTTGACAAATTCAGTTATTTGCTTAATTATTTAAAGGGCCCAGCCCTAAAACTGGTTGATGCCTTACCGGCAACTGGCAGTTCATATAAAATAGCTCTCAAATTACTAGAAAGAAATTTCCTAAAAAAAAGAAATAGTAAATGATTTAGCAATAAAATTTAAAAATATAAAACCAGCCAAGGATAACTATCAGGATCTGTACAATTTCTATTGTGAAATTGAATGCATGTTAGGTCATCTACAAAATAATGAAATAGATTTAGAGAAATCAGCATGGTTTATCCAAGCCATAATATTTGATTGTTTACCTACCCAAATCAGGGATATTTTCCAAAGAATAACGGGAAATACATACCCTACCCTTGGTGAAATAAGGAATGAATTTCCAAATGTTTTGTCAATGTACAAATCTTCAAAGATTGAAACACAAACAAAGATTGATTCACAAATAAACCAAACAAAGAAAATTCAAACAAAACCAAAACCACAACAACAACAAAAAGACAAATCAGAACAAAAAGTGATAGGTCTAACTCCTACACTACAAAATTTTAATGTTACAACAGAATTTGTACGTAAGTGTAAGTTTTGTTCGGCTGATGATCACACTAGCACACGATGTACTAAATATGAAGACTTAGAATCCCGGATAAACAGGTGTTCTCAGTTAAACCTTTGTACTAAATGCACAGCTGCAGGACATACTAACAAAGACTGCAAAACAAAAATAAGATTCAAATGTGTTAATTGTGGAAGTTTAAATCATGTCTCTTGTCTTTGTGATTCATTTAAAAATTCAAATAAACAAAACCTAAAGAAAAATGAAAAAACATTTAATGGACATATATCAATAAATAATGTCAATAAAAATTCTAGTGTACTCCTACCTACAATAACCTTGGATTTAAAAAATAAAGAAGGTGGGACAACTCCTATAAGATGTCTAATAGATTCTTGTTCCCAACAAACATTTGTAGATCAATCATTAGTTAATCAATTAGGCCTACAAACTCATAAAAATGAACAAGAATTGTGTATAACATCATTTGTCAAAGAAAATGAACAGAAAGAAAAATATAGTACAGTCAATTTAGATCTGGATATACCCACAGAGAATAAAACAACAAACGTAGAAGCATTAGTCATTGAACAAGTTGGTCAACAAAAATTTAAAATACCAAATTTAAAACAAGTAATACAACAACTTAAAAAGCAATATAAAATTGCAGATAGAAATTTAAATGATGATACAATAGATAATGTTCAAATGTTAATTGGAGCTGATTATATTCACTTAATTCAGAAGGGCATAGTCAGAATAGGAGATGGGATTGCTCTAGATACTCACTGGGGTATAGCTCCACTGGGACACATAGATAAATATAAAATAACAATGAAAAATAAAAATATATGACTAACAAACTTGCCCTATTATGACAAGGTCTTACACAACTCAAATAATGACATAAATACTGAAATATTAAATAAATCATTAACAACTGAAGAATTAGATAAAGGTGTACAACAGCTCTGGCTATTAGAGTCAGTGGGGGTGCAAGATGGTGATCATACAGATGAAAATCAATTAATGGCTGAAAATTTTGAAAACACCATCATGTATGAAAATGGCCATTATTCAATTGAACTACCTTGGAAGATCAATAGTCCAAAATTAAATGATAATCTAAAGGTAGCTAAAGGTCATCTCTATAATTTGATGAAAAGATTAAAAAATGACAAGAGAATTAAAATGTATGATGATGTTTTCAAGGACCAGTTAGAAAAAGGCTTCATTGAAGAAGTTAAAGATCACCCCTTTAAAAAAGACAACTGCCATTATCTTACTCACACAGGAGTCTATAGAAAGGATGCACCCACAACAAAACTTAGAGTTGTGTATAACTGTAGTCTTAAAGATGGCAATAAGCATAGCTTGAATGACTGTCTCATAGAGGGGCCTAATCTTATTTCAGACCTTGTAAAAATCCTTCTAAGATTTAGATTAGATGACTATGCAGTTCAAAGTGATATAAGCAAAGCTTTTTGAGAATTCATCCGAAAAATAACTATGACAAAGATCAACTAAGATTCTTGTGGTTTAATGATCCATATGACTTAAATAAGGGTTTAAAACATTTAAATTTAATGTGGTTTTGTTTGGAGCAAATGCAAGTCCTAGTTTACTGGCTTTAACCATCAAACATCACTTAAATTTGTATGATGAAAATGATTTAACTGTTCAGTTCTTGAAAGATCACTTCTATGTAGATAACCTTGTAGGATCAACCAAAACAGAGTCAGAATTAAATGAAGTTTACATAAAAGCAGATAAAATAATGAAAGAAGGTAATTTTGAATTAAGAGAGTGGATCACAAATAATGAGAGACTAAATCAAAAAATAAAATCAGAAGACAAAGGATTAACAGAACCAACAAACAGGGTGAAAACATTAGGCATGATCTGGGATTTGAACTCAGATTCTAAAGTTCATGATTCACTCTGCACAAAAGGCTACACCTTAGATACAACAGCTAACACAAAAAGAAAGATCTTATCCGAAAGTTCAAAAATATTTGATCCTATGGGTTTACTCCTTCCTTCTACTATCAGATCCAGGGTTCTTTTACAAGAATTTTGGAAACAGAAAGTAGACTGGGATGATCCTATAACCAATAAACAACAAGATAGCTGGAAAAGGTTAGCTAAAGATCTCAATAAATTACAAAACATAAATATTCCCAGAGTTTGTGGACACAGAGATACACCTCAAACCTTGCATGTATTTGGTGATGCCAGTGAAAAGGTGTATGGCTGTTGCGCTTACCTTGTAGGTGAGGATGGCAGCCATTTGATCTATGCCAAGGGGAAAGTAACACCCTTAAAACAAAAGAAAACTATTCCTCAGCTTGAACTACTTGCGGGTTATCTAGCTGTAAAAATAACAGTATTTCTCCATGAAGTCTATTATGATGTAAACATCACAACTACATATATTTGGCTTGACAGTCAAATCTGCTTGGCATGGATCAACTCTGATGAGCTAAACTCAAAAAACATCTTTGTCCGTAACAGATTAAGAGACATTAAAGAAGCTAGACAAAATTTGGACATAACCTTCAGATACATTCCAACAAAACAAAATCCTGCAGACTTTCTCACAAGAGGATTATCCTGTAAATTACTAAAATCCAACAAAAATTGGTTTCATGGACCTGAATTCATTCAGGATGAAACAATGTGGCCAGCAGAACAAATTAATGTAAAACTTAACATGATAACCACAAATAAAGTTGAGCCACTATTAGATTATAACAGTTATTCTGACTTTGGCAAACTTGTAAGGGTAACATCTTACTGTCTCAGATTCATTCACAACTGTTTAAAGAAAATAAATAAACAAAGAAATAATGATAATGAAATGTATACAAGTCTAGCTACCAAATATTGGATTAACCACATACAACAAACAGAATACAAAAATGAAATAGATTTTTTAACAATTGGTAAACAAATGAACAAAGTACCCTCTGTGGTAATAAACTTGAATCTTTACATTGACAAAGATGGCTTATTAAGATGTAAGGGTAGATTAAACAAATCACAAATCACATATAACAGTAAACAACCCCTTCTTCTTCCTAGGTTCCATCACATTACAACCCTAATTATTAGAGAGAAACACAATGAACTTTATCACATGGGCGTTCCACAAACATTAAATGCCATTAGAAAGTTGTATTGGATACCCAAAGGCAGAATGACTGTAAAGACAGTTTTGAATAACTGTGTCACCTGCAAAAGGATTCATTCCAGATCTTTCAGGAAGACCAATCCTCCTGATTTGCCAACAGAGAGAGTCACCTTTAATAGGCCTTTTGAAACAGTTGGCATAGACTATACAGGAAGTTTGACTGTTGGTCTGGGAACAACAGAACAAAAAATGTACATCATACTTTACACATGTTCATCTTCTAGAGCAGTCAGCTTAGACGTAGTGAGTGATCTCTCCGCAGAATCATTTGTCTATAGCTTTAGAAGATTTTGTGCTAAGCATTCTGTACCCAAAATTGTTTGGACAGATAATGCAACCTATTTCAAGGCTGGTGAAAATCAAATAAATGACATATTACAAAATTCACATACCATAACATATCTACAAAATAACAAAATAAAATGGAAATACATCCCTGTTGCTCACCATGGTATGGAGCAATCTGGGAAAGGAATATCCAAACAATAAAGAATTGCCTAAAGAAATCAATAGGTAAAAAACAAATTGAATTCTTTGAACTTCTCACTCTCATTAGTGAAATTGAGAATGTTGTCAATAACAGACCTCTTACTTATGTAGGGGATAATATTAATGATGTAGAGCCTCTCACCCCAAATCATTTGATTAAGGGAGAAGTCATTAACCTTCTACCTGATTACAATATCTCCTTGGATGATCCACCTTGGAGTGATAATAATCATGATTTGCAAAATAGATTATCACAAATAACAAATATAAAAACAAAATTTAAAAAGCAATGGAGTGATGAATACCTTGTTGGGTTGAGAGAAAGACATAAATATATACAAAACAAAGACTGGGTTAATAAAATTAGGGTAGGAGATGTAGTTCTAATTAGACAAAATACACCAAGACAGTGTTGGCCATTAGGTAGAGTTTTAGAACTAAAAACTGGGGAAGATGGATTAACCAGGGTTGTAAAACTTAAAACTGCTTCAGGTGAAACTATAAGAGATGTATCACTCTTATACCCCCTAGAAGTAGGACCAACTACTGTTAACAAAAATGATCAAGATGATGAATCTATAATAGATTCTGATGATGATCAAAATTTGACCCAAACTATACCAAACCTAACCTGTTCAATAAATGATGTAACTAGTCCTACTACTACAATAACCTATACCACAAATAGTAGACCACAACGTTCAACTGCTCTACGAGCTAGGCAGATGTTACAACAAAAGATAAGGGCTGGAGTATTGTAATATTTCCTATGGAAAATAAACTAAAATGCAACACCCTTTCATTTTGAAAAGGGTGAGGACTTTATAAAATGCTACACTTTTTATATTAAAAAGTGAGGAAAAACAAAAATGGAATAACAAATAAAACATAAAATATAGGTAATCTAAGATGGGTTAACAAATATTAAAGAAAAAATTGGGTTTCACATGCAATTTTTCCTTTCTGGCTGGCCCCAATGTATGGAAAATTTGGGAGTACCGAAATGGAAGACCCACCTAATCTTGGATAAGCCATATTGACATTAAAATAAATAATAATAATAAAAAATAACTCAGAAGGAGAACATGAACTCTTGCTGAGAAAAATTAAAAAGACACCAACGAAAAACAAATATGGGATGAAAAGAAAAAAAGATCCCATGGCTAGAAATAGCAACACGGTTTTAAGAAGAAGAAGAAAAAGATCGGATAAGCAGAATAACAGGGCGAGAAGCTGAATAAGCATAAGCTGATTAAGCATAGAACAGCGACGGAAAAAGCCGGAATAAAAATGTTTTAGTGGTGTCAAGAGATAAAATTCATAACAGTTTCAAGGTAAGAAGTTCATAAATTTCCCTTCGGTTATTAAATTTAGGTTAAATAAGCTGACATTTCAGCTGTAATTGTTTAACAAAAGAGTATGGAAGTCCTGTTTATGGACAAATAGTTAGGCTGGTTCATCTTTGGCCTAGGTCTTCCATCTTCAACATAGCCTAGGTTGTGTTTAGGCTACTCTGGTTGGAGCAGGACCTATTTTTCCATACTATATTATTATCATTTACCATTAATTTATTCGGACTATAGTGGATTTAATTTTCCCAGAAGAGTTCCTTGTTCTATGCACAGTCTGTGTGTAACATAAAGTTTCTCAAGGGAGGGACCATTCTGAGTTGTAACATATATATATATATATATATATATATATATATATATATATATATATATATATATATATACACACACAGGGCGTCCCAAAAAAATGTATACACACTTTAAATACATATAAAGGCAGTGTTTATTAAAATACATTTCATTTTCAAAATGTAATAGAATCTACAGACATTATTTAATTGTTTTGTCAACGCCTGTTTTCAAACTGACGTCCGTTCTGGTCCAGGCACTGCTGATAACGCGAAGCAATGGAATCGCAAACATCACGAAACATTTCGTTTGGTATTTGTGTGCATTCTCGTTCAATGGCTGCTCTCAATTCAGCGACTGTTGCAGGTTTTATAGCGTAGACTTTGTCTTTTAAGTATCCCCATAAAAAAAAGTCTAGTGGTGTGAGGTCTGGTGAACGCGGAGGGTATTCTACGAAACCCCTTCGTCCAATCCACATCCACATCGTGCCAAGTACCACTCGCAATACTCCACTCTTCGGTCCGGATCATCTTCATTAATAGCATGGACTAATTTTGGAATGTAACTTTTCCATTGACAGTGCTTCAAAATGCGTTGGACAGACGATTCTGAAATTCCTACCTCACGACTCGCTTGCCGCACAGATTTTCTTGGACTTTGGTGATACGTTTCCAGTACTCTTTCTTGCTTTGTGGGGCTTGTCGATGTCCGTGGTCTTCCGGAACGCTTCTTGTGGACATTCTGAACAGTTCCATCGGCTTCAAACTTATCTCTAATTCGAGTGATGGTAAGTCGCATTGGTGGATCTGTTTGAAACTCCCTCCTAAACTGTCTTTGCACTTCAACTGCGTTTTCACACTTCCAGTAGCATTTAGAATGAATTTCCTTTGTTCAAAGCTTAGTCTGACTGCCATTATTAATTCTAATGGTTTAACTTGGAAAGAAAGAAACATCAATTGAGCTATCAGCTGTTAAAGTGTGTATACATTTTTTTGGGACGCCCTGTATTATATATATATATATATATTTTGGAGAGAAAATGAAAAATTTTATTTTGAAGGCATGAAACACTTTTTCTTTCTTCGTACAGAGAAATCCATGCATTAAACCATCTAAACATTAATGTATTCAGGGATTCTGTTCAAATTTATTCACGTTCTTGAACGTGCAACAATGGAAAATTCAAAACGTACCGAGAATAATTGAAGCTATTTTTTTCAAGTTCCTGCGCTACTTCTCTTGCTTGGAAAAGTACAAAACCCAAAGCGAGGGAAAGTTTGTTAATTTTGTAATTGCTGACAAATTCACTTTTCATGAGTTACGTCGGGGTCACGTTGCAATACCTCTTCCCGTAAGTTCAGCGGGTTAAGCGATTTGGGTCTGTTAAGCAGTTGGATGGGTGACCACTGTCCTCCGCATCATGATGATGTAGAGACCCGTAGATGGTTTGGATTTCACATAAAGTTGTAGGTTCCCTCAGTCACATGACCTCCATCGCTACGAAGAAATTTGAACAACCGTAATTATTATTATTAAATTTTCGTAGTGTGTCATGCGTTTATACTAATCAGTTTTAAGCGTTGCCAAACCAGTTAATTATTCGGGAAAAATACCAGATTTTGGTGTTTGAGTAAAGGAAATACCACATAAAGCTACCACTGTGTTTGTCTTGTGTACTGGTATGACTCATACATTCTGTTCATTCCAAAGATGCGTCTGGATTGAAATAATGAGGTAGAATCAGTTTTTATCCATGGCACTCGCTTCTTCGCCTATCATGGGAAAATTATTTTATGGCTTCGAGCCCTCCGGCGGAGGAAATAAATATACTTGAAGGCTATACATAAATATACGAAGCGAGTCAATAAATTCGCGGAATCACCATCATTATGGTTTTCAATGAAACAATTCCGCGAATTTATTGACTGGGTCTCGTATAGCTAGGCCGGCATATGTTGACTATTTGGGGGTATTATGTTAAACAAAGTTTTTAGCTTTTGGTGTTGAGATTTCAATGAGTCATCTGGAACTTACTGTCAAGTTTATAGAGCCGACTTTCACTTTATAACGATAGTATTAAATTACGTGGAAAAAGCATGGTAAAAAAATTAATTTAAAAATACAGATCAGTATATACGGACCAATGCAAAATATTTTGCTTGTGGCAGACCACCATAGTAAGTATATATATATATATATATATCACTGTAAACTAGTTCTTATCTCTGTTGTTGATAGTGACTCTTGTTTTTAGCTTAGTTTTGGCACACACCATGACTGGAATACCGTCACTCAGTAATTGAAGAAAGAATGTTTTAAAAAATAATACTTTTTTTTGTGTAACATTTTCAAGCGTCATTTACTCAACGAAAATGGATTTGTTTTGAGTACTTGCCAGAAAGCTATATCTTAAGGTGTCGCCGATATCAGTCTAGCAAAAAGAAAAATAGTAGTCCATATCTTCTAGCAATTTAATTCATTATCATTGTTTAAAAAAATTGTGTTCTAACAGGATGATAATATGAGAAAAAAAAAAAAAAAAAAATTATATATATATATATATATATATATATATATATATATAATATATATATATATATTAAAAAGAACAAAAAAAATAATTAAAAAAAGTCAAAAATTTCCAAACCAAGTTTTAAATAAACCAATTCTCTTACCAAACAATCTTCAGGATTCCCAGTTTTGGGCCTTGGGAATCCTTTCCTAGTCAAGTTACGTCCAACAGTCAAAACCAAAAAAGTAATCTAGATTACAACACGGAGCAAAGGACGTTGTATAGAAGATTCGACACACAGGTCTTAACTTCATTGGAAAAAGGTTCCTCCTGAAGCGTAACTAATAATAATAATAATAATAATAATAATAATAATAATAATAATTTGAGATATTACTGCTATTTATTCAATGATTACATTAAAAATCTATTTACACAAAAATTCATATTGCAGCAAAAGTGAGTAATGAAAAAGTGGCCAGACATACGCATTCTTTAGTTGCTAATAACTGAACCAAATTCCATCAGTTAACCTTTGCAGAAGAATAAATGAACTGGAAAGGGAAGCTTAGACATATAATTGTACGTATGTCATGAAATTCAACGTCGTTGGGGTACGGGGTTATAAAAAATCAAATGACATCAAACAATATTAACCGTATCTTACCCTCTAAAAACGGTAGCACTCCACATACAGGATACAGAAATAAATGTTCTTGTTGCAGATATAATAAAAAAGACCCCCCAAAAGGGGGTTAAATGGCTCGGAGTACATTTACAAATGAGAATTTCCAAACAATGAACGAGAATCTATCTAAAACAAGCCCATGTTGACTGCCGGAGTGTTTATCACTCGATGCGCGCTTCCACCATTTCGAGATTCAGTTACGGACGAGAAACGCCTGAAGGAGATTCTTATCAGCAACTATCAATTAAATGCGAAGATAAAGAGAGTCTCTGAAAATATGCGAAACGGATCGTCACTTCAAAAGTCAAGTATACAAAAGAATATAATATATTAAACAAATAAAAAAGCGATAACTTTAATAAAAAAGACACGATAACAATGGATACATCTTCCTTTAAGGATTTGTAACCTCGGTTCAAGAATATTTGTGACAACAGAATCATGTTGATTTGATGAGGAAAATCTATAGTTATTCTCTTAGTTTTCCTCCCTTAAATGGGATATCTTACTATAAAAGTTTCACGGGCGGGGACCAGCTCAAACTGATTCTTGGAACCTATATAAGCACTTTGCAGAATTTAATCAGCCACATCAGTCTGGTCAACGATGAGCCCCGGCAAAACATTTGAAATAAAAACCTGAAATAAAACCATTTATAACACTGGCATTGTTATTTTCATACCCGCTGTACATTCTGATGGGTATTTTTTCAGTTCCCCTCTGCGACTGACCTCAGCTGGGGTACCGAAGAGTTTAGGTTCTGTTCTCAAGGCGGACCCCGTATATAGGAAATCTCGCAGTGGGGAGCCCAGCGATAAGAGACGTACTTGCATATGGGGTATGGGGTTAATCCGACCATGTATATTGAACTCAAACGGACGATACATTTAAACTATAATAAACTTTTGAAAACGTATACAACTTACGTCTATTTCAGAGCCAGTTTATGCGTAATACGACGACATTATTATTACATAAATGAAAATGAAGCTTACGAATATGACAGCATTTTTAATTCAATCCATTAGTACGTTAAATGGAATTAAATAAAGTGCTTTTTTTTTTTGCTTTTTTTTTTCCAGCATCTCTGAATTAGCCTCATCATACAGACAGGTACCGCCTGATTGTGAGAGGTGATATTAAACTGCATGACAATTTTGCTTCAGTATCAATGGGACAATTAAGATCTTACTTTTGTAAGATTATATATATATATATATATATATATATATATATATATATATATATATATATATACTCAACACGGAAAAACTATTTTGGTAAACTCAAACTGAAGAGAATTTTAAGAAGACTACGTCTCAAGGTAAAATAATCCCCCCCCCCCCCCACCTCCCCAAATACAAACCCTGAATAAAATTTGGAAAATCTTTTAATACCTTACCTTTTTCCTTATTTTGTATTTACAATTTCAACATTTCTGCCATATAGGCCTACCTCTTTATAATCCAATTTAGTTTCCCCGTCCTTATTACTTTATGTATCATTGAGTTATATTATTATTATTACAGGTATTAATACAGGTATTTTTTTTTTATTATTACTAATTCTAGACAGAATACAGTTGCTGTTCTCGCTCAAGTTCAATTTTAACAGTTTGATTTTGATTTTCTTTCGACTGCTCCAATTTTCTCTACCTTATATATATATATATATATACACGCGTGTATATATAATGTTTTGCATGTTATTGAATTTAATGTTAAATGATTTTTAAAATTTATCTATTTGACAACGATAGAGCGCATGCGTGTTCATCTCAATTACACATCTTGTTCGTTTCCTGTAGCAGTATAAATCCACAATAATTAAATTAAATCTGAATCTCATTTTCAACTAAAAATACAACCAAATAAAACACGAATGTTTAGAAGTCTGTTCATAGACTACGGAACTTTGTATCAGAAGGATACAGTAGGACAAGCCTTAGATTATAGCAAATGGTATAGATAATTTGTGTTCTATTTATTCTTAACAAAGTCTGAAGTTCTGTTTAAAGTCAAAATAATTTTTTTTTAAAAATCAGTCATTTTGAAAGTCGAAGTCGATGACAAAATTCAGATTCGAACACGCAGATTAAAACCAAAAATTGATTTTGAACAATTGACTCCCATAAAAAATAAACTTCCTTTAGCAGTTCGCTCATTTTTCCTGAATCGTTCGTATATTTGTTGTTACTACCTTTTGATGGTCCAATATTATGTTTACATTTCATTTTCGCAAGGGTGTAAAAACATATGTACATGGTAACATGATAATTAGGGCCCTTAATTAGGTTAGGGCTTCTCTTCACCCGAAGGTCAAGCTGGTGGCCCCACCTCTAGGTCTGGCTTGATAGAGAAGCGAGTTGCTTTCTTGCCATCTCTATCGTATATAGCCAGGCACACCCAGCTCATCTGGTACCGTCCTGAGCCAGGCATCTAGTCTTTTCCTGAAAATTTTAACTTTGACCCCGGTGACGTTCCTGATGTCCTTTGAAAACTGGTTAAAAAAGTCTTGGCTCCTTGACAACCAAGTTATTTTCCTTCAGTGTTGAGGGTGTCCATTGTCTGGCCTTTAGTTTTGGAACACTACACATTCTATCTTTCCTATTTTCCAGAGTTGTTTGGATTTTAATTGGGTTTAGTTTGAGGTTAGGTATCAGTTTTTCGGTAATTTTTTCATGTGTAAATTATGGTATAGCTCTCTTTTCTTCTTTCTAGCGAATACAGATTTAATTTACGTAGTCTTCCTCAGTAGTTGAGTTCTTTGCAGCCATCAATCTTGGCTGTGAATTCGTCTGGACTTTTTCTAGCTTATTATTTTTTTTTTTTTGTATAGGGACGTCAAGACTGAGCAGCATTCAGGTTTTGGTATGATCAGTGTTTTCAGCAAGGGAAATCATTACCTTCTCGTCCCTTCTTTTGAAGGTTCTCAGTACCTGTCCCGTAACTCTTTTTGCTTTGTTTATCGCTATCTGATTCTGTGTTTCACATTTTGCATCATCGTTCATTATTACCCCTAAATCTTTTGCTTTCGTACTTCTCTGAATTTCCTATCTATCTGGATTGACTGTATGCTGACTGTTTAAGTGCTTCATTTCTTCCATATCTCAAGAGCTGAAATTCCTCGGTGTTAAATTTCATGTTGTTGTCTTCTGACCATTTGTATATTCTGTTTGTATCCATCTGGCGGGCTTCCACCTCTTCTGCATTGCCTATTTTTCTGCTGATTTTTGTATCGTCAGCAAAGGATATTACTATACCGTTGTCGTCCACTTTACTGTCTATGTCTGTCAGCATGATAATGAATAGGAGTGGGGTCAATACTGTTCCTTGTGGTACTCAGCTACGTACTTCCGATTCTGATGATGATATACCTTGGATTTTACGGCTTGCTACCGTTCCCTGAGGAAGTTGTAGATCTATTTACCCACTTTGCCTGTTATTCTCATGCGTTTCATTTTATGTGCTATTATGTCATGATCACACTTATCAAGTTCTTTAGTAAAAGCCGTGTATATTACTTACATCGTAGTTATCATTGCTCCCAACTGCGTCTATGATATCATTATAGTGTTCTATTAGTTGTGATAGGCTTGATCTTCCTGATCAGAATCCGTGCTTGTTTTCACTGAATCTTTCCTGTGTCTCAAAAAGCCATATATTTCTCCCTGACTATTCTTTCAAATATTTTGGTGAGGTGTAATGTCAGTGCCAGTTCTATAGTTCTTTACTTGAGATCTATCCTCCCCTTTTATACTGGAAGCTGAACCATACTGAGCTCTCAATATTTCAGATATTTCTTTTAGATCATCGGTTAGCTCATTATTTTCTTTCCTTAAGGATGCAATAATGGTCCGCGTTCTTGTTTTTTCTTTTCGCGAAGCTGTAGAAGTATTTTGGGTTATCCTTTATTGTTTTCACCGCATCTTCCTCTTCTCTCTCTGAATGGCCCTTAATTAGAACTTGTATTTCCCTGTCTATACTTTTCAATTTTACATGTACCACGTTTTTGGTGATGTTGTCTGTGCAGTTAATTAACTTCGTGGCTACTCTCCTCCTCTTGCGGAATAGTGTTCGCTTTTGCCTCTCAAAATAGTTCCTTTTTTCCTTTGGTTGTACTTTCAGAACATATTTTTCTAAGATTCCCAGCGTCTTTTTTTTCCCAAGGTTATTAGCATTTCTTTGGTTGTTTTATCCTTTAAGACTGTTTTCCACTATTTGTGCCATATTGGGATCTGATTTCTCCCACTGTATAGTCTTAGAGTTTAGATTGAAAATTTCAAATTTTCTTCCTTCTTCAGTACGAGTATTTCCTTTTAGTGCTTTCGCCATATGAGTGGATACCTCGATAATGTTGTGGTCTGAGATATTCAATGATATAAAATAACACCAACAAATAAGTTGGTGTTATTTGTAAATACCAGATCCAAACAGTTATTTTTTCTGGGGTTATCTGTTATCTCCTGTGTTAACAAATTTATTTCCTAGAGCTATCAACATTTTTGCTTGTTCCTGGTCTTCTCTTGTGTCCCCCTTGTCCTGGTGTATATATACACACACATTTCTTCCCATTATTTTGTATTTTATAGATAGAAAATTAAAAGCATCACAAAGGACTTTTACGTCTAAGATAGAAGAAACGGAAGGTGAAGACTACTGTCTCAACTACAATCCCTGAAACTTTACTCTCTCGAAAGAAGGCGCGAGCGGTACACAATAATATACATATGGAAAATACTTGAGGGCTTTGTCCCTAACCTTAGAAATGAAATAGAAACAAACTGGAATGAGAGAAGAGGCAGATTTTGTACAGTCCCAGCTGCTGTGGGACAGGGGGCCATGAAAACGAGGATGGAAAATCCCTTCAGAATACGAGGCCCAAAGTTTTTCAATGCCCTACCGAGAGAAGTAAGGAATCCCCAGCATACCGACTTGAATAACTTCAAGAACCAGCTGGACAGATTCCTGCGCAAAGTCCCTGACCAGCCATGCGTGGCTGGCTACGAGGGCAGGAGGAGATCAGACAGCAATTCCCTCCTTCACCAAATCCCGCAAATGAGGCGGGATGCTGCAGAGGGGTCGACCGCAGGCCGATCCTGAACCGTCGTTTGAACTCACACAAAGTAACAGTATTATATTTGGGGATGGGTTGTTTATTTAAGGTCGTTAGTTTTCTGTTGTTGTTTAAAGTTGTTAGTTTCCTGATGTTTTCTGATGTCGGTTGTTTAAGGTTGTTAGTGTTCTGTTTAAGGTGTTAGTTTTCTGATGTCGGCAATGGCTTCAGAGAATTTTGCAGTTGGAGTTTTCGGAGGTTTACAGATAACTATTAGTATCACGTTAAATTTTTTCAATTTTTACTGCTAAGAGTTCCACGTAGCTGTTTGTTTTACTTATAATTGTCTCTGTCATATGGCTCTCACGTACAGTGGCGCTCATAAGTATTCGTACAGAGAAATATTTCAGTTATATTCGTCCTGATCTTTTGAATTATGCATAAGATAGTTATGAGAAGTTTACCGTTCGTTTGGAAAAAAATTAACAAATTAAAAAAAATCAGTTTAACTCCAACATACAGTGTAATGCAAAACATCAAAGCATTTGAGAAAATAAAAAAGTTAAAATGCAAAAGTTTTCGTACACTAATTTACAAGATTATTTTATACTTTGTGTGTCCACCCTAGGCTTGAAGAATTTAAAATTTTTATTAGTAGTTGGCTGTTTATTGATTAGAGACTGTTGGCAATTCTGAATTCTAGAATTTTCTCTGAATCTTCATGGAAAATGGATGACTGTACACTGTACAGTGTACAAGTCATTAGTAAGCAATGGGCCGTCGTGGTAAAGAGCTGTCTATAGAACTTAAGAGATCTGCTATTGCTGCACACGAGTCTGAAAAGAGCTAGAGGAAGATAGAAGAAGAACTTCGAACTCTATTTACGACGGTTGCTGCAGTTATAAAGGAATGGAAGGGATTTGGAACAATCAAAACTCCACCAAGGTGTGGACCTTGCGAGATTTCAGAACGTACAGCTAGAGGGATTGAAAGAATGGCTGCCGCGAATCCACAGTGACTGCAGATGATATTTGCCAGACACAAAGACCGTCTAAGATCGATATCTATCCCTCTACTGTACACTGAGAAAAAATGGTCTGCATGGAAGAGTTGCACGAAAAAACCTCTCCTACGAAAAGCGCATAAAGAAACTCGTTTAAAGTACGCCAAGGATAATCAAAATGATGGATTTGCAGTTGTAAGAAAATTCTCTGAACAGACGAGGCCAAAACTGAGTTATTCGGGAACAACAAGCAACGGTATATTTGGTGAAAATCAAATATTGCATTCGAGTAAAAAAAAAAAAAAAAAAAAATCCTTCCTTCGGCTAAACATGGTGGGGGTAGTTTATTTCTTTGGGGATGCTTTAGTGCTTCTGGTCCAGGAAAGCTTTTTGTCATCAATTGAATCTTGAATTCAAAAAAATAGCAGGAAACTTTAGAAGGAAATGTATTGCCTTCAGTTCAGGAGTTCCGAATGGGTCGCAATTGGGTATTGCAACAAGATAATGATCCAAAACATAAAAGTAAGAGCGTCATGAAATGGCTTAAACAAAAGAATTTTAAGCTTCTCGAGTGGCCCAGTCAAAGCCCAGATCTAAATTTAATCGAGAATTTATGGTTTGATTTAAAAAAAAAGCTGTCCACAAGAGAAACCCTTCGAATCTGAATGAATTGCAACAATTTCTTTAGAAGAATGGGCTAAAATTTGTGCTGAGAGATGTCAAAACCTTGTAGAAAAATACCCACAACGAATCACTGAAGTCATTCAAGCAAAAAGGGGACACACAAAGTATTAAATAAATTTGTAAATAACTGTACGAAAACTTTTGCACTTTAACTTTTTTTTATTTTCCTCAAATTCTTTGATGTTTTATATTATATTTTGGAGTTAAACTAATTTTCTTATTTGTTAAATTTTTCCAAATGAACGGTAAACTTTTCCTAACTACCTAATGCATGGTACAAAAGATAAGAACGAATAACTAAAATATTTCTCTGTACGAACACTTATGAACACCGTGTGTATGTAGCACAATCACCTTTTCGTCTTTCTGTTCTGTCAGCTCGTTGTTGTATGTTGTAACGATCAATTTTTATTCTTTTTTATCTGTGTAGTATTTGCAGTTTTCACAATCTCCTTGGCAGTCTTTAAGAGGTGTTTCTGCGAGTTTGTTGGGAGGTGGTGATAGTAACATTTCTTACCAAATTTGCAAACCCCCTGCCTTGCGCAGTACTTGCAGATGGTGGAATGAAATTTGCAGCTATCGCCAAATTTACAGTGACCGTTATTATAATAAAAATTACACATGGTAGAGTGTACGTGTATACACACACTGTCGTTCCTTATATCCGCAAAAGCCCTTTGCACAGTATACGCATACAGTTCTTTCCACATTATCACTCGGGCCTTTGTGTTTGTTGTGTGTTGCATTTCCTTTTTCGGAGATAACCTCAGTGCATTATCGTAATTTCCCACTCGTCTTTCGCTATTCACTCTGGTGTTCTCCAACTGAACTACGTGCGTTTCTTTTAGTGCTTTTGTTATAATAATTTTATCGCCCTCTTTTTTGAGTCGGTATTCCGACGTGTGACACGTTTAGTTGCTTCAATTTTCTTCTTCGTCTCCTTTTCCGGTTTTCTTTCTGCTCATAATTCATATTCTCTTCTTTCGCCGTTTCCTCGGTATCATTTTCTGCTTTATGAACCGTAAGAGAGTTTATTTCCGTTATACATCTTTTCTTCACAGAAATATTCCACTCCATTAAGTTGTTTGGCACTTGCTATAAGACTGAGGTCTTCATATATATATATATATATATATATATATATATATATATATATATATATATATATATATATATATATATATATATATACAGGGCGTCCCAAAAAAATGTATACACACTTTAAATACTTATAAGGCAGTGTTTATTAAAATATATTTCATTTTCAAAATGTAATAGAATCTACAGACATTATTTAATTGTTTTGTCAACGCCTGTTTTCAAACTGACGTCCGTTCTGGTCCAGGCACTGCTGATAACGCGAAGCAATGGAATCGCAAACATCACGAAACATTTCGTTTGGTATTTGTGTGCATTCTCGTTCAATGGCTGCTCTCAATTCAGCGACTGTTGCAGGTTTTATAGCGTAGACTTTGTCTTTTAAGTATCCCCATAAAAAAAAGTCAAGTGGTGTGAGGTCTGGTGAACGCGGAGGGTATTCTACGAAACCCCTTCGTCCAATCCACATCCACATCGTGCCAAGTACCACTCGCAATACTCCACTCTTCGGTCCGGATCATCATCATCTTCATTAATAGCATGGACTAATCTTGGAATGTAACTTTTCCATTGACAGCGCTTCAAAATGCGTTGGACAGACGATTCTGAAATTCCTAACTCACGACTCGCTTGCCGCACAGATTTTCTTGGACTTTGGTGATACGTTTCCAGTACTCTTTCTTGCTTTGTGGGGCTTGTCGATGTCCGTGGTCTTCCGGAACGCTTCTTGTGGACATTCTGAACAGTTCCATCGGCTTCAACTTATCTCTAATTCGAGTGATGGTAAGTCGCGTTGGTGGATCTGTTTGAAACTCCCTCCTAAACTGTCTTTGCACTTCAACTGCGTTTTCACACTTCCAGTAGCATTTAGAATGAATTTCCTTTGTTCAAAGCTTAGTCTGACTGCCATTATTAATTCTAATGGGTTTAACTTGGAAAGAAAGAAACATCAACTGAGCTATCAGCTGTTAAAGTGTGTATACATTTTTTTGGGACGCCCTGTATATATATATATATATATATATTATATAATATATATATATATATATATATATATATATATATATATATATATATATATTATATTATATATATATATTTTTTTTTTTCAGTTTCTCCGAGTCTCTTCTGCATTTCGCTATTGCCGGTAAACAGTCTACCATTTACAGAAAAGCCAATTTTACGCGAAAGTAAATAACCGAAATGGGGATCTATAAAACTTAA
>JAJOZX010007762.1:92500-122500 GCA_023014485.1 Bathynomus jamesi
TGAAAGGATACAAATATTTACCAAATAAATAATATTAATTTGGAGCCAAAAATGTATTAAATTAAAAAATATTACTTTGTATTACTTGAAAAGACAACTTTCCACATCGAATTTATCTTGTTATCATCAGGTTTACATGTTAACCACTTTATATTAACATCATTAATATTATGATGTTAAATTTATCATGAATTATTTAATATATAATTTTACTTGTTAATATTTTTTTTTAAAAAGTATTAGGAGTAAACAAATCAAAACAAAGCAGAATAGAATTGCGTTTCCCAAACACAGCGAATATATAGAAATTGTCAGTTTTAAAATATGGACTTGGTAATATACAGGGTGGTCCAAAAGTCGTGACTCACTGGTACGCAAGAAAATAAATATGGATTAATATTTATGAGTCAGGGCTTTTGAATCAAATTTTATCCTAAAATTTGTCCCGTATCCTGACACACTAATATATATATATATATATATATTATATATATATATATATATATAATATATATATATATATATATTAGGGTGGTCCAAATCCATAGGGGGAAATTTCAAAATTGTCTTAGATAGTCTCCACAAGTGTGGTTTTTGTCCATTTATGTCCACATGGTCTGTGCAAAATTGCAGCGTGATTGGTGAATATTTAGAGTCGCCCCACTCTGAATATATATATTTATAATGTACTTTTTCTTCCGTAGGTCCGATGGCTCAAACTCGATCAATTCCAAAAGTTTGGCTTCTAGGGATGGCAACTGGAACTTTATCCACGTCAAGGCTCCCTACATGCCTTGACGCCCTCCTCTTGGGGCAATACCACCACATCAATCAAAAGCAAACCACCTCCGACAGTCTGAACCAGGTGATGCCCGAGCGCGGATCCCAACTCAACGGATCGACTCCTGTGTCCGTAAGCTTTCAAAGCTTTTAGACCGCTACAAAACACTCAAGCACAGGACCAGGCAACGTGCCAGCGATAGAATGAATGAAGACATCTTCAAAGCAACATCCAGGAACTGTTTGACATCGCAACCAGTGATGCCATGAGCACAATCGTCAACGTTGAGGACCGAAATTTCTGTCCATGCAGCGCAAGGACGTCAATTCTTGCAGCATGGCTGGCATTGATAAGGAACGACTACACAAGAGGACAGAAAGCGATCCAGAATGGAGAAGGAAGCCAAGAGGAAGGCAAGGCATGAGCAACACAGAAAGATTTGGAAGAAGCAGGAGTGTCATCAATTGATCTTTCCTCTTCTTCTTCTTCCCTTTTTTTCGCAAGACGACGACGACTATAGACCATCGGTTCCGATTCCTTCTTCGTCTGAAGCTCCGGCACCAAAGCGTCCCAAGAACAAGGTTACGAACATTTTCCAATCTCCAGAAGTCATTGGAGCAATGGATCGCACCAATCTTTCTGACCGGAATGCTGTTTTTAACTGGAGCTGTATTACAGGCCGCGGGGCATGATCTGTCTGGGATGACGTGCTCTCGGAGCTCTATTCATCGCTACAGAGAAAGTGGGCGAGAACAGGCAGCTCGAGAAGACCTAGAATCATTCTCTCTAGAAGACCCTGTCCTTCTCCATTGGGACGGAAAGCTTCTCCCCGGCATTGAAGGGAAGAAGACGAATGTGCATCGGATAGCAATCCTTATAACATTCAATGGACAGGAGAAGCTGCTTGGTGTCCCAAAGATGAAACAAGGAACTGGAGAAGCACAGCCCAGGCATGCCTTCAAACTATGAAATTATGGAACGTGGAACAGCATGTGAGAGGTCTCGTCTTCGATACCACTGCGTCAAACACGGGTTTACATCGCGGAGCCTGTGTCAGGATTGAAGAAGCATTGGGTCACGAGCTAGTTTGGATCGGTTGTCGACATCATATACTTGAAGTCGTACTTGCTGATGTCTTTGCCTCAATATTTGGCTCAACAGGAAGTCCTGAAACAGGCCTTTTTAAGCGATTTCAAAAGGAATGGCCATCTCTCTCCCACGAAGCATTTGTCTCAGCATCGGACAGCTTGTTCGAGAACCCTCAACTCCAAGAGATGAGAAAGAGATGCTCACTTACTTACCTAACGCTCTTCAGGCAAGCCAACCTCGTGACGACTACAAGGAGTTCCTTGAACTATCTTTGCTCTTCCTGGGGGGAAAGACTGGTGGTCAACTCTTTATCCGAGCTCCGGGTCCCATGCACCACGCGAGATGGATGGCGAAGGCGATTTATGCGCTCAAAATCTACCTCTTTCACTATCAATTCAAACTCACAGCACGCGAAGAACGAAACGTGACTCAGCTGGCTTTATTTGTCAGTCTGATTTACGTCAGTACTGGCATGAAGCGCCAATGGGGACACAAGCTCCTCTCAATGATCTCAAAATGCTGCATCTTCTGGAAAAATATCCACACGGAGGAGCTGCACAAGCGGCGAAGACAGCTCTAAGACGCCACCTGTGGTACTTGTCGGAGCATCTGATTGGACTGGCCTTCTTCGATAATAGGATCGATCCTGATACCAAAAGGAGAATGGTTCAACACACTCCAACATCCCCAAAAGAATGGCTGCCCCCGACGAATCGACATGGCGGAAGCTGGTGTTGAAAAATGATGTGGCATCCTTCGTCACGAAAAGGACATTGACCCTCTTTGATGCCTTGAAAGTTGGTAAGGAGGAAGCGCGCCAGTTACTTCAAAAGATCCACGGGAATGGCCAAATGACAAGAACTACAGGGAACTTAGAGATCGCGCCTTAAAAATGAAAGTCGTCAATGATGCTGCCGAGCGAGGTATTGCTCTCGCACAACGCTACAATGACACTTTGACACGAAACGAGGACCAGAAGCAGTACCTCCTACAACTCGTAGCCGCCCACCGAAAACAGATACCAATAACCATCCAAGGCGACTCTGATGCAGAAGAAATAATGAAGATACACCCATTATCATGTCCTATTGTCTTACTGTTTTCTTTCATATTCTTTGAGAACTAAAAAAAAATTTAGTTATTCAGTTGTCTATATATTTTCCCAAATTTTCAAAAGGGGCAAGTGGGCGACCCCCTAAATATTAACCGAATAACGTGAAACTTTGCACAAATACTGTCCACACCAGAGGCATAAAACCAACCTTATGGAGAGAACTTAGTCGATGCTTTAACTTTTTGGACCACCCTAATATATATATATATATATATATATATATATATATATATATATATATACACACACAAATTTGCAATAAAGTTGTATGTGGGCACCCCTATACAACCCTCATCATCCTATATAGGACTTATCATGTCTCCTTTTTGACCCAGTCCCCAATCAATACCCAGAAAAGCGGGGTTACAAGATTGGGAGTGAATTTTATGCCCATAAACAGAGAAGTCTTTCTTTGGTGATGATCAGTCGTGGGCTTAAGTTACTATTTGAGAGGTTAGCTGTTAACCCACGCTCGGGAAATGCTCATTCCGTAACTCTAGAAAGCGATACAAATTAACCCATGATGCGTTACATTATATATATATATATATATATATATATATATATATATATATATATATATATATATACACGCGACTCATTTCCTAACTGCAAAACTATACAAATCTATAGGCCATATATATATATATATACACACACCGTGTGTGTATATATATATATATTACATATATATATATATATATATATATATATATATATATGATGAGTTTCACACTTAACACGTGGAAATGAATGAATGAGGCAAACCTACAATGAAAAGAAAAAAATTATTCCAAGATCTTTCGTGTATTCAGCAGTACACCCTCGTCAGGGATCATTCCTGGCAAGGTAACTGCTGAATACACGAAAGGCCTTGGAATAATTTTCTTTTTCCTTGTTGACGCTAACAAACGAATTTATGTTGACACAAGAGATAACAGATAACACCACGAAAAATAACTGCCTGGATCTGGTATTCACAAATAACACGACCTTGATTGTTGACAAAAATAACCCCAGCTATTATCTCAGCCCACAACATAATCGACATATCAACAAATATGGCGAAAACATTAAAAGACAATACCCATAATGAAGAAAGAAGCAAATTTGGGACCTTTAACTTAAACTCCAAGATTATACAGTGGAAAGAAATCGGATCTTACATGACCCAAATAGAGTGGAAAACAGTTTTCGAGAATGAAACAATCGGAGAAATGCTAACAATCTTAGAAGAGAAACGCTGGGAATTTTAGAAAAGTATGCTCCGAAAGCACAGCCAAAAGGAAAGAGGAAGTGGTTCAAGAGGCAAAAGCAAACAATATTTCGTAAAGGAAAGAGAGTAGCGGAGAAGTTAGTAAACTGTAGAGACAACAATACCAGAAAAGTAATACAAGAAAAATTGGATAATATCGATAGAGTAATACAAGCCCTGATTCAGGTCCAAACAGAGAGAGAAGAGGAAAAGGCGGTAGAAGTAATAAAGGAAAATCCAAAATATTTCTATAGCTATGCGAAAAGAAAAACAAAAACGCGCGCCACTATCGGGCCCCAAAGGAAAGGAAATAATGAACTAACGGACGATATAAAAGAAATATCTGAAACACAGAACCCAATATGAATCAGTCTTCAGTACCCCAAAGAGTGACAAAGCGATACCTGACATAGATACATTCTCCGAAGAGAAATTGCAAGGAGGTTGTATAACAGATTTTGATTTTACCCCAGAAGATATAGCGCGAGCTATAGGACAAATGGAGAAGATGATCTCTAGACACTAGGGAAATACCAAGTATCTTGCAAAGAGCGAACGTTGTACCTATATATAAAGGAGGGGACAGATCGCCAGCGAAGAACGATAGACTGGTGTCTTTGACATCCCATGTTACCAAAATATTTGAAAGATTAGTTATAGAGAAAATATATTACTTTTTAGAGACACTGGAAAGACTCAACGAAAATCGCCACGGATTCTGATCAGGAAGATCTTGCCTATCACAACTTATAGAACACTATAACGATATCCTAGACGCACTTGAATGCTAAAGCCTTCGATAAATGTGACCATAAAAAATAGCGCATAAAATGAAACATAAGGGAATAACAGGCAAAGTTGGAGAATGGATCTACAACTTTCTCAGAGAACGTATACAGGTCGTTAAAATTCAAGGTATATCATCATCAAAATCGGAACCACAAGGAACTCAGACCACAAGGAACGATATTGCCTCCCTCCTTTTCATTATCATGCTAACAGATATAGACATTAAAGTAAACAGCAATAGTATAGTAACATCCTTTGCAGACGATACAAAGATCAGCAGAAAAATCAGCGATGTAAAAAGGGTGGAGGCCTTGTAGAGGGACACGAACAGAATATACAAATGGCCAGAAGACAACAACATGACATTTAACACCGAGAAATTTCAGCTCTTGAGATATTGAGATATATGAGGAACTTAGACTGCATATTATGCCCCACACAGATAGGAAATTCAGAGAAGCACGAAAGCGATAGATTTAGGGGGTTATAATGATCAATGGTGCGAAATTTGAAACACAAAACAGATAGCGATAAACAAAGCAAAAACAGTCGCGGGACAGGTACGAAGAACCCTTAAAAGAAGGGACAAGAGAGTAATGATTCCCCTGCTTAAAACATTGATCATACCAAAACTTGAATACTGCCAAGTCTTGACGTCCCCCATACAAGAAAGAAGAAATTAATAAACTGGAAGATATTCAGAGAATCTCATAGCCAAGATCGATGGCTGCAAAGAACCCTACTGGGAAAGACTTCGTAAACCAAGTCTGTACTGCCTGGAAAGAAGAAGAGAGAAGTACACCATAATATATATATATATGGAAAATGATCGAAAAACTGGTACCAACCCTCAGACTAAACCCAATTATCACCCAAACAACAAAGCGAATAGGAAAGGCAGAATGTATAATGTTCCCTCTTCAACACTGAAAGAAAACAGCTTGGTTGTCAGGGGGCCAAGACGTTTTAACCAGCTTCCGAAGGACCTCAGAAACATAACAGGGGTCAAAGTTGAAGTCTTCAAAAGAACACTAGATGCCTGCCTCAGGACGGTACCAGATGAACCGGGTGTACCTGGATATATGCGGTGGAAACCGCAAGAGAACAACTCGCTCCTCCACAAGCAAGGCCTAGAGAACGGGGACCACCAGCTTGACCTTCGTCTGAAGAGAGACCAACGAACGAAACTACTGCAACTACTACCACGAGAGAGAGTATAATGAACATATTTGAAATAAATTGCTCTATTTACTCAAGCATCATTACCTTTAAATAATTACAATTTTAATAATTACGATGATACGTCACATATATTCAAATAAAATTAATTAATTGTTTTAGACATATTAAATAAATGTTTATTTAGAAAAAAGAAAAGGTAATGTTTATTTACTGAGTAAAGGAAAAGTTTCAAGGATGAAACTTAAGAGAGAATTTGCGCACCATTCATTATCTAAAGAAGAAGAAGAAGATAAAACGATTTTTTTTATCTTCAAAAAAATGTCCGATTAATTTTATATTTAATGAAAATCAAAAAAAAAAATTTTGCCTCGCAATTATTAATTATTTAACGTAAACCCCGCACGGAAGGCTAACTGAATATTTACACGCGCTCGGAAATAGTGATGACGCATCGCGCTACACATGGTTCGAGTTTTATATATATATATATATATATACACACACGCTTTGACAAATTTTCTGTGGTCACCAACCCACTTCAGATATACACATTTTATAATATATATATATAATATATATATATATATATATATATAAACACACACAAACTTGTATATAAAGTTACAACTTTAGGGACTATATTGTATGTAGATCATTTAAATTAATGAGATAAGTAACAAACAACCTACCGCATAGGAAGTACAAACCAAAATAGACCACCCATGAACGTGTGTGTGTGTGTGTGTGTGTGTGTGTGTGTGTGTGTGTGTGTGTTTTAAACTTGACAATGAATAAGGTGTTTTGTAGCAAAGTTAAGTTTAGTTATATTCCTCCATTTTTCAAAGATCCTTGACACTCATAACCCTCCCCCCCTCCCAAGATAAAGATTTTCAAGTATATATATAAGTATTTTAGTGTACATGTAAATAGTTACACATATATACACATATAACTATTTACATGTACACTAAAATGTTCTTATTTTTGCTGCAAGGGTTAAAGAGAATGGATAATCACACACACACAATATATATATATGTGTGTGTGTGTGTGTGTGTTCTTCGTTACAGTACGAAACCACGACAAGCTTTAAGATACACATCGAGCTGATCGCAACACGGACGTTCGTGTAGGGATATTAGTGGTGTCACCAGTTTGGGCTACGTCATGGCCAGTGTCGTAACACCGTTTAAAGTTAGACGACACTGAGTCTGGAGAGAAGTTGGATGGGAGACCTTCCTCCCCGTTTAGATGATGTGATGGCCCGTGGTTCGGATCCCACATAAAGCTGTAGGTCCCTTTCGGCATATGATCTTATTAGATGTTGCGAGCAAGGTTAAATAATCTCATTACAATAATTTCACTTATTTTTTTTTCGAAAATCATTAAATATCATGACGAAAGAGAGAGATATAATAAAGGTTAGTTTAAGTTAAGGTACGCTAGGTTAGGTTGGATTAGGTTAAACTACGTTATATGTTAAATTAATTGAGTAATTTATATTAGGTTAAAGTAACCAAACGTGTGTGTGTGTGTGTGTGTTTAACTCTAGGAAGGCGTACAGTCCTGATGGGTTCATGTTGTTCTCAAGAACTGTGCTTTTGTGCTGACACCCTCCCTCTAAGCAAACTCTTTCGTCTTTGTTTTTCATCTGGTACTTTTCCTCCCTGCTGGAAGTTCGCTTTCATTCAGCCTGTCCCAAAGAAGGGTGACCGTTCTCAACCTTCTAACTATCGTCCAATTGCCTTGATTTCTTGCTTTTTTAAAGTTTTTGAATCTATCCTTAATACAGGGTGTCTCAAAAGTCACTATCTATTTCGGTGACATTAGATGTTTTTTTTAAAAATGCTATGCTGGCATAAAGATATGTACTTCTGGTGCAAATTTGTGTATTTAAAAAAGTTAATTGGTTTATTATCTTGACATGCTTGAACAATTCCTCGAACCTCAACTTCTTACAGATGGCATTCTTGACACAGTAGTTTTTTCAGCAGGATGGAGCACCGTGCCATTATGCAATAATTGTACGTGATTATCTTGACAGACGCTTCCCCGGTCGCTGGATTGGTCGTGGAGGAACACAACCATGGGCAGCACGTTCACCCGATTTAACACCATTAGATTTTTTCGCCTGGGGTTTCATTAAGTCTAAGGTGTACACTGGTAGAAGAATTAGTGATGTAGCCGAACTTTCGAAATCGTATTACCGATGCAGTTCAGAAATAGCACCTCAAATGCTGGAAAGTGTGTTCCGGGAAACAACTTATCGCTTTGAGCTCTGTAGAGACACTGATGGTCGCCATGTGGAGACAGATAAATAAATAGCACTAATTCTTTGTGGCACTTACTTTGAAATAAATATATTTTTCATGTCTTAAACCAGTTTTTCGTAATTCCCATTATTTTTCAAAATAGATAGTGACTTTTGAGACACCCTGTACCTTGGTTACCTTAGTTTTTTGTTACCTAGGGTACCCATTTATTCACAAACCAATTTTTTTTTCATTGTGTGGAAGGATGAACAGCTGGGTTTTGCTGCGTGCCGCCTACCGTCACCGGGTCTCGATCCCGGGGCCGATGGCTTCGTAGTCAGTGACGCTAACCACTACACCACCGAGGAGCATAATAGGAAAATTCTTAAACACCTCTCGACTAACAATCTTGTTTCAGATCGTTCTTAATTTCCAAACTGTCCTCCTTTGGTTTCTATCCTTCTATCTCTGCCTTCATCTCTGATTTCCTTTCCGTCCAATCTATAGCTGCGGTTGTTGATGGCCACTGTTCTTCTTCTAAAGCTATTAATAATGGTGTTCCTAAGGGCTCTGTCCTGTCACCAACTCTGCCTTTTATCTATTAATGATCTTTTAAGTCGCACTTCCTGTCCTATCCACTCCTAGGCCTATGATTCCACCCTTCGCTTCTTCAGCCACTTCACAAAGCGTCTTTCTCAACAGTCACTCCATGCTTCGCGTAAAACGGCTATGGCGCACTTGACCTCTGATCTTTCTACTATCTCTGATTGCGGGCAGAGAAAACCGTGTGGCTTTTAATGCCTTAAAACCCCAGTTCCTTCATCTGTCCTCTCGTCACAATCTCCTGCACGACTGTCCCTTTATCTTCAACAATACACACTATAATGCAAGCAAGGCTTCCTAGTGCGAGTGCTGCTGTTGTTAGTCGTTCGGCTTAGGCGCCCGTCGCGTCGCCTCGACAGAATCTGGCGAGCGAGCGCGGAGGCGCGCCTAAGTTGACGGCAACTTCTCCTCGGAAGCCCAAAAAACTCAAAAGCATTATATACTTACTTTACTTATACTTTAGGTGAGTTTGAACGACGGTTCAGGGTCGACCTGTGGTTGACCCCTCTGCAGCATCTCGCCTCATTTGCGAGATTTGGTGAAAAAGAGAATTGCTGTCTGATCTCCTCCTGCCCTCGTAGCCAGCCACGCGTGGCTGGTCAGGGACTTTGCAAAGGAATCTGTCCAGCTGGTTCTTGAAGTTATTCAGGTCGTGTCCTGGAGATTCCTCACTTCTTTTGGTAGGACATTGAAAAGCTTTGGGCCTCGTATTCTGAGGGTATTTTCAATCCTCGTTTTCACGGCCCCTTGTCCCACCGCAGCTGGGACCGTACAAAATCTGCCTCTTCTCCCATTCCAGTTTGTTTCTATTTCATTTCTAAGGTTAGGGACAGAACCCTCAAGTATTTTCCATATGTACCGCTCGCGCCTTCTTTCGAGAGAGTAGAGTTCCAGGGATTGTAGTAGAGACGAGTAGTCTTCACCTTCCGTTTCCTCTATCTTAGACGTAAAAGTCCTTTGTATAGCTTCAATGTTCGCAATGTCTCGTTTCCTGTGTGGGCTTGTGAGTACTGAGCAATACTCAATTATTGGTAGACTAACTCTTCCATAATTTGAGCATGATGTTTGCTTTTCTGCTGCCGAAGCTCCTCCAGATGATTCCCATTATTTTTCTAGCCGTTGTAATTTTGATTTTATAGTGCTCTCTCAGTTCTGCATCCGACAACATTATTACTCCAAGATCCCTGACTTGTGGGTTTGATGTTATCCGTTTGGCTTGCATAGTTTTGTACCCTTTTTTCTGTAGCTCCTTGTCATTACCATATCTTAGAAGTTAGAATTTTTCTTCGTTGAACTTCATATTGTTGTCTTCTGCCCACTGGAATAATGTTTCAATGTCGTTTTGTAATTTTCGTATGTCACCTTGGTTCAATATTTCCTTACATATCTTTGTGTCATCTGCGAAGCATGATACAATACTGTCCTTAATATCTGCAATCATTATTATGAACAGCAAGGGAGTTAATACTGTCCCTTGTGGGACAGAGCTCACGACTTCAGAGACTTCCGATTTAACTCCGTTTACCACCATTCTTTGCGTTAAGAAATTAAATATCCACCTTCCTAGCTTTCCAGTAATTCTCTATTCTTAAGTCTGTGTGCTATGCAAAAGCCTTCAATAAATGTGATCATGGAATCAAAGTCCATATATATTACATCTATGTTTTGTCCTCGACACAATGTTTTCTAATATTTTCTCCTGGGGGTCTCGTAGCTGTGATAGGCATGACCTTCCCGTCCTGAAGCCAAATTGATTTGGTTGTATAAGTCTTTTTCTTGTGGGTAGTAGGTAGTTTTGCCTCTAATTATAATTATACGTTCAAAACACTTTATAAGGTGTGAGGTGAGAGCCACTGGCCGATAATTAATTCTTGGGCATTGCTCTGTTACCACCTTTAAATTGGGGGGGGGGGGGGGGGGGGGGCAATGTTCGCGATCTTTAAGGGGAGTAGAATTTGTCCTGTGTCGAGTGATTTCCTCCATAGTAAGTATAGCGGTTTGGCAATATTCTCTTTGCATTTCTTCAGAAATGTGGCACTCCATGTGTCTGGCCCTGGCGCTGAATTTTCTCGCATCTGTGATATATACGAGTGTGTATATATATATATATATATATATATATATATATATAATTATATATATATATATATATATATTATTATGGAGTACGCTGCTTCTCATGTGTGGGGATGGCTCAATCCACACAGCTTTAATGAACAGGTGGAATCCCTCTCTCTTCGCCGCAATGTTGCCTCTCTCTCTCTTTACAACCGATTATAAAGGACACTACTCTTCTGAACTCTCTAACTGCATGCCTCCTCCTTTAAGGAAAGCAAGCAGTACTACACTTTCGATACATTCTTATCCCTTTTCGTCCAACTCTCTGGCACAACCTTTCTCACTCCATCTTTCCCACTGTCCATGACCTCCAATCTTTCAAACTCGGGACCTTGATTTCGATTCTATCCTTCTCCTTCTTTCGGGGGGGGGGGGGGGGGAGCATTTTTGCGGGCATTCGCCCTTGGCCCCTCCTTCCTGCATTAAAAAAGTTACATAAACGCTTTACGACAAAAATTATTAAGATGGACATTACAGCATTTTCGCCTTTTTATTCAAGTCATAATAAATCACTGTAAACGCGTCTGTGATTATCATTATTTATATATATATATACATACGTGCGCAGGTTCCCTTCGAAAATAATATTAATTTACATGTAATTTTTAGAATAATGGTTTCATTTCAAAAAATTATATATATATATATATAATATATATATATATGGATGAATTTTCACAATAAAACACGTGAAATGAATGAATGCTGCAAACCCACAAGGAAAAAGAAAAACGATTCCAAGGCCTTTCGTGTATTCAAAGAGATATAATAGAACGAAATATTCTAGAATGTGCATTTATTCATTTTAAAAACAATTTCAATAACAGCTCGGGGACTTATAAAATTGACGATATCATGTTAAAATTTCTTTTGCCTCTCATTAACCCTTGTTAAGTATGTGCTAATTGTTTTGTTTTTCCTGTACGTTGTATATATATATGGGCTTCTCGCCTTTTAACTTCATTCCCTGACGAGGTGTGCTTTGAATACCGAAAGGCCTTGGAATCGTTTTTTCTTTTTCCTTGTGGGTTTGCAGCATATATATATAATATATATATATATATATTCTCTTCAATGCCGGATGTAAATTAATAAAAAAAATAATACTTGACCGGAATTTAAATTATTTGTAATATAATAATTACCATAATCGTACACAGGATGCTATATATATATATATATGCTATTATTACTAATAGGGTTAAAATTAGTTAAAATAATTTTATATATATATATATACTGTATATATATATATACACACACACACACACACATTATATATATATATATATATATATATATATGCAAATAACTGCAATGACCGCGCAGTATATAAATGAATAGAAACGACATAAGTATTAAGGAACGTTCTGCACACGAGAGGCGGTTCGCCTCATTTTTCATTATTTCGTTATCTCTCCTCCTCGTGTGCAGAAACGTTCCTTAATACTTATGTCGTTTCTATTCATATTATATATATATATATATATAATATATATATATATATATATATATATATATATATCGTTAAACGTCTCGACCCTGACTTTGCTCATCTTCCACTCATCTTCATTGCCGGAAGGAAAATGATGAACTAAATCGTGTTGAAGCGAACTCAGGCCAACTTCTGACTTCAGATTCCAAAATGTGTTTCTGACAATGTTCTTCAAACATTCTAGAAATATTTGGACATTTTTTTTTTCTTTTTTTTTTTTTATTGATAAACAACATTTTGGTTTTTATTTTGAGGTAAAAATGGTTTTTTTTTCTGGTCTTATTATTAATATTAATTATTTTTTTAAAAAACTTTAGTGTCTCTTACGTTCTATTGCACATAATTCGATAGTGACCATATATATAATATATGTGTGTGTGTGTGTGTGTGTGTGTGGGTGTGTGCACAGATGTATTACGCATTATTAGCACAAACACGTTTTGGAGACAGGAAACGTTGTTACATTTGATTTGCATTCAATTATCCTAAACTGCCTCTCGTTTTAAAACGACTCGCTCTATATGTTTGAAGCTTTGCAAATGGCAGAAGTTTTCTCGATTTTGCTGTATGGGAAGATATATATATATATATATATATATATATATATATATATATCTAAAATATTTGGGATTACATCACACCTTGAAGGACGTTATTGACAATGAAATTAATAAGTAGTTGATGTATCTAAAAATTAAATAAATTAAAACTGTTCTAATTTCGATATTACTCATAATTTAGGCTTGTTTATGTAATTTTTAATTCGCAATAATGTATAAAGAGTAAATAAATATATCCCAAACCGCGTTCAGTGCACGAATACTAAAGCTAATAATGAATTTAGAACCCAATCTACCACAAATCGATAAAAAATATATATATAATAATTAATAAACACGTATTTAACCATAAATATATTTAGAGGGAATATACTTAAACGATTATCAGTTTAAAAAAAAAAACCCAAAAAAAAACCTGTTAACCAAAATTTGACTCCATGTTTATTTATACCCTTATCGAGCGGCGTGACCAAATGAACCTGACCCCCAAAAAAGGAAATGATCCATACTAGTAAGAATCCAGCTACAGTGAGTATCTTTAAAAACGAAAACAAGGTGATAAAAATAAATTTTTAATCATGTCATTACTGAAAAAGATGTGAAAGAAAAGAACGTCCATGAGAAATTCAACTTACATGATCAAGGCCATGATCTTGAACTTGAGGATATATATATATATATATATATATATATATATACATACTGGGATTAACCTGCGTGGTATCCAAATGGTATTTTAATTGAAGTTTCAAGTGGCATTTCCAAAGGGATTTCACCTACGAAAGATATAATTTTGATCAATTTTTTTTTTCTTTTTTTGGTTGTTGGTTTTTGCTGTCTAAAATGAAATGAAGAGGATTAAAGATTGGTTTTAATTTCATATTTTTAGTTAAAGTGTCTACACGTTCACAGGAAAATCGTGCGCGACATTTTCGATTGCGCTACGCGAACTTTTCACTTTTTAATTTATTAATTTAACTTACATTGGTCTAAAAAATAAATAAATCTCTAATTATTATAATTAAAATTTTAAAAAGTTCGTGTGTGTTTTTCGATGCCCCAACTGGGTATACTATAAAAAAATTTTAAAGTGCGTATACCCATATTCTAGAACAGTGGTTCTTAAACTTTTTGACCCCGTCACCCCTTTTCCTGATCTCAACTAATCTCATTACCCCACACAAACTTGCAATGCCGAAGTTGTAAAAAAGTGGAAAAATTAATTAATGAAAATAATTGAAATTACCTTTAATGTTGAAATTTTTACCATATTAATACCCCCTTGGGGGTAATTACCCCCAGTTTCAGAACCTCTGTTCTAGAACATTATACCTATCCAGCTATAAAGTTCCCCTACGATAACACCATTGATAGGTATTGTCAGTAGCGCAGGCAAGGGAGTGGGACCCAGGGGGTCAGATGGGCTTCCAGATCCGCCCTTGACACATATACGTGTGTGTGTGTGGACCAATGCTGTTGAAACGATCGCTGGCTTGCCCCCCCCCCCCAACCCCGTTTATAAAATCCTGGCTGCGCTCCTGAGTATTATACCGATTCTACACGAGTATACAAGTATTCATGCGTAGTCTAAAGTCAGAGGATAGATTGAACAGCATACTCTAAAGATTTCTTATCTTCATTTTTTAAAATAAAGGATTGGCTGAAAAGACATATTTGTCTGAATAATAAACTCGCCGTTTGAAAAGCCCGGTCGATTCCCCAAATAATATTTCTTTAAGAGACGTATTTAATCCGTACAAACGTACAGCGTCATATCGTAAAAGGTTGACTTTTGAAACATTTTTCTGGTTGCTTCACCATTTACAGTGGATTAAAATTCAAATCCATTCAGCAGGGGGTCTTTTTATGAACAGATTATGTCTTGCACATGCCTGGCTATATATATATATATATATATATATATATGTGTGTGTGTGTGCCTTGTAGATGTGCTGTGCGTCGGTCTCTCTTCACACGGGTTAGGCTGGTGGGCCTGAATGGTGGCCTCTCCTCTCTATCTTTCTCTCTTTAATATATATATATATATATATATATATATATATATATATACTTATTGAGTAGCGAGCTTAAATTCAATATTATTACATTTTTAGAAAATGTTCCCTTACTACTGCATTTAGTAGATTAAAGGTAGATTTAGCGCTTGGAACGTAATTATTATTACGTTTTGTAAGTCCTAAATCAATGTTATTACATACAAATACGATGTAGGAATTGATAACGAATATATATAAATATATATATATATATATATATATATATATTATATATATATAATTTAATAATATTTTAATATAAAATAGTTTTAGCTTTAAATTTTAATTTTCTTTAAGGCGTAACTTAAAAAAAAAGAGGGAAAAGTATAGTCTGGTTTTTTTAATGCTTTCCTTTACAACCAAAAAGAGAAAAATTGGTAATTACGCAAGTCAAACAGGTATGTAGAGGTGTTTTTTATTAGTTTCCTGGCCTTGAACTTACGAAGGGTCATTGCGATGGACTTGTATAACGTTACAAGCTGCGTAAAACGGTACCCCACCATGCGTGTGGGGGTAACGATGGGGCCATGGTCGAAGTAATTTATATGGCGCGGTTTTTACATCCCCCCCCCCCCCATCCAAACTATTTGAGAGAAGTGAGAAAATTCAAAATTGTTAATATTTAACTTGTCATTAAATAAAGCCAGTTGTGTCGCTCTGTGATAACCAGAATTTGTCACAGTCACCAGACCAAACATTGTAGCAATATAAGTTACTTAAACTATATAACGGGCTTTACACACACACACACACACACACACACACACACACACACACACACACACACACACATTGATATCTTATAAAGACTGACAAATAAGGGAACTTATTTATAGGATGTGTGTGAATGTAGAAAAACAATTTCATATCTCAGCAACTCTTTTTGCAAGTTTTTAAGACTGCATTAGTTGGCGCCAAATATGCTCTTAGTGTTGCAGGCATTTAACAAGAAAATGGACTTATGTTGTAAATTCAAGAAAAACTCGTTTTTCCTTTTGGAAATTAAGAGGATATTTAAATTTGATGGTTGGGGATACTTTATTTCTCTCTCTCTCACACACACACACACACACACACACATATATATTATATATATAAGAATAGATAGTAATAACTTTTTTTTAAAATCTATTTCAGTTACCGTTTCATTATCTTAATTTTGAAAAATAAAATCTGAAATTTTGGAAATGACTGGTTAAAAAAAAAAAAAAAAATCACAGCAACTAAAAAGACCAAAATTAAGTATAAACGGGCGCTCTCGGGCATTTACCTCATTAATCTTGGCATTAACAATGCGATGCCCTACTCCTTGTCGTGATGTAATTATTATTAATGATGGCTGAAGTGGCAAAAAGGAGGATTTTTTCCTCAAGTGACTTTTGCTGTTACAAAAAAACGCGCCATCAATCATGGTATAGCGACGCGAGCGCCATCTTGTGTCTGGAAGTTTTCGTGTCGTGATCAAGTTTTTAAGAAGAGTTTTAGGGAGTTTTAAGTAGTTTTAGGGAGTTCTAAGTAGTTTCAGGTCACATGTAGTGCCTTACGGATTGTTGTAGAGTTGATAGAGTAGTTACATAAAGGAAGGAAGGCAGTATCTAAAAGCCATTGTCGAAAAAAATAGAGAGAGAGAGAGGTCAAAAAATGTTCGCGTTTTTCTCCGCCATTTTTAAGGAGAAGATTACGGTTACTCTTGCATCCCTATACACACCACTATCGGTTTATTTTAAGTGTGTGTGTGTGTGTGTGTGTGTGTGTGTGTGTGTGTGTTTGTTTTAGAACTAGCATTAAATTAAAAAAAAGTTCGTTTTAACAAAGCTTATTTTTTTTCTGTTTCTCGGGATACTTCCAAAAAGAGTCACCCTCTGGACTGGGATTAGGCCCTACAGGGCATCTATGGCGAAGTTCGTGACTTCTAAGTTTGGTCATGTGACCTACAACCCGAGTTCAAATCTGGCAACGTCTAAGACAAGATTATGCTTTATCTAAAACTTACTTTCCCGCAATAATACCATGAAATCACAGACATACGCGTATACTCACATACAAAGACGTTCACACACACACACCACACACACACACACAAGGGCATTTATTATTTTTAGCCAAAGACTTTTATATATATATATATAAATCACCAAGATCTAAAGTACATTAAGAGTATCCCATATTTCACGCATCAGAGGCAGTAGATCTGGTATTCATACGTTTTGTGGTCCACCTAAATTGCAATGTTTTTTTCCAATAAAATATAATAAAACAATTGAATTTCATCTCTTACATAAATAAATAAATAAAAAACTATTTAAAATTTCTAAAAGGATTTTTCAGCGTTTTTATTATTATTTTATTATTTCTCTCTTTTTTTTAGAAGGGGGGGGGGGGTGGAGGGGGGTATTGGAAGGTCAGGTGAAGTTCGTACATAGGTTAAATGAGGTTGAATGAATCATATATAGTATATATACTATATATGCGAGCATATATATATATTATATATATATATATATATATATATAAGAGAGAGAGAGAGAGAGAGAGAGAGAGAGAGAGAGAGAGAGAGAGAATGTGGACCTACTAATTAAAAAAAACCTATTGAAAAATAAAAAATCTTAAAAAGTTTAGGTTCAATTTTTAATAAATGACACCACAAATTATTACCTGTAATTACACTACAAAACAAGTGTCACCACAACTGTGATGACACAAGGAACACGTACGAAGTCATCATGTAAAGTGGTGACATTTAACTATTTATGAGAATAAATGAGAATTATCAGTATAGTTTGTTGCGAATATGTGTGTACACACACACACACACACACACACACACACACACACGTCCCCCGAAAAATTTGGGTTTTGTAATATTTTAAACCCTTCTTTTACGCCGCTCATGTGTTCTTGTTTACTTTGAATATGGTATTAATAAATTAAAAGCTCGTTTCCACATTTTTAAATGCCTATGGCAGGGCCGTAAAAGCCGTAAACGTTTAAAAAGGCAACCTCGATTGGTCAGTATCAACCAATCATGGCTTTTCTCATTCCTCATAAATCTATATTTTCGCATAAAAGTCTGTGTTGCATAAAATGTTAAACTTAACAATAATATATATATATATATATATATATATATAATATATATATATATATATATATATATATACCGTTATATATATATATATATATATAATACACACATACTGTAGTGTGTAATGAAGTTCGAAACCATGAGAAATGACTTTTTATGTTATGAAAACAATAAATGTTCAAATTGAATACCAATCAGATGTTGACACATGTTAATTCGATCACGTAGGCTACATTGAACGCTATATAGAACACCTTTAATGATGTTACATTCTTGTTGTATGTTGTCTTTTAACTCGAATAATTCGTGGTCTTGTCTGGTGAAAAACAGACTTTAAATGTTCCAAGAGAAAGAAGTTCAGTGTGGATAAATCTGGACTCCGCTAGACCACGGCGTCCACTTCACCTCCCATGCAAATTATCATCCAATCATGCTCGAAGAGTTCGTGCGTAATGGGGTGGAGTGAAACCAAAAGTTCATTCGAGCTTGTAGAGGCATTTCATCCAATCCAGATAAATTTGTAAGACCTCTTCTACAGTATTGCTAAGTACGCATCACCGTTGACATTTTTTCCAAAAAAGTACTGTCCCAAAAGTACGTCGCCATGATTCTCAGCCCAAACACACCATAAGCCTTGGCTCGATCTGAACACGTATATCTTCAGTCTAGTGTGGATTATCATCGTCCAGTATCGGAAATTATGGCGATTAACAGTGTCGTTTAAGTAAAAACACGCCTCGTCACTGAATAAAACATCGGAGAGCAGCATGGGTTGTTCTTCCACTCGTCGTGATACCCATTCATAGAATTCCATCCTGCGATCGGTGTCATTCCCGCGCAGTTCCTGAACCATACTAACTTTGTATGGGTGAAACCTATGTCGTTTCAAGATTCTGTACACAGACACGTAACTGGTTCGTTTCCTAGGCAGTTTTTGCTAATGATCGTTGGGGACTACTTTGATATTTAGCGAGAAGAGCTACACAACTATCGTCGCCAATAGAGGAACGAAGACGTGGAAATAAATCATATACTTCTTGACTTCTACGAGCTACACGTACTAAAACTATTTCACTTTATCTTGTGGGGGATGTAATCAGCCATTTTGTTCATCAGTTATAAACTTGAAACAAAACGAGAAAACATTAATTTCCAATGATAACGGACTTTTGTTACATCCATAATAAGATTACAGCTAACAGTTAACAATGGAACAAGTAAAACGTGGTGCAGCAAAGTGATGTATCGTTCTTCTAAAAATCGTTTGCAGCTTCAAATCATGTATTTCCATTTCGTTTCATGAGATTCATTAATAACATTTTCATTCTATAACTTAGAAAGCCTATCCCTGCCCCTGCCCCTCATTTATATATATATATATATATATATATAATATATATATATATATATATACATACACAGTGTATATAATATCTGAATAAATCATCATTGGTAATGTAACCTTGTCCAGGTTACTGTGACCCTACCAAAGGTTAAAGCTAACTGTCTGTCAGGTTTGGGTCGTTGTGGTAATATTTTTCCCAAATGTATTAAATCTTTCATCTATTATTTTAGCTTTGAAGTTTCTGAAAGATTATTTTCGCTTTTTGCAGCTACCAAGCAAATTATTTTGAAAATCGAAGGTGACGTATTATTTGCAGTGTAAGTTTTTTTAATGTTAAATTTTGGGATTTTTTTTTTGTGTAGGTGTATTTCTCTGCACGTGTATGTATTTATATGAGTTTGTTTGTTTGTACATGCGCACTTTTTTTGTTTTGTTTGTTTCTTTGTGCACGTTTTTATTTTTCTGTTCGTGTTTGTTGGTGGGTGTTTTTACGCGTTTGTTCGTGTATGTTTATGGCTTTGATTTTGTTTGTTTGTTGTTTGTAAATGTGATTCTTTGTTTGTTTTGGAAGATTTTTTAATGTGAAATGTGATCAAAACATTAATGTTACTCTTATAAACAGCGAAATCACTTCATTGTACTGCAGACAAAACAAAGATTTCCCTCAACCTTCTTTACATAGAAATATAATCCTCTTTTGTCTCAAATCACTCGCAAAAAGAAGTTTTGAAAACCATTTCTTATTATCTAAAGAAGTTATGTGTCATTAAAAGAAATTACTATCTCATCTGCTAAGAAATTTGGATACCCAGAAGGAAAAACTTCCCCAAGAATGACCTCTCAGAAGGAAGTTTTAAGTTCTAAATTTAGAAGGCTTTATTTTGTGTGTGTGTAAAGCTTTTTCTCAACTCGGTCGGCAGCTCAACAGTTTCGACAGTTTTCTTATTTTAAGGCGGTTTGTCATACATGTGAGGGGCTTAGGAAGAGGGGCCGTGTACTGACAGTGGTGTAGTGCTGTGGGAACGCGTGGGAACGGCGTTCCCTTACTTTTTTTGGTAGACGGAACGGCGTTACCTCACTATTTCAAATAAATCCGAACTTACAAATCTCTAACGTCATGAAATTTTAATTCCCACCCCTAGAAGAAATATGAGAAAGAATCATTAACTGCTTCATTTCTTTTAGCTTCGACTGAGGCAATGCTAGCCTATAAAGATTTGGTGAAACAGTCACCACGGCGTACCAGTTGTTAACTTTTTTTTTAGTTAATCATTCCAGTTGTTAGCTATTTTTATTGATCGTACTGGATGTCGTGTATCTAATGACACTGGAAATACTGCATCTTCAACCTTGGAATATATCCTAATATCCAGTGCGTATGACCTCAAAATATCCCTGAAATTGGTCAGATTTCAAAAGATTTCCAGGGGGGCTTACAGTGCCCCCGGACCCCCAGCTGTATGGGCTCGCCGCGCTCGCCATTGTCCCCCCCCGCATCTGAGTAACACTTTCAAATGCGTTCCCTCACTTCTTTATTTATCACTACACCACTGTATATATATATATATATATATATAAAACCTTGGTTAACCTTGGTTTTGCTTCCGCCCGAATTGTTCATTCTGACGGTCAAGCTTGTCACTCCGCCTTAGACCTACAGTTTAAAGTGGAATCCGAACCACGCCCCACCAGCAGCCCAGAGTCTTAACCACTAGGTTACCCAGGGTACCCATTTATCTACCAACCAATTTTTTTTATTGTGTGGAAGGGTTAACAGCTGGGTTCTGCTGCGCGCCGCCTGCCGTCACCGGGTCTCGATCTCGGGGCCGATGGACTGGTAGTCAATGACGCTAACCACTACAGCACCTATATATAATATATATATAATATATATATATATATATATATAACACACGAGTGGTCCCCACACAATGTTGTTAACATAATTCATAAAAAAAAAAACCCCGAATACTTTTTTTCCAACTTTTTAAGCATATTTTGAAAAAACAAATCATTTGTTATTCAAGATTTAATTCCAATCTTATCTAAATATCGTAAAAGGCTACGCGTTAATCTGTTACACAACGAAAATATTTCCAATGAAGCTCTTGCAAGGATAAAAAGAAACCTTAAAATCTAAAAAAGATTTGTAGATTGATTGTATAGATTACGATACTCCCCCCCCCCCCCCCCCGAAAGAATTGTGTGTGTATATATACATATACTGTAAATATAATGTACAGTGTGTATATATATATATATGATGTTAAATTTGACTGTTGACTCACACACTACATATGCGAAAATATAGAAGAATTACTAGGATCGAGAAGAGCCTTGATTGGTTGATAGTGGCCAATCACGATCAAGTTTTCAAACACTCATACGACCTTTACGACCCTGTCATGAACATTGGAAAAAATGGAACAACCTTTTAATCTATATTGTACCATCGATTACCAAAGTCTAGATAACATTAGGCCACACCTACTTTACCACCCAGTGTATATACACCACTTTTGGTAACCACGGCGGTAGGAATACATTAACAAAAATTTAACCTATGTAGCCCTGTACACGAAACACACACACACACACACACACACACACACACGTGTGTATATATATATAAAATTACGCTGTATTGTTTCTTTTAAATTATGTACCCTAAAAATCCAGGTGTACTTGACTCGGTGCATACCCTCAGTTGGACGAAGGACATTAAAATGAAACAACCAGCTGACCAGGTGTACATAAACTTTGAAAATCCCAAATTTCATATCCCGAATCGTTAACCTTTTTAATTTTTTTGTTTCAAGTCTACTTTTGAACTCTCTGCGAAGTGAATATCTATCTGCATTGTGGAATAGTCCAAACATATTCAAAATGTTTCTACACGCCATTTTAACCTCACTTGTTTTATAGTTTATAAAAACTAATGAAATCTAATTCTTTACGACCAACGAATATACACTAATTAGAACAAAGAAATGTTAATTCCTCGTGGGTCGGGGGTTCCGTATTCGCAATTCCTAGTTTTATAACGAGGTTTTCGCTGCGGTGTCGATATTAAAAATTTAGTAGAAAAAAAGCTGAAATTAATTTTTAATTTTAGTTTTAAAAGTGGTAACTTCTGTATTTATATTAATTAAAGCTGAAATACTAAAGTTTTTTGTGGTAATTAACTTAAGGTTATCACGAGTAATTAATTATAATTTAATGAAACAGGTAATTAGATCTTAAAATTAATTTAAAGGATGTATCAACATATGCGGGACATCACTTACTTCGGTGCTGGTCTAATGTGCGGTCTACCGGCGTTTTGAACGGTCTAATGTGCGGTCTACCGGCGTTCGAACAGTCTAAGGTGCGGGCTACCTCAAAAATGAAACTATCATATCGTAAAATTTATTTATTTAAAACAATCACATCATAACATTTGTTTATTTATTAGATATTATTTATTAGATATTTATTAAAATTTATTTATTTAAAAACAATCATATCATATTTGTTTATTTATTAGATTTATTAAAAGATTTAAAAATTTTTATTGAAAGGTAAACCAAAAAATTAAAAAAGGAGCAAACAATATATTTTGGATCACCTGAAGATCAGGGTCCCCAGCCTTCTTTAGTTAGCTTTATAAGGCTAACTAACGAAAATATCACGACCTAACCTAACCAATCGTCAAGGGCGTACAGTTGACCTAACGATTGGTTAGGATAGGTAGTGATATTTTCATTAGTTAGCCTTATAAGGCTAACTAAAGAAGGCTGGGGACCCTGATCTTCGGGTGATCCTATATTTTTCTTTGTTTTCATAACATTTAGTAATTATTTTATTGGCTTCCGGGTCTGTGAACTAATTATCTTAGGTAGACCGCACAAAAATTAGAGGTAGATTCACTTTGCTAGGTAGACCGCACATTAGACCAGCACCCTTACTTCTTTATATATAATATATATATTATAGAGAGAGAGAGAGAGAGAGAGAGAGAGAGAGAGAGAGAGAGAGAGAGAGAGAGATATGAAACTAGTAACCAAATTCCTTTAAAAATATGTCTACACAGCTTATCGTGTGTTAGAGCATTTTCAACACTCGGTAACAACACGCCATTTACCAATCTTCTTCGATTTTGTTCCTTTCGATCTACTTGTGTCAAAATACACACACACACAAATTCCAGTGCATTGGGAACCCACATTCGTGCATAATAAATTCGTCTAATAGTTACGACTACTTTTACTCACCCTGTAGCAAAACCCCCTACAATAATGATAGCCATAATTCTGCGACCCCCCCCCCCCCCCCCCCCCCACTACATCCCTCCCTCCCATACACACAGGATTTTGATGGGGTTAAAAAAACATCTTAGTGTAAAGGTTATAGATGAACAGAATAAGATTAGAAAAATTCAGCAAACAGTCAAAGGCGGGGTACTGAGCCCTAAAGGGGGTCGTAAACACCTTTAAAATGGGTATGGATAAAGAAGGTAAAAAAAAATAAAAAGGATGACCTTTGGTAAAAACGCTTTTGGAGGTGTTGAAACTGAGTCTAAAATAACAGAAAGAGAAGCTTAGTTTGTTAAATTCTTGTCTTTAAAGTTTGTTAAAGTCTAATTGATGTTATTCGGGTATTTGTTAAGATACTTTCGTCCTTAATTTTATAGTGTATATATTTAATTCTTTTAAAAAGATGACCTTTCTCTGTCTGTCTGTCTCTGTATGTCTATCGTTTCAATATTTATATATATATATTATATATATATATGTCGTGACGACAGGTGATAACTATATTTTCTTTTCTGATGTGATTATATCAATGACTATTTTGGTTTTGGAGGAAATTTTTGAGTTTTCGCAAATTTATTTATTTATTTAATTTATTAAAAATTAAAATTTTATTAAGTTAAAATTTCAGATTTTTTAATTATTAAATTTGTACATTTTAATTTTTTTTAATTTTTAAATTTAAAAAAGTTTTTAAAAAGATTAAAAAATTTTATTTGATGTATTTTTCGATAATATATATATAATATAGTTCGGTATAGTGAGGTAGAGAGAGAGAAAGAGAGATTTTCGTATTACCTATTAAAAGCCTATAAAGAAAGTATATTCAAAACTCTTTTTCACCCTGTATCACTCCCTTATCAGTCTTATCATTCTGTTTTTTAAACAGTTTAGGAAAAATGTGGTTAGTGTATTGTATACCCACAATCGAGGCATGTTTTAATAAATAAACGGTAAAGGTCAACTGACAGTAAGGTTAAACCTTGGCATCAGGGTGGCATGCAATGATGTTTTAAGATGAGTAAAATACCCCTCGTTTTGGGGGAATTTTGGATTGGAAAGGATTTTTTTATTTTGAGTTGGGTATGGTATGGAAGAAAAAGCAATCTTCCTAATTATGGGTATATATAAATACTATTTAATTGCCTGTTTATCAAATGATTACCAAGGTTCTTTGAATAAATTAACTTTTATGCATTTTTATAAATACCCCATACCATAAATATATACTGTATATAACCTTTGGTTAGCTTCCGCCCGAATTGTTCATTCTGACGAAGGTCAAGCTTTTCACTCCACCTTAGACCTACAGTTTAACGTGGAATCCGAACCACGCCCCATCAGCAGCCCAGCGTCTTAACCACTAGGCCACCTAGGGTACCCATTTATCTACCAACCACTTTCTTTTATTGTGTGGAAGGATGAACAACTGGGTTTTGCTGCGCGCCGGCTGCCGTCGGGTCTCGAACCCGGGGCTGATGGATCAGCGACGCTAACCACTACACCAACGAGGCGCATGTAGATAGATAGATAGATAGATAAAAGCTTAATATTTAATTCCGAATGCCCATATCAAGAATTAGAAATTAGTCGTCTGCTACTGGCCAATGATAGGACACCAAACCCGAATGTAATAAGAAATTTTTTAACATGATTCAGACGAGTTATAAACGGCAGATTACAAATACTGAAATAATGTTAACATATGTATATATAAGTATACATATTTGAACAAACGTATATAATGTGTCTTGATGTATTCTATAATAATTGCCACGATAATACTTAAGTAGTATTAATGTTTGACTCGTTTAATTGAGGGAGGCTCGAGTTAAGTACAGTTAATAACATCTTCCAATAGATCTGCGGCAAGGAACGATAGTGTTTGGAGTCTTTGATAAACACTTGCTGGCATTTGATCGTTGAGGGTCGTTTCTTTCCATCTTCTAATGATGAGGAATACACGCGTTATTGCTGCCCTTTTGGTATAAGGGAATGTGAAGAGTCGAATTTGATTGGGGTATAGCATGGAGTCAGACGCGGATGTTTTGGCTTGTAATATTTCATTAGTATTATTATGGCATTCAAATCTACTTGCGTGTGTGTGTGTGTGTGTGTGTGTGTGTGTGTAATGTACACATACAAATCATATACATCCACAGCCCTAAATACATTTACTTACGTATACATGTAACCTCTAAGATACGTATACTAAACAGAAGGATTACACATATTTTAGAGGTAACTCTACTATTTCATTAAAGGCCAAATAGTGTGGCATTCTCGGCTTGTCTTCAAACACACAAATGTTTAATTTAAACAAATTGTGAAGGAAGGAATTGGCGCAAAAGGTCGGAGCAAAAATGGAAGAATTGAAGACGCTCAATTTCTATTCTTCTTATTGAACAAATACACGAAGGATGAGTTGCAAAATGGAATTAAAAGATCAGCCTACATTTGGGGAGAGAGAGAGAGAGAGAGAGAGAGAGAGAGAGAGAGAGAGAGAGAGAGAGATATCCACTCTAGGTTAGCCCAAAAGAGGTGAGAAAATGAAAATAAAGGATAGTGGAGAAGAAAAGCGATACTATGCTTACATTTATATACGTGTAAAGCTTTCACAAAGGAATAGTAAGTAGTAGTAGTAGTAGAGTAAAGAGCAGACAAGGCTCTCCCTCCTCTGCCAGCCACTGCTGACAGAAAATGTCGTGAAAGAAGATTCATAGGAAAGTAGGAAAAAGTATAACGAAAAGAATACTTTCAGAGTTCATTCACACCATGCGTACACTTATCTCGTGTACTCAACCACGCATTAGAAGATAATGGAAAATAAAGGTTAGTATGAAACGCTAAACTACTGAATATAATCTACGCTATCCATTTCTTTAAAGGAATTTTTGAATTATGTACAAGAAATAATAATTTCATCATTGCATCATTTTTTCGACGAATGCCAAGGCCATCGTGCACAGAGACTTGTTTTCAAAAATTAATTTTTTACACTGCCATCTTTCGCTCTGTAATTACTCGGCTAAGAATGCACTGTGCTCTGCAACTAAACTCGATCAACACCTCCTACTACATTTAAAACCGAAAATCGGGCTACCCCCCCCCCCCCCCCCCGTATGCTAAATAAAAAACATTCTTAATTTACCCACTCTTTATGCAGATTTATGCTACTGGACTATGTCCAATCTATCCTAAAACATATTTAGTAAAATACTCACCACGACCCCCGCGGGAAGGTTATTCTACTTCTTGACTATCTTGTAGGTGGAAAAACCCCTCCCAACGCTTGTCTCAAATCCTTTGCCCTTTATTTTAAAACTATTGCCTCTCGTTATAGGTCTATTGGGTAAAAGTCAAAAAAGGGTGTTTATAATTTACATTGCCAAATCGCTATAAAATTTTAAACACCCGGAATTAATTCGTCTCTCAAACGCCGAATTTTAAGCGCATACAAATTCAGCTCTTTGAGTCCGTCTCCGTGTGCTTTACCACGTACTGTTGAACTAAGCTCCGTTGCGAGGCGCTGAACTCTTTCTATCATTTCTATCTATATCATTACTCATATCGGGCGACCAAAATTGTATAACATTCTAAATGAGGCCTATCAAATCTTACATAATGGCAGAACAATATTTTAGATTTATATTAAAAACTATGAGAAATAAAACCCAAATAGTTCATTACTGCTCGCCACTGAACCTTGTTTTGAGAAGTCTTCGGTAATAATGATACCCAAATCTTTTTCCTCAGAGGCATCGTTTAACACGCTGCTAATTCCCACAGGGTAGTTAAATTTACTGTTGTGGTTACCTATATCCATGACTTTACATTTATCTATGTTACATTTCATTTGCCACTTATTAGACCACTCCACAAATTTATCAAGATCGCGCTGCAAACTCTATCTAATAACCGCAGAGAGAGAGAGAGAGAGAGAAAGAGAGAGAGAGAGAGAGAGAGAGAGAGAGAGAGAGAGAGAGAGAGAGAGAGAATCATGATGAGGAAGGAGCACAAAGAAAGCTTTCTGGCATCGTCGTCAACGTAGAGTAAGATGCCAAAGAAGGAGAGGCGGGGTACGGGGCGGGCCCATTACGGTGGTGAGTGAGGGTGTGTGTGGGGGGGGGGGGGGGAGAGGAGGAGAATTGGTGTTGTGGTGGTGGAGAGGAGCGATTGAGGGGTAAAGGAAGGTACAAGGAGAGTGGGGAGGGTAAGGTAATGTAATGGGGGGGAATACAAAGGGAGGTAAATATCCTCGTGAGAACTTGACCCAAAACACCTGCGCGCATCTGTTTCCCGTAATCGATTTTAGTTACGTCTAAAATACTTTACTTACGTACCTCATTTTGACGTGTCGCCCAAATAAGTCGAATACTTATCTTTTAACGTCGAATTTGCTCAGTATTTAACGTAGTTTATCGTTCATTACGGAAACGTCGAACATACGACGGGATTTGCAGGACGTCAAGACGACTCCAATTACGTTTTTTTTTGTTTTTTTTCAAGGTGGGGTGGAGTGGGGTACGGGGAGAAAAAGAAGGTACTGGCTTTTAAACGCTTCAATAATTTCGGGTCTCTCATTTCGATCAAAAAAGAAGACAGTTTGACCAAATTTACATTTAATATTGGAGTTAATTAATAATTGAAGAACGTATAATAATAATAATAATAATAAATAATAATAATTATTATTATTATTAAGTATATATAAAGCCCCATATTAAAAAAAAAATATATTATATATATATATATATATATATAATTAAAAAAAAATGAACAGAAATATCCTTAAAAGAAAATTTAAAAAAATTTTAAAAATAAAAAAAAGGTAAAAAAAAACAAAAAAAAAAAGACTATAAATTTAAAATTGCAGACGAGACATCGTTCCTTTCTTGAAAAGGTCACTCCCCGTCTGACCTCGCCCTTGAATCACAAAGGTAGTCCAAATCCATTTGAATGTTGATTACAGGTGTTAAGGTCCAAATTAACATTTATATATAAGCAAGCGTTAAGAGGTAATTCGCATTGTATGATATATATCTATGTTCGAATGTATGTATCTATCTGTCTGTCTGTGTGTCTGTCTATCAGTATTTCTGTCTGTCTTCAATATATATATATATATATATATATATATATATATATATATATATATATATATATATAGCCGTGCCAGGATCTCTTCCCGGTCAGTATCATTGTCCCATTTCAGCTCTCGTCCAAGAATGAGGAATCCAAAAGTGGCAATCTGAAATCGTTCCATCGCAATTCCCACTGTATGATTTCTCATTTTAAGCAAGTATTTTTCATAGGGAATACCCCCCCCTCCCCCTCGGACCCACAACTGCGAGTTAGTCTTCATTTGTCTATTTGTTCCTAAATTAGGAAACTCTCTTCCCAGATCTGGATTTGGATTTCCCACTTTCGGAAAGAGAATTCCACTGGGAATACCAGAATGAAATGAATTCAAATGAAGTAAATTCTTATGACGGCCTATAACTTGCTCTCATTTGCAAGACACACTTAAAAAACAGACAATTCACACGGAGTCGTTTTTCCATGGACCTCATTGAGATGTAGGACACGTTTGGACGCAGATGCAAAGGTGGATTAGATTCCATTCGAGTTTCCTCAGATGTGGCCAGGTGCCACAAAATATGTTCACTAAAGTTCATGTCAGGACTTTTATACGTGCTCAAGAAGAACCTAAAGCCCCTTCTCCCTCAATGAGGGTTTGAAGGTTTGACGTGTGGTATGACCCTGTTGCAGAGATTAACTACAACGACCCCCCACCCTCTGTAATAGTGGAAGGCGCTTAACACGTTTTTTTGGGCTGCAAAGAGGAGTCCTGCAATGTTTGATTATCCATCTTCTGTACTCATTTGCGTCCATTAAAGGTGAACTGAATAAACTGAGGCGGATCTGAGAATAGAACAGACCCGCAAAAGACCGTGGGCCTGCGTATCATCTTGTTCGTTGT
>JAJOZX010007762.1:127500-172500 GCA_023014485.1 Bathynomus jamesi
TTAGATTTAGCTTAATAATGTAATCTTGTTAAATTCTGCAATGTTCGTTTTCTGTATACATTCTCTCTTCGTTGTCAAAGATGAAGTCATATCTTGCTTAACGTTTAATTTCAAATCTTAAGCATTTAATTTTTGCTCATATGCATGTTTAATTGTAATTCATATAGTCCGGTTGCTCGGGGTGTGAACCCTGCATTGTTTGTTATAAAGCAAATCTTGACATATTTTGAAAGCTTCAAGAATCCATCGGGTGTACACCTGACCCCGCTTGGCTTTTTCAATATGGCCGCCATTTTCCAAGATGGCCGGCGAAACTGAAAAATCCCATATCCTGGTCAATACTTGATGGATTTTGATGATCTTGGTGTCATTTCTAGGGTTTTTAGGATGATGAGTCGATCTGAAAGGGTTGCAGATACTTTGGGATATCCCATATCCCGGGCAGTCGTGGAGATATTTTGGTGATCTTACTGTCGTTTTTATGGTTTTGGAGAGACTGAGTAGTTCTATAGGCACATGATAACAGTAGGATATCATTTTGCAACTCCATGGGTCAAGTCAAGGTCATTTGAGGTTAAAGTTTGGCCTTGAAATATGATAATGCCACAGTTGACATCACTGTATTTGCTTTATTTCAGTGACAATTTCTACAATCTAGCTAACTGCTGAGCACTTAACATCTTTTCTGCAGATAAAACCAGATCATAATGTTTAAATGACATAACTCACATTATATGGATATGGATATTCGGATATAAACCACAATTTATGCTGAAGTGCAGGGCACATGCATTCTATGGAAGGTTGCAAAGCTACAAGATATGACCTCGTAAGCAAAACAAAGCTCACACCTAGCTGGGGGATTGGCATTGACAACTTTGATGCAGTTATTCACATTAGGTAACCATTTATTGGGGGCAAATATCAAAAGACATGGTTGTGTCAGGATCGTCAGGATCATCAGTCTGCTCTTCGTTTGCGTTTTGGGTCAATGGATTGTTGCAATCCAAGCCGCTGCCACATGCACAGAACATTGTGCAAGGGATTCCGCGTCCCATGCAGCCGCAGCGACTCCCCCTGCATGCTGATTGTGATTCACACCCACATCTGATTAGCTTCAGAACTTCATCTGGTGCTAAGCACACTCCTTCACCAACTTTTTTGGGATGAGAACTCTGTTTGTTTCGTCTCTCTCCCACCCATAATGCACAGGATCAAGTGGTGGTGGGTCACATTTTAGTGCATCGAGCCAGTTCGCCACAGTGTAGTGGGCTCTGAGCACATTTTGATGTAAAGCTTCAGTTGTTGGTGGTAGAGAACATAGTTTGGGTGCAGCAGTTCCCGACTTCCCTGTCTTCTGAGCCCATACTCGCTGACGACACTCAGTAAGAGATGAGGATTTCTTATCCCCATAGCATGCAACAATGAACATTGTTGCCTCTTTTTCGACATGGTCAAAGCATGCATCAAGGGACCCCAGCTTGTCTACCTTCCGACCCTTCTTGGCTGTGGCAATGGCAGTGGCTTTGCCGATGCCATGTATTGCTGCAACTGTGTCACAACCACTCAAAGCGTGTAGTTTGAGGATTTGTGGGATGATGTCTTTGTGCTGGGTTACAGTTGCTCGGATGTCCACTGATTTTCTGCCACGCACTGGAGACTCCATAATCATGGGACAGCCTAGTTTCTTAAATTCATAGAAGTGAGTCAGCATGGCAAACACGTCTGTGTCATCACAAATGATGGAGATGCGGACATCAGAATCTTTCTCAGCTTGTGGGATAGCGTGTTGTGTTATTATCACGTCAGCCTCTTCATGAGATGATGAGAGCTCCAATGCTGCTCGACTTCTGCCTCGCACAATGGAAGTCGGTATGGTCTGCCATCCTGCAAGCACTAGCTCATGGTCTTGGGTTACAGTTGCGAGATACTCACTGTCAGCAAGGATTTGCTCACAGAGCAGCCTGTTTAGTTGCTCCTTGTTTTCTGAATCCTTTCACAATTTGAAAGACCTTTCTGACCTCCAGGACAGCTACGCAGGAAATCCTTGAAGAAACATTCATCCGCAGCTTTTCTAGAACCTGAAAAATAAGAATTTTGTTTACCCATTTTTCAGAGTACAAATCGCATTGAAATAATTTATCCTCAGCAAATGAAAACTAAACAATGCTCACCTGGTATATTCTCCATATTCAGCAGTCAAAAAACAATTTTTGAATCAGCACAACCAAGACGTCATCAAACCACCAGGTGGGCAGCACCATCAGCAATAATCTCAACAACCTGAAAAAAATAAGAGGAATAATTAGACATTGGAATTCACCTTACCATGGGGAAAATAATCCCCGATTTCATTTTAAACCCTATAGAACTACTCAGTCTCGCCCAAAACCATAAAAACGACAGTAAGATCGCCAAAATATCTCCACGACTGCCCGGGATATGGGATATTCCTTATTTCGGGGAGCGTTTGACCTCCAATGACCTTGAGTATTGACGAGTGTGGGTCAAAACGACTTCCAAAGTATCTGCAACCCCTCCAGATCGATTTATCATCCTAAAAAACCCTAGAAATGACACTAAGATCATCAAAATCCATCAAGTATTGACCAGGATATGGGATTTTTCAGTTTCGCCGGCCATCTTGGAAAATGGCGGCCATATTGAAAAAGCTAAGCGGGGGTCAGGTGTACACCCGATGGATTCTTGAATGGGGGTGGTATAAGCTTTCAAAATATGTAAAAATTTGCTTTATAAAACAAACAATGCAGGGATCCAGTAAAATCAGGGTCTGTGCTACCGGACTAATAATAAAATGTATATTTCAATTTCCATTTTTAGTTAACTCAGCAGATCATGATAACATCAGATCTGTCAATATGCGGTTTAAAATAAAAATATGGCTTCTTCTTCAACCATCTTGTTTATCTGTCTAGACATTGCTACAGCTAAAATATTTTCCTTATCTTCAAATATTTTGCAAAATAATGCAGCCTATTAAGAATAAAAACAAGTCAACATTAAATAATAATGATGTCACCAAAAATTCAGTATATAAAGCCGAACAATTTTTCAAATATTCATTCGGATTGCCTAATCTGACTTAGAGGCTGAACATTACCTGTAACATTTTAGCAGTAAATTACAGTAAGAGAATATCTTTGTCTTCTCCTTCGAGCCTTGCTCTCTTCAGAGAACTTAAGTCCTAAATAGAGAAAAATAATTTCCCGATACGTTACAAGAAGAATCGGGGAACCTTCAGGGAATTTAGTAAGCTCCACAAAATCCTCCGATCCACTATAAGAAGAAATCGAATTGTAGTTAAGAGAAACTTTTGCGATTCCCTGTACGGTACCAGATACTCCAGAGTAACAAATCCGTTGCTGCCACCTAACCAGAACCCCTGTCAACTTCGAACCGCCCAAGGCCATAGACGGAGGGGTTAACACACACACACACAATGTACGCATGTCCGTATAACTGAGGTACCGACTTTTTTAAATTCCTATATCTAAAAAAACTAATTTAACCTAACCTTAGTGTCATCGAACCAAGGGAGTGATAAGAGTGATAAATGTGATAAGTGTTTCGGACGCAACCAAAGGCTCGAAGGTTGTTTTCTGTAAGTCATTAAATAGTGAGGTACTAGCTAATCTAGCCTAGCCTAGCCTAACCTAACCAAACCTAGCGTAACTTAACCTAATCAGGAATCAAGACTAACGTATCTTTTTTCCAACAGTAAAAATGTTTCTAGATTACTTATATACATTTTTTTAATGTATCGAGGAACCAAAGTGTTACCTCACAAAAACTACCCCACTACATTTGAATTATCTGAAATTACTGGAGAATTTTGTGATATAAGTCTAGGATGTTGACCGGATGACGATTGTCTAGATCAGTGACCCTTTCCATCAACGAATCCTTGTGCAAGAAAGTACAATATTAAATTCATTTTTAAATTCTGAGCCTAGAAGCAAAATTAAGCTTATCTTTAGCCTTCATAGAGGACTTATGCAGTCTCTATTAATAAATAAAGGAGTGGCTGGCTGGCTAGAGAGCCTCCTCTCTTCTCCTACTTCTTCCACTCTTGCGTGAAATATTCACACTTTTATAGATATAAGTATGGTACTAGAGTTCTAAGTTTCCTTTAAAATATATCTCACTATATGTATCTAGTTAGTTCTGTCTGTCTTTCTCTTTATCTGTCTATCTTTATCTCTATATTTATACCTTTATATATCTATCTTTACTTTCTTGGACAAGTCTATAGAAGTGGATCTTTGTATCTTCGTTAGCCGGTAACAACTGTTTATGCATCACTTTGAACATTGCCTTTGAATTCCAACATCTCTAACCCCTTCTTCATCTCTTACCAACATTCGTTCTGCATTCAATATTCGTTCGTTCGTTCTTTTTTCCTCTTCCTTGCTTGCTTGTTTGTTTGCTTGCTTTCAAAAGGCAATGTTTGGTGTCAGTAACACGGACCAAAAAGAACAAAAAAATATCCAGCACGAGTAATGATAATGATTACTGGCTGGGAGATAAGTACCCATAAAAAAGAGGAGGGGGTTGGGTACAATATTCATAAAGGTAATAGTGATAAACGATACGACTAATTAAACAATAATATATTAAAAAAAAAAAAATTACGACCAAAATTGGAAATAAAAATAATTCGCGTAATGAAACAAGTTATAATTAAGTTAATTATAAATTATAAATTATAAATTCTAATTATAATTTTATAATTTTTTACCTTGGTTCTCGATGTTTCTGCAGCCATTTTAGGTATGTTTTTCTGTTAATTTTTATTTATTTATTTTTTTGTTTGTTAAGATTTGTTTCTGAAGGCGATTAAAAACAAAAGTCGGGTTTGTTTTAACAGGATAAAGTTAAAATTTAATTACATTGATGTTAAAATTTAACGAAGACGTTTAGTAACAGCTGTGTGTGTGTATATATAGACATATATATATACACACGTGTATAAGGATTATGATAATTTAGTTTTTTACCCATAAAATACTAAAATACTTAAGTTTTACACAATATGTATTTGGAAAAATTTATATATATATATATATATATGCAAAAATTGACCCCACCAGGATTCGAACCCGCCTCTTAAACAGAAGGTGAGGGCATTAGCATTATGCAAAATCGTGCGTGTTCATGCATAATACTGCCCCCCCCATACACACACGACTCGTTAAATAAAAAATAAAGAGAAAGATATAAATCGCCGCATAGGCCTATGTAGGAAAATTAGTATTGTTCAAACTAATGAATTTACTCTATAATCGTCATACCCAGTCATACCCTTAACTGATAGTGACTGTCTGATACCCTAAACAGAAGTAGATTTCTTCTGTTCCTAAGAGAAAAACCAAAAAACAATATTTTAGTCCCGTCTTCAAAATGACAAAACTAAAAAAGAAAACGCGCCTTAGGTTTTTACTCGCATTGCCAATTGATGCGATTTTCCTTATTAGGATTTGCCTCGAATCTTCAATTTGTACTCTTCGACCCTTCTACGATGATGTTTTTTTTTTTTTTCTTGTTTCTGTGCGCGGTAAACAGTTTTAGCATGAAGCCATGTATACTGTATGAGCTGTATATGCGAAGCCATGTGTACCGTATGTTGTATACGCGAGGCCATGTGTACCGTACAAGTTGTACACGCGAGGCCATGAGTACCGTACAAGTTGTACACGCGAAGCCATGTGTACCGTATAAGCTGTATATGCGAAGCCATGTGTACCGTATAAGCTGTATATGCGAAGCCATGTGTACCGTATAAGCTGTATATGCGAAGCCATGTGTACCATACAAGCTGTATACGTTTGAATACCGTACGCATAATTCTACAAAACTTTTTTAGATTTAGTAACACTGTATATAATATTATTAAGGACCCAAATGTATTTGGAGTATTTATGAATACACTCGGTCCTATATCTAATGTATACTTCAGTTAAAGTATTCTTTTTTATCTCAACGTTATACAGGGTGGCGCAAATGTCGCGCACCATAGGCCTTTTCAGTATTGACTGTAATATATATTTTTCTTATTTTAGGTAGGGGATGGCTGCGAAATTAACAATAGACGAGATGGTGAGCTTGATTTTAATGTACGAAATACCAGATACTATAAATCGATCAATCGCTACAGAATTTAAATTCTGTAATACCTGGTATTCCTTACATTAATTAAAACCAAGTTCATCCTCTCTTTTATTGTTAATTTCGTAGCCATCCCTACCTAAAATAAGAAAAATACTATAGTCAACACCGAAAATTCCTATGGCGAACGACTTTTACGCCACCCTGTATATTAAAAAAATTATAATTCATCGCATGTTGCTGGAGTGTACATGTGTACATCTTATATATACTGTGTGTATGTGTATATACACACACACACACGCTCCGTCTGCGTACTATAACCGGTGTCACAATCCTCGACTGAAATAGGTGTAATAGAACGTATAATTTATGTAGCGTTAAAATTGAAGTTTTACGATCCTTAGTTAACTTTGTAAGGACTGAAGATGCAGTGTCACTCGTAGCTGCATATTTAGTCTATTTCTAATTCGAAAGATTCGTTATTTACAAATGATGTGATTGTGAAGTTGAAGTCATATCCACTTTGCCAAAAAGACTCTTTTGTAATTAACTAGAAAGAGAAAATTAACTCCTACAAAGATTCGCACAAGAAACACACACACACACACACACACATATATATATATATATATATATATTAGTTGCAAAATAGGCAAAACACACGTGTATGGTAAATTATTTCGCAACCGGTTCAAAAATGGTGTAATTCAACCATGCGATAGTTGCACACTAACGAAGCCTACTTTTTTGGGTACCAACTCAAATTATTTAATTACATATTTTGAATTGGTTGTCAAGTAATTTAGTAGAGGCAAACAGGTGTGTGTGTGTGTGTGTGTGTGTGTGTGTGTGTGTGTGTGTTTTGTTTATCAATACATAATTTAGAGGTTAAAAATGTTTGTAACAGTTTTCGTTCAACACATGTTAACACAGATTTGGGACATCTTTTGTCAACTGTAAATTTGTTGAGGGAATTCCATAAAGAAACCTCCATATGGGTACTCCCAATCCAATTTTATATATGGGCGCTGTGGGCATATTTTTAATTGGACTCTTTGTTATAAATATTGGGTATTGAATAAATGTTATTAGCCTCCCTATGGATTATATTTATTCTTTTCCAGATGGAATCCTCAAAATTGAATAATAGTTTCTGTTACTATTATTATTATTACTATTATTACTATTTATAATTCGTACGAAAGTGTTACATGAAAATTTATTCAAATTTTACTTGTTGAGTAAACACTTGTTGGAAACCCTCGTTACCAATTATTTCATAAAGTGCCATTAAGTGCACTCAATCATCATCTCTTGTTTACATTTTCGCGTAAGTGAATTTTTAATAGAAAAGTAAATGTAATTAACCTCGAAATATATATATATATGTATAGTGTCGATCATAAGTCCGAGTGCGAAAATATTTAGGAAGAAAGAGGCGAACAAAAACACAAAGATCACTGTATTTCTAGTTTAATACATACCTTCTGTAGACTGTAGAATACTACACACAGTTCAAATTACATTAAATAACTGCTAATTTGGAAAGACAGGCCCGTATTCAGTTTTTTTAGAGTGACCTCCTCGAGCATGGATGATTATTTCACATCTCGAAGGCATCCAACCATCCAGAGCCTGTTTAGCCTTTCCGTATAAAGGAATTGCTTGCTATTTCGAATGTATATATACGCCAGAGGTCCTGTAGGATGGTTGGATACACTTTTGAGATATTAATGTTTAGTTGTTTCTTCAAGTGTTCAGTAGGGTTTAGACCAAGACTTTGAGGTGGAAATTTTCTTGGTTACGCTGTAAAAACGGTGTTTACAGTATGAACGCAAATTTGACTCCACCTTTTTCATAGTCAAAAATCTAAGCATGTGTTTAGAGTCTAAATACTTGTGATTAAGCTTTGAATGTTGATATTTTGAGGAATGGTACCCCTAACATACACGCGTGTTTTAACTTTATGTGGAAAACAATCTAAACACGTTTAAATTCTAAACACGGTTTTCTACAGTGTGCGCCATTTCACAAACTTACGGTTTTTCGTTTCTAAAACGTTGAGTTTTGGTCTCATCAATCCACGGAATATTCTTCCATTTATGAGACCAATTTTATTGTTCCTTTACAAGCTCAAACCTCTTTTTTTTCTATTTATATCACTAATGTATGGTTTTTTTAACAGCAACTTAACCTTACAGCCCATGTTCTTCAAGTTTCTTTTAATAGCGGGCGCGCTTACAGCAATTCCATTATCCTTCTGAATGGCTGCAAAAGAATGATTCAAAATCCTTACCTAATGTGTCTTTCTAACGAGATATTTGAAGGAAGCGAAAACTGCAAAACGGGATTAGTTTTTTGAAAGAATAGTACTGTATTGAGGAAATTTTTTTGAATTACAAATTTCAAGTGCTTTGTTTATGTTAGCAAGAGAATGTTCAGTTTTGTAGCAAAGCAAGATGGCCGTTTGGATAGATACTCTAGGCTCAGTGACACTAGTGCGCCGCGAATTCCGAAGTTATTTCAGTGTTTGCCATGATCCTGACGCCAAAACTATACGTGATGTGGATCAAGGCCGAAGAGTAGAAATGTGAGAACCTCCTTTATTATTTTCAACGTGATCAATCTCTTTTGGACTTCATTCCGCACTTGAGAGCCAGTAGTTATTAAATCAACATTTTCCTGATCGATGGGTTGAGAGACGGCTCAGACGGGGACCAACTCATTTGCCACCATCACCCAACCTGACCCCAGTAAATCTTTTTGTGGGGCTATGTGAAATCCAGAGTTTACCCAACAAATTCCAGAAATTTGGCCGATTTTGAAGACATGACAACTGTTATTCAAAGAATTTCTACAGAGACATTGGCCAGTGTTGCTAATGAAGTTGTGTTTGAGTAGCTAAAATGAATCGAAGTTGGTGGTTCTCATATAACAACAGTCTGAAGATTAGGAAAATTTAGAGGGAAGTTCTCTCTTTTGCAACCAATTTTCATAGTATTGGTCTGAATAATGATACATTTACTTTACACGAGTTTTTGTTTAAATATAATTTCTTTAAGTTAAGCATGGACTTCTGAACCCCACTTGTATTTAAAGAGGTCTTAAATCAATTCGTTAAGGAGAGTCTTTGAATAATGCCATTCTGCCTCGCAGTTATTCTAGGCCGACCTTGTCGGCCAAGAGTAGCCAAACTACTATTTTCCTGCACCTGAAGTAGGGTTTTTGAACTGCTCCTTTGGATATTTTGAACCTACTTCAATTTCTTTTTTCGGCCGCGGCTCCGTTTATGGAGAATGAGTATTTGAGCTCTTAACTCACATGTTACTCTCTATTCACTTCTCGGTGCAGATAATAATTAAACATTTGAGAGAATAATCTCAACATATCTTGCTTCGTTTAAAGATCAAAGCAAGCAAGTAAGAGTAACAAATTATAGGCAGAAAATGTAAGGATACGAAACTTACACATTATAACTACAGGCTATGAAATAGACACTTAACAAGGCTTCTCCACACAATACGAGGGTTAATGTTGATACAGTATAAGTAGCAGGGCATAAAAGCATTTTTTCTTTCAAAAAATTAGTATATTGAATATAAACTACCTTGTATTTCGTTGGTTTGTTCCAACTACAAGGATTTCTGTGCGTAAAACGGGACTAGACTTAGACCTAAGATCGCTAATATATATATAACCTTGATTAACCTTGGTTTTGTTTCCGCCGAATTGTTTATTCTGACGACGGTCAGCTTCTCATCCCGCCTTAGACCTACAATATAACGGAATCCGAACCACGCCCCACCACCAGCCCAGCGTCTTAAGCACTAGGCTACCCAGGTTATCCATTTATCTACCAACCCATTTTTATTGTGTGGAAGGATGAACAGCTGGGTTTTGCCGCGCGCCGCCTGCCGTCACCGGGTTCGATCCCGGGGCCGATGGATTCGTAGTCAGCGACGCTAACGACTACACCACCGAGGCGCATATATATATATACGCACGCACACACGAGAGGTTTATCTTATGTTTTGCATTTTTACACAGTCCAGTATTTGCTCCTGTGGAGATGTACAAATATGCTTAAGAAATTCAAACCGCCACAAAAGCTTAGAAAAATATTGTTGCTTCATCCCTTTTGGCATTTAATTTAGCTTAAGAAAAAAAAAATTGCAAAAATAGTTTCAGTATTTTTAAACTTAATGGAATTACATAATTTAAGCAGCAGTATACCAATTATATATATATATATATCTATCTATGGGCATCATTAATTTTTGTAAAATTCAGTTTTGAAACCAATATTCTACATTTTTTAATACAATTATTACATTAAAAAAAAAAACCTTTATCAATTTACACTTTTTCAAGTCTAAATATTACCAATCCATCAAAGTAATAATTTGAGGGGGGTGAGGGGGGGGGAATTTAGAATGAACCGGTTACCAAAATAATTCATCATAATTACAAATTATTAAATTTAAATTTTAAATTTTTGGCTTCTAAATTTTTTTTTTTTTTTTATTGGAATGTAAATTTTTGATGGATGATTTTTTTTTATAATGCGAGGAATCTAAACATGTTTTGAAGGGAAGACAGGTGTGTTGTGTGTGTGTGTGTGTGTGTGTGTGTAATGATAACGTTCCTTGGCAGGAGACTAATATATATATATATTATATATATATATATATATACTGTATATCTTACTTTGTAGATGTTCTGTGCATCGGTTTCTCTTCGCACGAAGACGAAGGTCAAGCTGATGGCTCCACCTCAAGGCCTGGTCTGGTGGAGGAGAAATTTGTTCTCTTGTGATCTCCATTGCACATACCAGGCACAGCCGGTTCATCCGGGACCGTCCTGAGCCAGGTGTCTAGTATTCTTTGAAGACTTCAACTTTGACACTAGTGATGTTCCGGATATATATATATATAGGATAATATTGGATAACTCGCTAATTTCAAGTTCGATTTAACGAACACAGAGGGCGTGGTAATCAAACAAACATTTCACTCGCTGGATCAATGTTTTTAAAATATCACCGATCATCCTCATCATGAGATGGATTTTCAAGTGAGAGAGAACATTTCAAAATTTTATGAAAGGCCAACGATACGGACCTTCTAGAAACTATTGTTAAATTCAGTCTAAAATCTAACTTGAATGAATAAACTTCCCTTAACATTTTAAACATTCTAAGGTGGAATTAACACATTAATAATTTCCTTTCAGTAATAAATAAGCAAAGCCTTCAAAAGCATGTTTTTCCACGAGTGAGTTATCTGTTGCTTCTTTTTTGATTTGTATTATCTTCGTGATTTAAAAGTTTGTTAACCTAATGTTTTAGCTTTTTAGCTGCAATTAAGGCAATGGTGATAGCAAGAGCCTTTACCGAAAGCTCTAAAACAAAAAATTATTTATATATATATATATAAACGTAATAGGACCTTGTGGTTTTATCCTGCGCCTCTTTAAATGTATATACCTAATTTCAAAATTTTTAAAAAATTGTTAGCGATGTAAAACACTTAAAAACGATATGTAACCATAATTTTAAATTATATGTAAGTAATTTCCACATTTTTAAAGTTTTTGTGTTTCCTTAAAACATAAAACAATTTATGTGTATTATACGCTCAGGCATTTTTTCCTTGTTTATTTTAACTTCAGACGAGTTCCTCGATCCTGACTGCTGTGTCTTATGTTTTATTTTGGTACAAAAACCTCTCTCTCACACTCACACACACACACACACACACACACACACACACACACACTTGGAAAACTATACAATTTCTGCGTGTCAGGGTTAAAAAGCGCCAAGTCGACATAGACATGGCGCTTTTTAACCCTGACACGCAGACTTGATCCTTTAATTACGCCACTTTTCAAGAGATAATTAAACAATCAACGATGCTCAGTAAATTTGACACGATTATTGTAGTAGGATGGGAGTCTTTTCAGAGTATGTGATCAATTCGGGAAGTGTAATTTTTCGTTAAGGCCTCCAGCTTGAGGTATTTGGTCCAAACTTCATACTCTCAACTACGGACCAAAATGTTTACTTCTTCATCCTCAAAGAACAGTTCATCCAGTTTCTTGTAGACCAAGAAGCATGAAAAAATTTGGTTTCAGCACAATGGCGCAAGATCTCGTGCAGGAAATGGTGTTCTGGACTTTTTGTACGAAACATTTGACCCGAGAGTCCTATCAGACATACTCCAACCTTCTTCAAGACTGTGGTCTTGCTTGGATTCCTCTGTTAACTGACCCTGTGATCTCTTCTTTTTAAGTATATCCGAAGGGGAGAGTCTTCAAAGAATATCCGAGGACACTGAAAACTCTAAAAGCAGCAACTGAACGTGAAGCTCATCTCCTTTCTATTGCGAGCTGAACGTCGTGATAAGAAATCCCATTGGAGGATTCGTCACGTAACTTGAAGAGGGAAGTAAATAATCCTGTTAAATTCCATAAACACAAGTTAATCAAATGAATTTTAATTATTTTTAAAAGGTGTCTCATAATTCAACTCTCTCTCTCTCTCTCTCTCTATTAACGGTTAAGCCTCAGGGTGAGCACCAGTAACAAGTAGCGTCCCACAGGGGGCCCAGTTCTTTGACCGCTTTTATTTATTATTTACCTAAACGATCTAGATTAGATATATTAAGCACTACTCCAAAATTCGTTGACGATACCAAGTTAGGTTCTTGTGTAAACTGCGAAAGAGGTTTTAAAAAATTCAAAAAGATTTTAGCTCGCTCGGTGGTTGACCACTTGGCAAATACACACACTTTACACGCTTTTAACTATATTTATTGTCAATACATTATTTTCGTTAGAGTTAACAACTTTTTTCTAAGTATAAATTTTCTGAATAGCAACTTTTTTTCCGAGTGGATAATTTTCCGAGTAGCAACTTTTTCCAAGTCGATAAATTTTCCGAGTAGCAACCTTTTTCTGAGAGTATAATTTACAGGTACATAAATAAAGTCACGTTTAGACGTATTTTTTTTATGGCCTCGAATAACTTAAAAACAAATTAACTCGTGGTACTTTAAAATACCCACCTAGTTTGACCTTTAATTCCTACCCCATTATGAAAGTTACGTTAGCAATACACGGGGTACTGGGGTACACCAGTACCCCTGCTAGGGTTTAAAGGTTAAAAATAAGACCAGCTAATTATCCTCAATTCTCTCCCAATCAGGAAACTGGCCTTGCAACGTAAGTTTCTGTAAATCTTGATATATTTATTACAGACTGGAAATTAAAGTACTGTAAACAGTATATTAATGTGGTATAAAGATGGAATGAGTTCTTTATATAGAATATTTTATCCAATACTTAAAAAAAAAGAACAGAAAACCGATATAAACTCGACCAAATCATCAGGATTTGCTTCAAATTATGCAAGAACTTGTAAAATGTTCACACCAGTTAATTTTCCATTCACACGCAAAATATACATACACACTATATATATATATAAGAGAGAGAGAGAGAGAGAGAGAGAGAGAGAGAGAGAGAGAGAGAGAATTAATTTCTGCACATACAAAGTTCTAGCGCCTCGTTCATGTAGTGATTACACTCGGAAAAAAGTTGCAAGAAATGCAACGCATTGAGTACTGCATAAACTACTGTTCATTATAGCTACTCAAGATAGATAATGTATCTTTTGACAATGAACATAGTAAAATAATAAAGTGTGTAGCCTTCTTGAAAAATAATACAACGTATTTACTCTGAAATGACGCAGGAACGTTATTCAAAATAACAATACAAAATCTCAAACACTTAAAATAAAGAAAAACCTTTTGAAGTTATTTTCTTAACAAAAATTTTTTTATTGTTAAACGCCAATGAGGCTTTTATGATGTTCCATTATACCCTAATACCCAGATAACCGAAATTACATCGGTTTTGATTAAATCACTCTGAAAGCAATACCCGTTAAATATTGTTTATGCTTATGACCAAAGCGCATTGTGTAAGTTATCTACAATGCGTTGTTTTTAACTTTAATACATTTAAAAAAAAAAAAAATCCTTCCTTTTAATAATATAGAATGAATTGGCGCATACGCAGTTAAGGCAGGCATGATATAACGCAAACCGTCTTTCGTATGGTGGTTTGTGTAATTGCTTTAGGGAAATTAAATGCATATAATTGAATTTTTTTTAATCCTTTGCAGTTCAGTTGCGTCAGAATTATTTCAGGGTTCAACCAGGTAAATCTCAAAGTAAACTTCGGGTAACCTACGTGTGCGTCTATGGCGGATCATAATGCATATACAGGGTGTTTCAGGAGGAAAGGTCAATACTTCGGGAGGTGATAGTATCGGTCATTGTGAGAAAAAAAGTTCATATGAACATGTGTCTAATTCTGAATGGTTACGGAGATAGAGCTGTTTGAATCTGATGCGCGCACAGCTCTTCCTCCCCCTTCCCTCCCCTATAACCTTGAACCATGTAAGCTGTAATGTAAGCATCTAACATAAGCCAATCGACAGCTGACTGTTGTGAGTGACATTGTTTGGTGTTTGAAGCAGTGTTAAGAATGCCACACACCTCCACACATGCCGAATATGCAGATATGGTGTATGTCTACGGTTTTTGCGATGGCAGTGCAACAGCTGCTGTTGCAGAATACCGTCGACGGTTTTCGAACCGCAGAATTTCGGATCGAAGTGTGTTTACCAGGGTTTTCAACACATTGCGTGAGATTGGTACACTTCCCAGCGCTCATGTTTCATCTGAACGTGAAGGTCAACAAGATGTGGATGAAGTGGAAAACATTCTTCAGTTGGTAGAGCGTAGTCCTACTACTAGCTCACGAAGAATTTCTACACGTCTCGGTGTACCACACACAAGAGTATGGCGAACATTACGTGAGGAAGGCTTGCATCCATATCATGTACAGCGTGTACAACACCTTGAACCAGGAGACGCTGCCATGCAACTGGAATTTTGTCAGTGGGTAAATGCTAATCGCCGATTGCTTCCATTAATACTGTTCACCGATGAAGCTACTTTCACCCGTGACGGTATCAACAACACTCGTAACTCTCATCGGTGGTCAGACGAAAATCCAAATGGCACTGTGGAAACAAATTTTCAACATCGCTTCTCTGCCAATGTGTGATGCGGTATCATCGATGATCAGCTGATTGACCCTGTTACTTTAGAGAATCGTCTTACAGGATAAAGTTACCTAGAATTTCTGCAAAATGAATTGTCAGGACTATTGGAGGATGTTCCTTTGGTTACACGCGCTGGTATGTACTTTCAGCATGACGGAGCTCCTCCACATTCTACCAGTCTAGTGATGCAATACCTAAATCAAACTTTCCCTGGTCGATGGATCAGCCGCGGTGGTCCCATTCAATGGCCACCAAGGTCTCCAGACCTCTCGCCGTTAGATTATTGTTTGTTGGGGTGGATGAAAAGTCAAGTTTACAAAAGAAAGGTGGATACACGAAACGAATTGCTCGCGCGCATTTTGGATGCTGCTGCCCGCATGAAAGAACGTCAAGATCAACTCAGACGAACAACACGCGATCTTCGCACACGAGTTGCAAAGTGCATTGAGGTTGACAGTGGGATTTTCGAAAACGCATTGTAAACTGTAACAAATTTGTCATTTCTCAGGCGCGGATCCAGGGGGGTCGAGGGGGTCCGGACCCCCCCCCCTGCTCACGGTAACCAACGATTTTTCGATTGCGTTTGTTTGCTCCTTATATGAAAAATAAGACCTGAAGACTTAAAATGGCTTAAGGTACATGTATCCCGGTTGCTACAAAATTAATTTCCTTAAAAGAATAAAGAAAAAAAGTTTATGTCCGATCCTGAGACATTTCAGACCTGGCCTGGGTGTGTGAACAAGCAGGATTTTGATAACGGGAATATACTTCAAATCCATCTAAAGCTATCTTCAAATATGGAAATTTCCTACCGAGGGGGATACCCCCCCTCGGGCACCCCCCCTGGCGCTCGCTTCGCTCGCGCATCTTCGGCCGAAGTACAAGCCCCACCAAGACTGGACCCCCCTCTGCTTAAATTCCTGGATCCGCCCCTGTTTCTGTATCTGATACCATTCAAAATGCCACTGTTTAAACATTAAATGTTAGAAACAGTAATTGGTTTCTCTTTCTTGATTACCATTAACAATGCTTTTGTATTTGTAGATTCAAACAGCTCTATCTCTGTAACCATTCAGAATTAGACACATGTTCATATGAACTTTTTTTCTCAATGACCGATACTATCACCTCCCGAAGTATTGACCTTTCCTCCTGAAACACCCAAACACCCTATATAATATATATATATATATATATATATATATATATATATATATGTCTGCGCAGAAAGTATCGTTCCGATATGCTGTACAGTGCCTTATTATAGGAACGAGTTTTCTGCGCAATTTACCTAGAGGGTCGATATTGTCGGATCTGTATCGCATGTTCGGCATCACTTATGGGTAAAATACATTAACAGTGTGATTACCAGCCCATTCAGTGCTAGTTGAGGTCCCGTGGATAGGTGTGACGTTTAAGCTGCTCTCGTGCTCTTTTTTCATTAATGAACCCATTTATTTTTTATGTCTTTTGTTCCAGGAGTGACTATGGGTCCTAAAATCGATCTCAGAAGGGAAAATACTATCACAACTCTAAACAAATACGGTCTAACCACAACCCAAATTCAAGAACGTACTGGTTTCTCAAAACCAACCATTCGTCGGTGCTCAACCGTGGAAAGGACTTGCCTACAAACACCACACCATCTCGAAAAAGGTGCTCTGGTAACCGAACTTAACGTAATCAGTCCGTTTTATAGAAAAACTACAAAAGGACTGACATAAAATAATTAACTTACATGTAATTACGCTCTGTTAACGAAAATGAACTGAATTGGAATATAATTAAAATTTCCTCCAATAGATGGTATCACTTATTCTAGGGACTAGGAAATTGAGCATTTTCAGGGCAGATTTTCCTGACATTCTTTTGTGTTTTTTTTTTTACTTCTTGAGGTGAATTAATTACTTGCTACTATACTTGTAGTTAATAATTAAAACGTAAGTTGAGGACTTACTGAATTCTATATCAACTGCAATGCCATAGTTTTGCTTATCACTTAGAAATGTTGTGGCAAAATTTTCTCATTTTTGTAAATTGTAATGTTTTTTATATAAAAAAGGCTTTAATATATGTTACTCATACTCTAACCTTTGTGTTATTTTATGCTACACAGAGTGCTTATGCGGAAATCAGGGCACCCTGAAAATTTTTAGGGCAAATTTTTTCCTCACCCCCAGTAAAGTGCCATCCCATACGCCTACGTACACAGCCATATGAGGACGCCGACGAACTTTCCTCCGCAACTGCACATAGGGATTAGAAACCGGTATGCTAACTATTCATTGTATGGGAAGGAACTTGCACCGACCAACTTGGAAAAGGATTTGGGCGTTTTCATAAGTAGCGAACTCAAAGTTTCCAAACGCTGCGTTGAAACTGAAAAGTCGTCTAATACTGTAAAATATTGGGCTATATGAAGTCATTTATTTTTCCACAAAATCATTATCATACCGTGGTAAAGACGTTATCTCTCTCTACAGTGCATTAGTCAGGCCCCACCCCAAGTATGCTGTGCAGTTCTGTTCTTCCTTTTTGAGAAAAGACAAAAAAGCCAGAACGACTAAATTCACTCAGTCTTGACTCAACGACCTTAATTTATGTTCCTTGAAGAAGCATCGACTGAGAGCGGCGAATTCCTGGACAAAGTTCATTACTTTAAACTTTTTACATTAAACACAAACCCGACCCGTAACAACGGTTGGAAAGTCGAACCAAAACGGCACAATATGGATATTTTGTGAACACTACGTACAAGAATGCCAATTTTCAATATGTCGGGGGTGGGGGGTAATCTTGACCAAGTTTTTGTCGATCTCCTTAAATAAGTCTTCTTGTCTTCGGGATTATTAATGCGATCATTGACATATGTTTCGCTTACAAAACAATTTTAAGTGTTTTGATTTGTACACCTATGTACGTATGTGTGAATGATGATTGTGTGTATATTTGAAGAAGTCCATAAGTGTTCCATAAAATTTCTTGGTAATTGTTTTTTCTCTGAAAACTGCTGAGTATTCTCTTATTTCCAAAAAATGAGGAGTGGAGAGCCTTTTTGCTTTTTTGTGCTTGTTCTTCTCTCTGCGAGTTTGTCTGCGGCTGTTTGAAAGGTATGGGTACTATGGCTGTAAGCTGTTGTAGCTCTATTTTTTACTTGTAACACTCTCTCTCTCTCATATACTGTGTGTGTGTGTGTGTGTGTGTGTGTGTATAAATATATATATGATGAATAAATGATCTTGTGTTGAATTCGGGCAAAGTGCTAAAATTGGTAGTTTTCCTTACAAATTTGTATGTTCCTCCCACAATTTTTATTTCTATATTTACTATATATATATATATATATATATATTTTTTTTTTGTAACCTATATATAGTCTTGAACTCTTTATTTACTTCAGTGTTCCTGAGGATGTCATTAGACGAAAGCGCTTGAGCACCACTCTGTGTTTCCTTTCCTTCGTGGTTTTATTCATCATAAATATTTTTCACACACACACACACACCACACACACACACATATATATATATCCTTAAGCCCAACACAAACGTATTTGCAGTTTCTGAAATTAATTGAAGTTTACATCAGGTCAAACTGGTTGCATGCATTATTTAGCATTATAAGATAAAGCATATTTATATCAAGTCCTTGCATTCAAAGCAACCCATAAATAGTACCTCATATGGACATTATATATATATACAGAGAGATAATTAATCTTTTGATATTTACATTTTGTGACACGTTATCTTACCTTATTAAGCAGTTAGGAATTAGTGTGTGTGTGTGTGTGTGTGTGTGTGTGTGTGTGTGTGTGTGGTGTGTGGTTTTTTAACCTTCTCCGGAATAGCAGCAGCCATATGACGGAGAAGACCACCAGATTTACGTGGGATCCATTGTTACATAGTCTGAACGCAGAGGACGGTCTCCCACCATGGCATCCAACTACCACCCAGACCCACTGTCGCTTAACTGGTATATCATCCCGCTCGATTATTGCCCATTCAATGGTATTCCCATTCGCGGTCCATAAGTGAGAATGTATAAAATCGAAAAAATTCACATTTGAGAAAAGCGTTTCTTGATTTGGGGAAATGTCACTATATTCCCATTCGCGGGAATGTTTAATATTTCTTAACCTAACTTATTTTAACCAATCAGAACTTAACCTAACATTAGCCTAACCAATCTGAACTTAACTTATCGTAACCTAACCAATCATAACTTAACCTAACCTATTGTAACAACCTAACCTGGACCAAAGTGGGAAGGCCGTGGACAAGAATGAGTGGCATGAATTGGGAAAAGACCGATTTGAAAATGCCTCGTCTGAGACTCTCACTTTCCCATTCGTGGGGGTGGAATCGAATGGGAATGACGGTGAGTGAGAGTAAACTTCCCACTTATCATTCCCACTTCATTCCGCGCCCAAGAGTGAGAAAGCTCGAGTGAAAATATAAAAAATGGGATTTTCAAATCAGTCTTTTCCCATTTCATGACACACTCATTCTCACCCACGACTTTCCTACTTTGTTCCAGGCTAATGGTAAGCTGGGCGAGGCTAGGTAAGCTGGGCGAGGCTAATGGTAAGCTGGGCGAGGCTAATGGTAAGCTGGGCGAGGCTAATGGTAAGCTGGGCGAGGCTAATGGTAAGCTGGGCGAGGCTAATGTTAAGCTGGGCGAGGCTAATGTTAAGCTAGGCGAGGCTAACGTTAAGCTAGGCGAGGCTAACGTTAAGTTAGGCGAGGCTAACGTTAAGCTAGGCGAGGCTAGCGTTGAGCTAGGCGAGGCTAATGTTGAGCTAGGCGAGGCTAATGTTGAGCTAGGCGAGGCTAATGTTGAGCTAGGTAATCCTATTAGCCATTCCCATTTGACGTCTTTACCCGAATAGGAATGTAGTGATATTGTTTCTCAAATCAAGAACCACTTTTGTCAAATGTAGATTTTTCACTTTGTGCATTCTGATTTGTGGACCACGGATGGGAATGACATTGAATGGGAATGACATTGAATGGGAATGACATTGAATGGGAATGACATTGAATGGGAAGTAATCGCTTAATTTCACTGATCGACGGGAAGTGGTTTTACGACACTAGTCACGACGTAGCCCAAACATTCTAATTCGGTTGATTAAACTGAGGTTTGGTTAAGGTATAAATTGAGGTTAAGTAAGGTCAATTCTGCATGTTTAGATTAAGTTAAATTTGGAAATACGAGAAATTAACTTCATTAGCAAAGCATTTTAATGTTCCCGTATTTGTTTTGCAATCTCCTGCGCACACACACATCTAATATATATATATATATATATATCTATATATATATATATATATATAATATATATATATATATATATATATATCTATATATATATCTATATATGATATATATATATATATATATGCCTCGATGGTGTAGTGGTTAGCATCGCTGACTACGAATCCGTCAGCCCTGGGATCGAGACTCGGTGACGGCAGACGGCGCGCAACAAAACCCAGCTGTTCATCCTTCCACACAATAAAAATGGGTTGGTAGATAAATAGGTACCCTGTATACTGTGTAGCCTAGTGATTAAGACGCTGGGCTGCTGACCGGGAGGTCGTGAGTTCGAGTCCGGTTGGGGACTTTGTAATTTCTAACCGCACGTGGTAGGGTGTGGTTCCGACTCCACGTCAAACTGTAGGCCCAAGGTGGAGTGACAAGCTTGACCTTCGTCAGAATGAACAATTCGGCGGGAGCAAAACCAAGGTTATATATATACACGAGAAATTAGATATGGAATTTAATAAAGTTCTAAAAAACGTTTAATAAGAAAAAGTTTGAATATTCATAAACGCTAAGTTGTTACCTGTTTCCTTTGAAACCGTCCACTATGCTTAGGGGCAGAGGTGAGCCCGGGTATTTGCAAAACAAATTGTTATAAATTCGCATTACCATATGAAGTTATGCTTTCGAAATTACAATTATTAAGCAACATTACGCATCACTTCAACAACATTTCCATGCAAATATGCAACATTTTGAAGAGTAGCGACATGCATGGTGTTCATACACACAAAAATCTACAACTTACAACATTGATTCAAATTAAAGATTGGTTTAACATTTCTTCTGTAACAAACATCAAAATCTAGATGCCATCGTTTAGCCAAGGAAATATAGGCCAACTACCATGAAATGATATTTGGACACCAGAACATAATACTAAAAATCGCAACATTTATAGATTGCAAAAATGTTACATACTACACCAATGAATATCTTACAGTCCAGCAGAAACAGTAACATATGGCATAACATTACACCTCAATTGTACAGAACGGAATAAACTCTATGATAATGATCAGTGGGCAGGGCTAGAAACTCTCTCAGCGCTAAAGCCAACCAATGCGGCCCATTGCGCTAACTCATAGATTAACAGCACCATCGGAAATCGAACCCTTCGACCTCAGTTTCTTCATTTGGGCGCAAGAATAAGGAAAGAATATATATATATATATGACAATTTTTTTTTCTTGTTTGTATTCAGGCTCATCAATTGCACCGAGTGACCCAACCACGCACACCAAAGCAACCTTACATTTGCATTACTCAATGCAGCGTACATTTGTGTTTTTCAGTTTTCCTCATATATATATATATATATATATATATATATATTTTCATGGTATTTTTGCGGTGATTTTTTGTCCATTAAATGATCTTAATATATTTTACAGCACCTGAAACTCAATTCCTGAACCCACCCGAACACTGAAAGAGTGAGTGGCCAGCCCAACCCAGGCTGGGAGAGAATCAATAGCCTCATCGGCCAGTCTGATACTGAAACCACTTAGCTACCGGGAGCCCATTAAAAATATTTTAAATAAGTCTTATGATAAATTATGTTTCAAAGATATCTTTGCAATAGTTACTTTTGCGCAATACACCATTTTGTGCAATGACATTTTTTGTTGTGCAACAAAATACGAATTTTTCAATTTTATTTACACTCAATTAACATCATCTTCATACTTCTAAAATGGACTTTTAGAAATGTTGAATATTGAATGTTGAATACTGAATGTTGAATACTGAATGTTGAATACTGAATGTTGAATATCGGTATAATAATGAAAATTCTAATACTTTATTCCAACGATTACTTTAGTAATTAAATGCTTTTAGATATGTGCGCAATCAGATAAGGATAATATTAAGTTTCCTTGTAAACGCATGCATGGGGGGAGAGAGGGGGCGCGAAAATACATAGACTCAATAAGAGGGGGCGCCACCAGAAAAGCTTGGGCACCCATGACTTGGCGCATCGTTACATTATGTAAATTACAGTTATAACAAATCAAATTTTTTACATATATATATATATAAATTTTAGACATCTTCAAAGAAGATTAGACGCTGGCTCAGAACAATCCCCGATGAGCCGGGCGTACCTGGCTATGTGAGGTGGAGAGTACAAGAAACCAACTCACTACTTCACCAGGCCAACTCGAGAAGGGGCGACAAGCTTGACCTTCATGAAATGAGGAATCATCGCACGGAACCTTTGAAAGGTTGAAAGGAAAGATATATATAATATATATATATATATATATATATATATATCCCCGCAAGGGGGTTCTAAGCTCGTGCTCTTGAGTGCTCTTTGTGCTCGTTTGTACGTGCTTGTTCCTGGAGGTTTCACGTGCGCCCTCCCGGCCCTAGCACCCAAGGATGATGGGGCGACCCTGCAGTCCTTGTCATCCTTGGTCTTTTTCCACTTCGACTGTCCCCTCCACCCTTTCTTTTTCCTCTGTCTTTCCTCTCACTTTTTCTTTGTTTTTCCGCTGAGATATGCCCTTTAAATAGAGGCGAATCGGTTCTTCCTGAACTAAAAAAAAAAAATATATATATATACCATGAAAAAACAGAATAATATAGGTATAGACATATGTTTGCTGGTGTTGGCTTGGAACCTGTTGCGTGTTTGACCACACCTACCTGATTGGTTGGTTGGTTGGTCGATCGCTAATCGTGCATAACAACTAAAATGTAGAAGTAGCTGCAACGGTTTCTTTCGATTCAAATTACCCTTGGATGCGATGGCCGATGAATGTTTGTGGACTGGTTATGAGGACTTTACTCTCTCGCAACTTAAATGAGATTTGTAACTGGTAGAGTGACGTAAAAGGACTTCACAACTTTAATATCTTTGATTATGAACTTCTGGTTTATAAATTGAAAAACTTTTTTATACAGGGTGCCCCATAAGTCCGGTTTCTCGTGAAAATTTATAAATTAAATTTTAAAAAAGTAAATCCAAACTTAAACAAATGTTCAAATTGGTGTGTGTGTTGTTTTGGGACCGGGTTTTTTTTTTTGTTGCAGGTAGAATAACACGCAATGGCTAATATGAAAGAGAGTTACACTCGTGAGGAAAAGGCCTCCGCCTTTTAGTTTTAATGTATTACTTTTGTAAATTTAATTTAAAATAATTTTTTACGAGAGACCGGACTTATGGGACACCCTGTATAACTTCTAAAATGTACAGTTTCGGGAAGAAGTTCACATAGAAATGTACAATACTAAAAAGCATAAAAAATTACTAATTAGGGCCGAGTTTTGTTTTATGACGTTTTATTATTGTTACAAAAATGAATAAAATATACACAGAAAAAGAGATTATTACCAATTATAATTTTTTTAATGCTTTTTCAGATATTTTGGGTTTTTAGGCAAACTTCTTCAGAAACTGTACTTTAAGGCCGGCCGCACACGGGATCGTCTTGCGACTCACGACTGACGAATTGGGTCGTGACGACTAAGTCGTGTGTGAGTTTACATTGACAGAATTGGAGCTCCGCACACTGCAGCGACCGCGACGCGATTCCCAGAATTGCGTCGCGGTCGCGACTTGAGTCGTCACGACGAGTCGCAAGACGATCCTGTGTGTGGCCGGCTTAAGTCTATCTGTGTACACGAAGGCATTTACGTGGTCTGAGAATTTTGAAAGATTGTCGTTAATTACGTGATTCACCTTCGTGTGTAACATCTAGGATTGGGGGGGGGTGATCATATGACAGAGTGGACCCACGGCGTAATGTCTACGAACCACGGGCCGGTACATCATCTAAACGCAAATGACGGTCTCCCATCCAACTACTACCTAGAGTGAACGTCGCGTTCAGTGGCGTGTGTAACAATACGATCAGAACGTAACCCATTTTCTGAAGGAAAAAAATATGATAAAGTAAGAGATTAAGATGAGGGAAGGCTTCGGTGCTTATGCGAGCAGAGAAATATAATAAAAAATAGAATATAATTAAAATAACAGAAATATTAATTTAGCAAAACTAAAAGCCAATTTTCTCAATGTTAATTCACAATTTCACATTTGTTAATTTGCGATAAATTTAACATTTCAGCCTTAATTATCACGATCTAATTTTAATAAAACTTGTTAATAAGCTTAATGATATGACGGGCATTTAAAGTAGTTTCAGACTTGAAAGGTTTGGCCTATTCAGGAAGACCACTCGTGGTTCATTTTTGTACCTGTTAATGTAGAGACGCGAGGTAGGGAAGCATTAGGGAGTCGGATTGAAATCGGGTCAAGGCGGTATGGTCAATGTGTAGTGCGTTTTATGAACCAATTACTCGTGGCGATGATGTAGGAAACATTTGGTATGAAACGCCATTTTTGTTGCTGGCGATTCATTGTTGCTTAGATCAGTCAGTGGTCCGCAACCTTTTTCGGGTCAAGGCGGTATGGTCAATGTGTAGTGCGTTTTATGAACCAATTACTCGTGGCGATGATGTAGGAAACTTTTGGGATGAAACGCCATTTTTGTTGCTGGCGATTCATTGTTGCTTAGATCAGTCAGTGGTCAGCAACCTTTTTCTCACTTGTGGACCCATAGAAGATATGGATTATTTTTGAGGACCCCTTTAGCGAAAATAATTTGTATATTCTAATTTTGTGTGAATTACAATGTACCCTTGTCTTCTGCGCACCCCTGAAACTCATTCACGGACCCCAGGTTGCGGACCACTGGCTTAGGTATTGATTAAGAAAGGTGTTAATACCCAAGTTCTATTGTTTGTGTTAAATATACTCGTATTAAGCTTAAATATTGGTTTTGTGAACTGAAGTGGTTTCGCGGATTGGAAACATTAATAGGGTTTAGTTTTGCAAATTTTATCATTTCAAAGTTTTTCAAAGATTACACTGCCCAACAAAAAAAGGTTTTTGCTAGTGATTTAATTCTAAGACCTGTTTCTGGATAATATTGATGTGCTGATTTCAAAAATCACCTTAGATTTTGTCCATCACATCAGGTTTTCGTGCAATGTGCAATGCAATATGCCTATTTTGGGTGAGCCATGAAGGCCACTTATCAAAATTGATGATTTTTGAGACCTGTTAACAGCTGTTTCGCTGTTAAAATTTTATCTGTGGAATACGCAAATCTGTGCATTAAATCTAAAGGTCATGTACAACATATTAAAATCTTGGGTATCTGTGATTTCCCCAGGTGTGAGCGTGACGTCATGATCATGGATTCATTTTTTGCTTATTTAAACACTTTTAATCACTTTATGTGTCAATATTACCATTGTATATTAAAGTTCACTCCCTGCACAATTGTTTACTTTTCCATGCTGATTCTGAGTATGTAAAAACTTATTTTTGAAAAGAAAAAAATTGGGTATAACCCTGCCAAAATGCGATATCTCCGTATTTGATTGCTCGAAAACCTGACGTGATAGGCAAAAACTAAGGTGATTTTTGAAATCAGCACACCAAAGTTACCTAAAAACAGGTGTTAGAATTAAATCAGCAAAATTGGTGTTGGGCAGTGTTATTGAAAAAATCGACGGGTCTTTTCTGATTGGGGGCTAGCAGCGAATTTTAATGAAAATCGGTATACTAATGTAGTTTTGGTCACTGATTTCAAAATAACTCTTTTTTTGGAGAAATGAAAAACAAACATGTCAGAGCACTTTAAATAATTAATATGTGTTTTAACTAGCTTAAACTAGTTACAGAGGATTGTGTTAAATTTAGCCAGAGTCACAAACTGCTACTGTTTATGAAAAAGTGCTCTAAGTGTGGGAAAGTGTGTTCCTTTGATAAAAAATACCCAGTTCTTTCGTTGCCAAAAGCGTCGGTCAAACGGTAAAAAGTACAACTTTACGAACAATACGTTTTTTGAAGGATCCCGACAGATCTGTAAAAGTAGCAGAACAAAATCAAGAATTAATGCCCAGTTAGGTCAATTGAATGCCCGGTTAGGTCAATTGAACGCCCTTGACGATTGGTTAGGTTAAGTCATGATATTTTCATTAAAAACACATTAATTATTGAAAGTGCTCTAACATGTTTGTTTTTCATTTCTCCAAAAAAAGAAAGTTATTTTTGAAATCAGTGACCAAAACTACATTAGTATACCGATTTTCATTAAAATTCGCTGCTTGCCCCCCAAACGGAAAAGATCCAAATCCACTAATCTCGATATATAATTTTTGTCAATAGTATTGGTTTATTTTCAAGTAAATAGACTGTTTTATCACTTACGTAAATTGGAAATATATGGTAAGAAAAAACCTACAGCAAACGTAGTTTCAAAGAAGAGTAGGGTCTCATAGGATTGACGTCTATTTATAGGTTGGTTTGCTGACCGGAGGCTTGTATTACTGGTCTTGAATCCAGGTTACCAGCCCTGCTCAACAGGTAATTTATATCAAAGTGTCTATAGGTTCATTTAATGGAAAAAATAGTAGTGTGTAAAGAGCAAGATTTGAGTTTATAATAATTGGGTTTATAATAATTGAGTTTATAATTGATTATTCCCTTTTATCAGGTCCTCGTTTATAACGAAGCAGGAATCCTTGTTTGGTTCCTCGAGTTGAGCCCGTCCTCTGAACTCGCAATTTGAGCCCCATAAATTTTTTTTTTTTTTTAACAATTAGTTACTCCATCGAAGTGAACTTTCATGATTGTAGGATTTTAAAGCGTCTATGTAATTTCTTTTTCATTAAAGAGTAAATAATAAGTATATAGTATAGTATATACACCATAAATTGCGTCCAACCGGTTCTTTGTTAATTACACTTAAGGGAAATGGTATTAAAAGGGTTAAATTTATGGATTTGGGTTATAAACGTGCTAATAAACAAGACGTCCATTGTTGTTAATTTCATTGTGTCTGTTGGAGTTGGTTTTTTTTTTAATTCTGTCTTTCTATTAAATTTATATGTTCTTTCTTCGTTTCAATTATCTCAAGTATGCCGTCCTTGAGAGTCCAGGTGAAACAAGACACGTAGTACTTCAGGTGGTTCTACCATACTATACGACACGGACTCGTGTAGTGACGTCCATCGAGTCGATATTAACAACATCCACTACACTATACCTATAGTTCTCAACTTCGTACACGTCCCCCAAAAGGACTAAAATGTCCATACATTTAACCTCAATTCGAACTACGACAATAGAAGTATCGGTAATAGATAAAATTTTGTTATTTAGATCATTGACATTATGGAACTAACTCCCTTTTGTGAAGTACAATGGAAGGTGAAAGAACGCGAAAGAAAGAACCTAATTTTAGACTTTCTTTTTCGGTTATCTTTAAAGAATAATATTCGTGGTTGGTTGGTTATTCATCGTCACACTAATTTCTATACCTATAAAATTTAATTATTCTTAAACTAAGATTACATGCAGAAATGGGGACATTAGACATCTAAATTCTAACTTCATAGCGTTTAAATACCCCCATAAAAGTTGGAACAGGATGTACTGTAATCGCTTTATTAAGTCTTTCTTTGTCTGTTTCAATAATTACATTACAGACAAAAATGCGAACTTCCTTTTGGGCATGCTGTCATTAGTTTTTAATAGGTATATAACTATATATATATTTTTTTTTTTATTTTTTTTTTAGACAGAACTTGGCGTCATTCCCACTTTCATTCGCAATCCGAAAGTGGGAATACTCGGGGTTAGAATTCCAGCTTTGGGAAAGGGTTAGATGCGGAATATGGTAATTGCAGGCTTGAGAGGTATTTCCTATGGAAAATCATAGAAAAGAGGGAATTTCTACAGGTTTCATGATAAATACTAAAAACCTTATACGCATACTACTGTAATGTATGAAAGTACCAAGTTACAGTTAAAAGGCGTACAGAATTCATAAATTATAGAAGAATTATTATTGAAAAGCAAGTACAGGGCGTTCAAAAAAGAAACTCAATCCATTAACTTCCTTAGTGTTTTTCATGGGCAGCTGATTTCAGAAGGATTATGGCCATCAAGATCTTCAGACTTTAGCCCATCTTATTTCTTTTTATGGGGTTTTTTAAAGAACAGTGCGTATTTAAATCACCCTCATCCACTGGAAGAACTACAGGTCAACATTCAGCGTACAGTAGTCGGCATATCTAGTCGGCATATCAAGAGAGAGACATTAAAACAAGTGGTCGTTAAACAAGATTCGACGTGTACACTTAACGTGAAAATCATAAGGGGCAACACATTTAAAAATTTTTGTAATTTACAAATAAACATGCATTCTCCAATGGGTTGCGTTTCTTTTTGAACACCCTGTATAATTTTACGTTTAAAACTTAACTTTAAACTGAATAAAATCAATCTTTAATAAATAATGGTGAAAGAATAGCTAGAATTTTATTATGTATTTATTCTACACAAATCTTCGTTGGCATCCGTTTTTAAAAGTAAAAATTATAAATTATAATTAATTAAAAGTAAAAATTATGATAAATTATAATTAATTAAAAGTAAAAATTATAATAGAATTATAATTAATAATTAAAATATGCAAAACAGAAGCTTCTAAAATAAAAATGTATTAAAATATGTAGTTTAATATTTAATGTATAGGAGTTTTATTTATAAATTATAATAAATCAATTAGCTATCAATTTTATGTGTATAAATGTAATTAATATTGTAATTATTGTATTGTAATTATTGTGTAATATTGTAATTATTGTGCTTTGTAAAATAATTCGAAACTGAGCATGACAATTTTAAATTTAAAAATAATTTCCCGACTGGAATGCAATTTGTGTTTGAGCAAAACAAAATAGTTCGACTTCCAAAGTAAATATTTCCGTTATTAACAACTTTTTTTTTGTCCTTTTTGTAGCCGCGAGGGTGAAGGCTTTTTACAAGGTTATGCTTAGTGATTTTTTGACAACTGTTCTGGACGCGAGACTAGAATCTTGATCTGAGGAACGAACTGGCTAACCGTGAGAAATGGTTGTCCCTTTTACGCAAGTATGGACACTAATAAAAATAAACTTATCGAGAGGATAGTTATTTTAGCTACATTCGAAAGACAATCTTAATTAATTTGTCCTCGAATCTAAAATCGGATCACCTGAAGATCAGGGCCCCCAGCCTTCTTCAGTTAGCCTTATAAGGCAAATTAACGAAAATATCACTACTTAACCTAACCAATCGTCAAGGGTGTACAGTTGACCTAACGATTGGTTAGGTTAAGTCGTGATATTTTCGTTAGTTAGCCTTATAATGGTAACTAACGAAGGCTGGGGGCCCTGATCTTCAGGTGATCCCTAAAATCTATATTGGGATTAGGAGAGACTTTACGTAAGTCAGCTCAAGTGTTTTTTTGAATAAAGAGAAAAAAGGAAGCCAAAAACGTTTGGATCACCTGAAGATCAGGGCCCCCGTGTATTCTTGTTTTGTACTTTACAGTACCAAATATAATAATAAATTAAATTGAATGCCGGTTAGGTTAACTGTACGCCCTTGACGATTGGTTAGGTTAAGTCGTGATATTTTCGTTAGTTTTAACGAAGGTATCATTTGGTAATTGAGGCTGGGGGCCCTGATCTTCAGGTGATCCAAACATTTTATCATCACTAGGTACTTAATATAAAAAAGGGGGGGGGTACGTTTAAGGTAACGTTAAAGCCCCAAGTCAGTCTTTCCCTCCAGTAAAAGGACCTTTTCAATGGGTACGAGTATGGGTATCATTGAAAAATTTAATGAAAACTTCCAAGGACATCAATTCATCATTTCTTATCACAACATATCACTTTTCGCGATTTAGCCACGTTTATCTACCCTCCTACTTTCACATTAAAACAAACTGTTGCGGATGTCTTCAGTAATTATATGTTGGCATAATTGCCCCCAAAATCTATACAAGAAAATATTCCTAATTGAGACAACCACCTAAAATAAGTTACATTTTCGCTAATCTGTTTCCTACATCTCTAAACGACATTCCTTATTTTTATAGGAATAAGCTGCATAGAGTATTAAAGAAGCTTATTATACCTAAAACATCGTCAAGACGGGTTTATCGATCGAACACACACACACACACACACACTTCACTTACAGCATTGTAATAAAGTTTTCATAATATTCAATAAACTTGTCGCTAAACTTATCCCTGATCCCTAAACTTACACTTACGAAACAAAAAAGAAATTGTAATAATTTTGCTCAACGCTGTTGAAAAACGTATGTTCAGTTGTCAAAAGATTTTGCACACTGATTACAAATTACAAAAGCTTTCCAAATATATTCAGTTATTAGAATGGAACCTTTGCAATTTAATGTACTTTATTCCTAAGTGTGTACAGTAGCCTATGTACTGAAAAAAATCCCCACGTAAGCAACACACTCACAACACTTACTACAAATTATAAAAGCTTTCGAAATATATACAATAATTAGAATAGTACTTTTGTAATTTAATGTACTGTACTTCTGGATCAATCCCAGAATAGGCACCTGAAATCATTTTTAGGTGCTTAATCTGGGATTGAGGCAAAACACAGGTGCTTAATTAATCTGGGATTGAGGAGAAAAAATATAAACAGTTTTTAGAGATATAATTTCATTGTTTTTATCAATATTTGAAAAAATCAACTCTAACCTAACCTAACCTAACCTTTTGCTATATCTTCTGCTTTTTTGGTTAGTTTTGCTATTCTTACCAGTTAGATTTGCTTCAGATGGATTCAGAAACATTCGGGTTCATATTGCAGGAATTTATAATATCTAAAATTTTTCTTTATTCATTAAACCACTTTAAACCTTTTATAACTTTGCCTTTATTACATTTGTAATAAACTTTGTATAAACAATAAATTTTGTAATCATCAGGTTTTTTTTATTTAATTCCTTGCAAGGTGCCTATTCTGGGATTGAGGTTGAACGCAGGTGCTTCATCTGGGATTGAGGTACATCAGGTGCCTATTCTGGGATTGACCCAGAAATTGTAATAATTTTGCTCAACATTGTTGAAAAAAGGTATGTTCAGTTGTCAAAAGATTTTGCACACTGATTACAAATTACAAAAGCTTTCCAAATATATTCAGTAATTAGAATGGAACCTTTGCAATTTAATGTACTTTATTCCTAAGTGTGTACAGTAGCCTATATACTGAAAAAATCCCCACGTAAGCAACACACTCACAACACTTACTACAAATTATAAAAGCTTTCGAAATCTATACAATAATTAGAATAGTACTTTTGTAATTTAATGTACTGTACTCTTAAACATATGCATGCTTAAAAAATCCTAAACCCCGATATAGGGGTCTATGCCACAAATCTGCTGGAAAAAAATCATACTCTGACTATAAACTGCAAACATCTTTCAAAATATGCAGTCCAATGTTAGGTATTTTTCTTAAAAATCTAAGTAAGTTTACGATCTTCAGTCGATGAACCAAGAAAAAAAAAAAACCCACATTATTTGAATTAATTGACTAATTATGCGTAATCCATCTGGCGTCGCAACATCGAGGTCATTGACGCCAAATATTCTAAAATCACAGTTTAAAGCTCTCGCCAAAGAATTCGGCTAAAGAGGTATAGTTATGCTAAAAACAATTACAGATTCGGGTCCATGCCAAAATTTAGATCCAGATGGATCCTTACCCTATTACAATGAAAATAAGAGAGTGGTTTTTCCGAATGAAGCGTGTCTGCGACCCATAAAAAGCAAAGCAGCCGTCCACGCCAATCGTTTAAAACTCATTTACTTACCTTATGGTGACTTCTTGACCATGGAAATGACGAGCTCACCACATGAGCACGTGACGAGAACCGAATTCATTCCTAATGAAGATTCACACAGTTCTGGTGATGAAGTATTCCTGAAAGAGTTAAGTATAGAACCCTTACAAAGAAATTGGGACAATACTCAAGATTCGTCTCCTCAGTCTGGGTAATATACTCTGAGGTTTAAAAGAAATATCCAATAGTAATTGGGTTCAGAATGAAAGTTGGGCCTAACGCTATGTAACTTACAAATTAAGATGTTAATATTGATTTTACCATTGTACAGTAACACATTTACGTACGTCAAATAGATATTCAAATATTGTTACTGTTACCTCCGAGTTATCAGTTATTTTATTTCACTTGGTCTACTGTTTAAAGGAATCGGATCACCTGAAGATCAGGGCCCCCATGTATTCTTGATTTTTGCTTTACAGTACCAAATATAATAATAAATTAAATTGAATGCCCGGTTAGGTCAACTGTACGCCCTTGACGATTGGTTAGGTTAAGTCGTGATATTTTCGTTAGTTTTAATGAAGATATCATTTGGTAATTGAGGCTGGGGGCCTTGAGCTTCAGGCGATCCAAGGAATCTTGCGTAAATTCAGACTTTTGAAGGTAAATTTTTACATGTCTTCTATACATTATTTCTTTCAATAAACTTAATATTTAATTTCTTCTAATTGACGCTTGGCCTTAGCTTACTGTAGAAAACATTTTACCACACACACACACACTGGCAGTTGAAATTATAGCGACACCTTCATAATTTGTAAAATCGTTGCATGCGAGTGCATAAGGAGTGAACATTGATTATTTAGAGCAGTTTTTCAACCATTTTGTGCCTGAGGCTCGGTAATTTCTAACCAACCTAGAACGACCACCTAATCTAGTCATGTAATCTAACCCGAATGTAAGTCACCCTGACTGGCTCCAAGTATGAAATGGGAGAACACCAAAATTCAGTGTCCCTGAAACTTTTATATATACTAGCAAAAGTGGGCCCTACGGACCCATTTAGCTAGACCTGCGGTGCTGGAGTCTTCGGCCTCAGTAATTGTGGAGTCAATTATTCAGTCACTAAAACTATAGAAAAGAACACAACCATGAAAATCTTAACGCGATAGAGTAAAAAGTTTAAACAAAGCAAAGCGCATTTATTTTTATGTTCAGAATTGCAGACGGACGGACAGACACGACCGCCTTTTTATAGTATAAAAAGAAGAAATATCTGTCTAAAATGTATTTGTAATTGAGGCAGAGTCTGTCAAAAACATTATTTCAAAAGCTGAAATCGGAAAAATTTTGAAAAGAAATTATTAAGACAATGAAAGCTTAATATTTACTTAAAGTTCACGAGGAACTTTGGTGAAGCTTAATAATTACTGGGGCTCTGTAGGTCTAGCTAAATGGGCCTGTAGGACCCATTTTAGCTAGAAAAGAACACAGCAATGAAAATCTTTAGCTTCACATTCAAACTCATTGTATCAAGATTTGTGAAGCTTAAGATTTTCATGTGACTTGCCAGTAATTGGGGGGCCGCAGGCACCCTAATTACTGCAATTACTGAGGCCGAAGGCCCCAGCACAGCAGGTCTAGCTAAATGGGCCCGTAGGCTCCACTTTAGCTAGTATATATAAATTTCAGAGACAGCAATTTTTTGACAATCAAAATTTGTTGCAAGGATCCTGATTTGCCGATAGTTGGTCACGTGGGAAATAACTAACCGACCTAAAACGACCACCTAACCTACAGGGTGTTCGTAAAGTCCCGTCACCCATACAAAATGTACATATTGTAATGCCAATTTTATTTTTGTGATTAATTGAATTTATATGTGATTCATCGACATTTTTTTTTCTTTCCCAGGTATTAGAGTTGTGTGAACAATGGCAGACCAGTCCACTTACACTCTGGAGCACATGGGCTTATGAAAGGTCACATGCTGGCAAAACGATGCATGCTATCCAGAATGATTTCAACACAAGATTCAATAAGGCTGCACCACCAAACAAGACGGTATTACGCTGGGGGAAAAAGCTGTTTGAAATTGGCTCCATCAAAGACAGACCACGGTCGGGAAGACCAACAGCGCGAGCAGAACAATGTGAAGGTGTGATTGCATCGGTGGCTCGTTCACCGAAAAAACCACTTCGGAAACAATCACAAGAGCTTGCAATCCCCATGTCCACAATGAGAGATCACATGACAAAAGATCTCGACATGAAACCATACCGCCCGTCATGATGGTGCACACACACATTCTTGATTAGTAACTGTAATTAGTAACTATCTACTGTAATTAAGTAAATGTTGTTAGTGACTTGTTTCTTAAATTACACCTACCACGTATAAATACAATTAATCACACAAAAATAAAATTGGTATTACAATATGTACATTTTGTAAGGGGTGACGGGACTTTTCGAACACCCTGTAGTGTAACCTAACTCGGATGCAATACTCACCCTGATTGGCCCAACAAATGAAATGGACAGATCACCGATATAGGACGTCCCCGAAATTAGTATTAACCTTAATTTCTATGGTAAACTAAATTTCATCTGTTGGATATTGGTTTCCAATTTAACATTTTATGTCGATAGGCCCCTAACCAAATAATAAAAATAAAAGTTTTTAAATATGAACAGACCAACGAATTATTACAACCTGTATCGTTGTTATTATTAATTTTAGTCCTATAACGTGCAAGAGTACGCAACCATGAAATAAATAAGTGTTACAATTACTCACACTTAAGATGTCTGCTCCATCTTGTCTCGAACCAAACGATCAATTCTCGGAGTAATATTGTTGATGATGTCAAGACGAAATGAAGGGCTAAACACGGACGATTTCTTTAATTTTAAAATCATTCATAGCAGAAAACTCTGTTTCACGTAAATAAGATGAAAATGACAACATAGATTTTATTGCTTCATTACTGAGATTTGGGAAATATATGAACTCACGTTTTATATTATAAATTAATTCCAAACGTACGCATATGTGCCTTCAAAACTTATGACACATTTCGATGCAAATTTTAAGTTCGCGAACGAACTAGCCATTACAGTGCTTGCGAAAATAACTAACCACTATACAATACTTCAAATAGACAAACACTACTGCTACTACTATCGGCGCCAAATATTTTCTTCTAAGGTTATATAGAAAGAAATTATTTTTAGTAGCCAGATGTACAATAATTTTACGAACTAAAATTTCTAGATCATTCCGCCTGTCAGATGTAGGATGATTCTTTGTGATATATTTTTGTGGTTGTTTTCGCGATTCAGATATTTTGTGGGAAAAATATATCACTATATATTTTCCAGTGACAGACATGGCCTCGAAAATTGTATAGAGAGACTGGAAATTTTGAAATATGAATGTAAGGAGTTTTAGGATAAAATAATAATTTTTGATTTCTCTTTTTTATTCGCAATGTCGCGGCCCAGTGTCACGTGGTCCGGTGGTTGAGAAAAAGCTGGTCTAGGGTATTTATTGATGTATGTGGGTCGATATATTGAAGATATTATAAAGTGATGGTTAATTATTTCAAATTCTTTTCATTAAAATATCCTTTCTTTCACTTTTTTTGCATGCACATACTTTAGGTACTTTAAGCATCCTTTCAGAGAGTTTTGATAAAGTATTGCTGTCTAATTTGTCCCATCTATTGCGCAACATCTCTGAGTATTCCTTTTTTGGGGAATGTACCCCTAGTTTTTACTCTCCTGTCCAGTTCATCCCAGGGTAACTCAATGGGGCTGAGATCAGGAGATTGGGGATGGGGAACGTCATCAATTTTAAAACATGCTGTTTCTCCTTCCGTTGTATGTAATTCTTTACAATCCTTGCTGTGCACTTTGGGTCGTTATCTTGCTTAAAAACAAACCTATCACCCATAATTGGACTCCCTGATGGTATAACACGATGTTGAAGAATAGATTTGTACTTTTCTTACACTAATGATCCTCCGATTTTTAAAAGATCTCCTGTTTTCACGCCAGCAAAACAATCCCAGACCTTCGGATTACCACCCTCATGCTTCACAGCGGGTGTTAGGGGCATTCTTTTGACCATTTGTCTCCTATCTTTCTCTTGACATAAAGTTTATGTTTTGTTCTGAAGAGTTTAAACAGGGAATCGTCCGTCCAAAGTACTCTATTCCACTCTTCTACTGTCCACCTCCTATGTCTTCCTACCCAGTCTAGACGTTTCTGTTCGTTTCCTCACTTTAGATGAAGTTTTTGGGCTGCAACTCTTCCCTCAAGCCAACTTCCCTAAGGCATCTTTTCACAGTTTCCTTCGAGATAATGCGTTTTTGCTGCTGAGTTGAACTCAGCTGCAGTTTCTATGCTCGTGTGAAAGCGAATAGCCTTAGACTTCCTAACATCTTCTTTCTCTTCCTTCTCTGTTGTCTTTCGTTTCCTTCCTCTTCCTTCTCTGTTGTCTTTCGTTTCCTTCCTCTTCCTTCTCTGTTGTCTTTCGTTTCCTTCCCTTCTTCTCTGTTGTCTTTCGTTTCCTTCCTCTTCCTTCTCTGTTGTCTTTCGTTTCCTTCCTCTTCCTTCTCTGTTGTCTTTCGTTTCCTTCCTCTTCCTTCTCTGTTGTCTTTCGTTTCCTTCCTCTTCCTTCTCTGTTGTCTTTCGTTTCCTTCCTCTTCCTTCTCTGTTGTCTTTCGTTTCCTTCCTCTTCCTTCTCTGTTGTCTTTCGTTTCCTTCCTCTTCCTTCTCTGTTGTCTTTCGTTTCCTTCCTCTTCCTTCTCTGTTGTCTTTCGTTTCCTTCCTCTTCCTTCTCTGTTGTCTTTCGTTTCCTTCCTCTTCCACCTTTATACTACCTGGTTCTCAAAATCTGGTGATGGGCATTTGCACCCTATAGCGTGAGACACTTAATTTTTTAATAGTGTCCAGGCCGAATGACCTTCTTTGTGAAGGATAATGATAGCCACACGTGTATTATGGCTTATTTCCTTCTTTGGAACCATCTATTTAAACGTGGGTAGAATAACCTAAACTATGGAATAACCTAAAACGATCTTGCTCAAGCAAATACTGCCAATCCACTACTGTTCCAGAAATTCAGCGATCGTCTGATTTGTGGGGTCAAAGGAATCCAATTTCACTTTGTATCACTATTTCCACAGATATCCAAAACTGTCTCAACGTACTTGGTTGAACAAATTTCTACAATAACATGACTCTAAGTCATACCATGTTATCGCTACTCCAAATTACAGTTTACTGAGTTTGAGTAGATGTCCCTATAATATATATACACATATATATATATATATACACCTCATTTTTCATTTGTTTCGTTCTCTCTCTCTCATCTTGCGCGGAATATTCTCCTATACAAGCGTCGTTCTTTACGATATATATATATATATATATATATATATATATATGTGAGGAATTAGAGAGGAAATTTTAATTTAGTTGTAAAAAACCTGTAAAAAGTGTAAGAAAAAGGATTGAATATTCATGATCGTTAAACTGTTGCCTATTCGCGACTTTTCACTATACTACTAAGGATAGAATTGAGCCCGAGTACTTGTAAAACAGTTAAATTCTATACTTTCGCATAACCATATGCAATTACGCTCAGTGTTTTCTAAATTACATTGTTAAGCAACATAACACATTTCCTTGCAAGCTTGCAACATACGTAGTGCTTATATATATATATATATATATATAATATATATATATATATATATATATATATACACACACATGGATCCTGTGTTTGAATCCTGGTGAGGTCAAGTCGTACTTTCTTGCCACTTACAAAGTGCTTCGAAAGAGTAATGAGACAAAACTGTTTATTGTATTCAAGGAAAGAAATTATTCAATTTGGACCAACATGAATTCAGGATTGGAAGATCATGTCTGTTGCAGTTATTAGACCACCAAGAGGAACTACTGGAAACATTGTGTCGAGGTTAAAATATAGATGTAATATATACGGATTTTGTTAAAGCCTTTGATAAATGTAATTTTAGGATTACAGCAAACAGCTTTAAGAAAACAGGAATTAGAGGATAGCTGAGACGATGAATATATTTAATGGAGTTAAATCTGAAGTGTCAGAAGTCATGAACTGTTGCCCGCAAGGTACAGTATTAGCTCCCATGCTGTTTATAATAATGACTGTAGACACATATGCAAATAATAAAGACAGTGTGGTATCGTGCTTGGCTTACGATATAAAGATATACGAGGAAATACCAAATAAAGTTAACAGAAAAATTGCAAAGTGACATTGAAACACTATTCAGTTTGGAGGTAGACAACAGTATGAAGTTTAACGAAGAAAAATGCCAACATAATAACAAGAAGCTCAAAACCGTTTACAAAATACTACGAGATAAACAGATAACACCAAACCCACAAATCGGGGATCTTGGAATAACAAAGTCATCGGATACAAAATTCAGAGAACACTGAATTTTAATAACATTTAATAACATTTAATAACATCAATAACATTCAATAACATTAAAATTATAACAGCTTGAAAACTAATGAAAATTAACTGGAGAAACTTCCGCAGCAGAAAATTAGACATCATGTTAAAGGTATGAAAGAGTTTAGTCCTACCAGTAATAGAGTATTGCTCAGTCCTCACAAGCCCAGAGAGAAAATGAGACATTGCAGACATACAGTACTGTACACAGAGAGTCGAAATTACGTCAATTTTGATGGAATTCGTGTTTACTTTTATTTATTACCGAGGAAGACATTCTTTGTTAGGAATTGTTTCATCAATATTAAATAAAAACAACTCGAAAATTTATGCAGATTTTGAACGTGACATAACAATACGTTTCATCATTTTTATAGTGACATAATTTTGCATCTAAAAATTTCTTCATTTTTGATATGATGGATATATATCGACAAATAGTTGGAATGCGCGAAAAATATTTGCACATGAGCAGTTAGTGTATGCAAAAGGACGATGAATTAGTTCTACAAACTGATAAAATTCGGCCAACGTGTAGAAAGCTCGGGTAGAAAGTTATACAGCAAAAAGGCGGCTGTAGCAAACGGAATGATTTTCTACAAAGTGATAGAAATACAGATCCGTGTAGAAGCCATACAAAGGACTTTTACCTTTAAGATAGAGGAGACGAAAGGCGAAGATTATTGGTTATGACTATAATCCTTGAAACTCTACTCCTTGGAAAGAAGCCGCGAGTGATACACATTAATAAATAGATGGAAAATACTCGAGGAATATGTCTCAAACTTTAGAAATGAAATAGAATGAGAGACTTGACAGATTCCTTACTATACAGCTGCGGTGGAACATGGGTCCATGAAAGCGAAGATAGAAAATACTCTCAAGATACGAGACCCAAAACTCTTTAACGTACTACCAAAAGAACTGTGGAAGCACCAGCACACCAACCTAAATATATTACAAAATCATCTGAGCAGAGTCTCGTGCAAAGTCGCTGTTCAGCCATGCGTATCTGTCTGTGAGGGCAGGATGAGAGTGGAAAACAACTCTCTCTCCTATAGGAAATCCCCCATATGAGGCGGGATGTTGCGGAGGGGTCGAATACAGATGGATCTTGAACATTTGCTCGAAACCAAAACAAAAGCGAATATGTTCGAGTGTACAAAATATAAAGTCAAGGAAACTAACAAAGCTGGGCACTTGCGTTTTTTTGCGGTACTGCGGTACTGCGGTACTACCGCACTACCAAACCGGTACCGCATAACGCAGTACCGCAAAGGATCGCTGAAGGTACAGGCTGTACTTTCAGCGATCCTTTGCGGTACTGCGTTATGCGGTACCGGTTTGGTAGTGCGGTAGTACCGCAGTACCGCAAAAAAAACCGCAAGTGCCCAGCTTTGGAAAATAAGACACTGATCGTTATTCTTTTTTAATTACAGTTAGTAACGTTACCGTAATCAAAATAATTAATACTCAGACAAAAGCATTTTTAATACATTTTAATTCATTACAATGGTTGAATTAACAAGATAAATACGTAATTGACAAACCATACTACAATAAATAGCAATTAGTGATTTAAGTGAGACACCGCTACGGTATTCTAGCGACGGGAGGATAAGCGAGTTCAACTAGGACGATGCGGTAAGTGAGCGCGTACGATGGTAGGCTAATAGAGCGTAGTCTGACGGAGGAAGATGTTCCCCGATTGGACATCAAACATTGACTGTTAAATTGAAGCATTTCTTGAATTTTCTTTCGAAGATCTTGCAGGGAGGCCTGTAAAATCGGCCTCTATATTAGGGTTGCCAACTTTTAAATTTCATAAAAACAGAGGTTTAGGTTCGACTACCGAGTCGCCTCGACCGGTAGCAATTGAACAGTACGATTTGATTATTTGCAGAAAATTATTAACTGCAATTTTGGTTCCTCAATGACCTCTTTACTAAATTGTATACGAAAGCAAATTAAAAACGAAATTTTCATATACAGTGTACACGTATAGGAATATACTCGTGTATATATATATAAAGTGAGAGCCGGAGTTTTTCTCCGGTTTTACTTTGAAAATAAAATTGGAGGTGGAGAGTTGGCAAACCTACTCTATACTCGACTGTGGAGAATTGAGTCATTTATGATACGCTGTCGTTATCGTTAAACGATCCTTTATTACTTGAAGTTGAACCTCGATTGTGACGTTTTCCATCTTGGAGTTTACTGGTCGAGTCCTTTAGAAATATGATTTATTTCGGTGGTCACAAAAATTTCTTATTTGGTCAAGGAGGCCCTTCAATTGCTTGTAGGGATATTGCCTCTTGTTACCTTTTCTGCCTTCGTGTAGGACTATCAAAACCTTCAGTGGTTTTGGTAATTGCACCCATGTTTGAGTATTGTTTTGTTCTTGGTTATTATTTGGTTGGACACAGATCTTCCACGTCTTTCATGAATTTCAGGGAAAATTAGCGCCATTTTACTGCGGCAGATGTCTATTATAAGAGTCCCCTACATTGAATTAATCGAACAGAAGAACAACGCTGTGGGGGAAAACTGACCTTACTACTTCTTGTGACTGTAGGCCTTGAGGGCCTGATGACGTCACTGAACGTAGCTGGCGGTGCAGAAGATGAGGAGGTGGATATTGCGCGTCAGCCAGGATGTGTAGATCATCTTCGATGTAGACCAAGGGTGTGGAACCTGCCGCCCGCGGACATAATGTGTAATTAAATTAATTTAATTGCCCGCGGACAGTTTAATTATTAAAAGTACTACAGTATTTACATTTTAATTATATCACAAACCTATTTTTAAAGCTGCCATTTGCCCGCTAGAAACTATTTTAGTTCAAATTTGCCCGCCACACAATAAAGGTTCCCCACCCCTGACGCAGACAGAGCTGGAAAAGTTATTTTCAAAAAAGAGCTCTTTACAATTACAGTTATTTGCCTATAAAAATAATTATTTAAATAAAAACATTGTACTGAGAAACGTAACTCACTTGAGTTACAGTTACAAATAAAAAGTAAGAGTTACTTTAAAATTACTTCAAGGTTCCTTGCGTTTCAAGGGTTTGTTGGAGTTTTCACAAGGTCAAAATAGCTGTTGCAAGTTAATTAGCTATAAATTTCTACTTAAAATGCTCACTCTCATTTTATGTACAAAAACATATTTATTCTCTGTTTAAAACTATTCTTTCAAAGAAAAAAAATTATTTTTACAAATATTAGCTGTCCGAAGTGTTTATCTGTTAATAATGTTATCTTTTTTGGGGGGAATAGCCTCCCTCCAGCACTAAAGGCTCTCCAGTGATTCCACTGAAACGCTGCTTGGGAGTTCCCTCGGAATAAGTAAAAGATTATAGAAATATATTAATGCACGAGTCTACGTTATAGAAAAGAAAACGATTTATAGGGTAAACTATTTACGAGTCATTTTAGATAAATACATAACATACTTATAAAATTTTAATTTTTTAACCAAAACTATTGAATAGATTATATTAAAATTTCTTTTTAAATTTTGGTTGTAATAATTAATTTCAGAGGTTGACGAAATAAATTCCTTACATCAAGAAAAAGCATATTTTATGATATTAAGTTTCCCGGAGACCGGTGTATTTGATAAAATCGAAATTTGTTATAAAGATTGTGATTGGTCGAAACTGGTCGCTGAGAAATAATTAATTAACCAATCTAAAATGACCACCTGACATAGTGTAAACTGGTTTCCGTGAAACTTAATATTAGCCAAGTAAGATATAAACAAATGAAACATCAATTCACTGAGCATACCTTTTAGACCGGCCGCACACGCGATCGTCTTGCGACTCACGACTCACGACTTGGGTCGTGGCGACTCAAATCGTCGTTTTAATCACTTTATAACGACTCGAAAAGGGCTGCATGAAACGAAGTCACGAAACGGTAGACCGTTTGTACGTGAGTGTAACCTGTGTACCCTACGTAGGCCTACCTAACAAGCGCCAAACAACAAAGGACATTCAGATAGCATGGCCATCATCGGCTCTTCACTGTCATGCGGCGGTGTCAAAAACTTTCAAGCTAAAAAATGCCCGTGAAACTAAACGTTTATTTCAAATGTGACAACAACTTACAAAGTTACAAGTTACTCGTGGAACGTAACTAAATTACACTGTTCAACAATGATGATTCTCTCTCAGGAAAAGTTTTATGTCATTATTATAGAGGTTTTAACGCTAATTACAAAAATGGTCTTATTATTTTCCTATCACGTGTAGTTTTGAGCAATTTCCATTTTTTTTTTTTTTTTTAAATATTCAATTTTTGTAGCAAAAGATGTTTGTGACTAAACTATGCGTGTGATACGGTGTGTTCTGTAATGTGCTGTGATGTTTGTCTTATTACGTCGGTGTGTCTTGCTACTCTTATAGTATGTGTGATGTTAATATTTTTGGATTAATGAAAGAAGCTACCCCCAGCCTTCTTTAGTTAGCTTTATAAGGCTAACTTACGAAAATATCACGACCTAACTAATCGTTAGATCAACTGTACGCCTTGACGATTGGTTAGGTTATGTCGTTATATTTTCGTTAGTTAGCCTTATATAACTAAAGAAGGCTGGGGGTGGCTTTCTTTCATGATCCTAATTTTTAATATTTTGTATAATATTTTAATTATTATATCCAATATACAATATTATACATATTATACATATTATATACAATATACGATAATTGTATAATATTTCTTAAGATTTCATGAAAACTATGCGTGCGTGATACGCCAAAATGAATACCATTTTTAGGAATCAGAAGCGTCGACTTCATATAGACCAGCTTTGTTTGTGCTGAGACAGAATAAAATAAAAATTTGTTGTTGTCGAGAGTAACTCAATTACCCGTCAAGTTAATGGAAAGGTAACCGTTACAGTAACTCGGTTACTTTTCAGCTCTGGACGTAGCAAACTTAACTGGTCGGTCGACACTACATCCTATAGCCATAGAGGAAAATGGATGGTTTACTGCGGCAGGTATCTAATATACAGGGTGATTAAAAAAAATGTTAATACTTATATGGAGTTTTATTTTTTATTTCCAATTTATTTGTAAACATTTTTTGTGATGCAAACAGTGCTTCATACAGTCTCTACTTGCTTTCTACGGATATCTAGGCATGTATGAAAGCGGTCAAACGTTGCTTCTAGAGCCCTAAGGCGGTATTGATTGGCTGACATCTGTAATGCTTTCCCATATAAGTGTTAAAAATTTTTTGAATCACTTTGTATATATATATATATATATATAAAAAAGAACTATTAACTATTAAAAAAAATTAAGCATGAATATTCTGAGCACAGAGTGGCCACAAAGTCCTTTTGCAGTGAAATTACAGCATATCTGTATGTTGCCCTTGTTTTGCATACAAAGGGACTTTGTGCCACTCTATAGACCTCGAAATTTATATTAATCTCTGGCAGCCATGAAGGAATTACGTTAGCTAAATGGCCACCAAACAAAAAGGGCGACTGTAGAGAAGTCACCCTGCGTGTTCTGGTTAGCTAAGTGTGAATCTGTAATAAAAATTAAAAAAAAAACTTATAAAAGCGTATCAAACTAATCCATCATGGAGATATCACTATAAAGGTGGGTGAAGAAGTTAAGAAAATTGGCTCAGTTCATGATCTACCTTGGAAGACCTCGAATGTGTTCATGAGTGTTTTGAGCGAAGTTCCCAAACTCTAAACGTCTTGTTTCTGCTGAGAATGTCAAGGTCAACTAGCCATAATATCTTGCGAGGTAAGTTCATCTGTACCCTCAAAAAATTACCTTAGTTCAAGTACTTTTGGAGTACGATTATGGTGGACAAACTGACATGTTTTGACTTGCTGCGTTTGATAAAAAATTTACCCATTTCTAGGTTGGTTATGTTTCTCAGATAAAGTTATTGTCCACGTCAGGGCAAAGTAATAAACATTGTTGTCGAATTTAAGGACCAGATAATCTCTATGAAGTGGGAGAACACGAGCGAGATTCTCCTGCTGTTAATGTCTGGTGTGTTCTTACCCCTGAAGAAAGAACAGCTACGGCCTCTGTTTTTTTTTATCGATGACCCCCACCTGTGACTGGGACCTTAAATTTGAATATGCTTTAGATTCACTTCGTTCTAAGTGTAGATCGAAAATTGGACTGGACGCTGGACCCCACTTCATGGGCTCC
>JAJOZX010007762.1:177500-205000 GCA_023014485.1 Bathynomus jamesi
CGAGTTACAAAAAGTGCGTGAAAATGATAAAAAAAAAATTTAGTATATAAGGAAAAAAACCTGTTATATATAATATATATATGAAAATTATTTCACGAAGGTAACACGTGAAAAATATTTATGATGAATAAAAACCACGAAGGAAAGGAAACACAAAATGGTGCTCAGCGCTTTCGTCTAATGACATCCTCAGTGTTCCTGAGGATGTCATTAGACGAAGCGCTTGAGCACCATTTTGTGTTTCCTTTCCTTCGTGGTTTTATTCATCATATAGATATATATATATATATATAAAAAGCAAACAACCACAGGGAAAAGGAAAAAGAAACACGAAATCCGAGCGCTTTCGTGATATATTCACATCTTCAAGGAACAACAAGTAATATTACTATTATTCCTATTACTTGTTGTTCCTTGAAGATGTGAATTATCACGAAAGCGCTCGGATTTCGTGTTTCTTTTCCTTTTCCTGTGGTTGTTTGCTTATTAATAAGATCACGTGTTATTCTGTGATTTTACTGCATATATATATATATATATATATATATATATAATATATATATATATATATATATATATATATATATATATATATATATATAGATATATTCGCTCTAAATATTCCGTGATATGTTTTACTTATATAATATATGAGCTAATCCTACAGTTAAAATTAAAAAAACACTGGTTCAATGGATATTTAACTTTTTGACTCAAAGAACACCAAATGTGGTCGTAAAAGTTGTTAAAACTGAAGTGTCAGAAATCGTTAGCCCTGTTCCACAAGGTACAGTATTCGCTCCCATGCTGTTTATAATAATGACTGCAGACACAAATGCAGATTTATGGCAGTGTCGTATCGTGTTTCACGGATGGCACAAAGATATGCGAGGAAATATCGAATGAGGGTGACGGAGAAAAATTACAAAAGGACATTGAAACGCTTCAAGCGGGCGGATGAAAAGCAATATGAAGTTTAACAAAGCAAAATTCCAATTCATAAGATATGGTAACAACAGTAAGCTACAGAATAAAAGATACAAAACACTGCAAAACAAACTAGTCAGGGAATTTGGAGTAATGTCACCGAATGGAATTCAGAGAACACCACGATATTAAAATTACACAAACTAGAAAAATAATGGGAATTATCTGAAGGAGTTTCTACAGCAGAAAAGCAAACATTACGCTGGAAGTATGGAAGAGTCTAGTCCTACTTAATTGATTAATTATTGCTCAGTGCTCACAAGCCGAAACAGAACACGAGACATTGCAAACATAGAAGCCATACAAAGGAAACAAATGATAAGGACTATCGGTCTCGACTACAAACCTTGAAACTCTACTCCCTGGAAAGAAGACGTAAGGGATGGAAAATATGGAAAATACTCGAGGAGTGTGTTCCAAACTTTAGAAATGAAATAGAAACACACTGGAATGAGAGAAGCATCAAATTCTCTACTGTCCCAGCTGCGGTGGGCAAAAGGCCATGAAAACGAGGATGGAAAATACTTGTACTCCGAATATCGAAGTTCAACACTCTTTTTAACCTTTTTCACTCACGAATAAAATTGGTTTTAAAACATGTTTAAAACGAATAAAATATGTTTAGCAATAATTCATATTAATTGATAGTTTGTAAAATATTTTGTTTAATACATTTTTTCCATACTTACACTGAAAAATATCTATTTTTAGACCAGCTATGCATAATCATCGGTGACTCAAAGGTAAAAAATTTAGACAAATAATACAGCACAAACCCAAACTCCTGTTACAAAAGCATCTTCTCATTATATTCAAGGACATAATATTGCAGAAAAAATTACCTAACTAACTTCCTCCCAAATTGGTATGAAGTTATTTGGGTGCAATCACTGCGCAAAACCGTCTACGTGAGATGCTGATGGCAATTAATGGCAGCGTAGCATCGAAACACGTGGAAATTAAGTGGCTGCTACAATAATAATGGTAGCTTACAGACTACTTTTCATAGTGATGCGTGATTTATGGGTTAAAATGCTACATATACGATACAGCATGACCTATGTTCAGTTACTCAATTAAGTCATCAGTGAATGAAAGAACGAACATGTGCCAAAAGATCTGAGGAACCGGCCAGCACATCAACCTGAATAACTTAAAGAACCAACTGGACAGGTTCTTGGGCAAAGTTCCGGACCAGCCATGCGTATCTGGCGACAACAGCAGGCTGAAAGTGGAAAGCATCTTTCTCCTCCATCAAATCCCACGAATGCGAATGCTATATAGAGAGTAACCTCTGGTGGATCCTGAACCGTCTTTCAAATCCAACAGAAGCGTATATATATATATATATATATATATATATATGATATATGGTGTACTGGTTAGCATCACTGACTATGAATCCATTGGCCCGGTTTGATACCCGGTAACAGCAGTCGGCGCGCAGCAAACCCAGCTGTTCATTCTTCCGTACAATAAAATTGGTTGATGGATAACTGGGTGCCCTGGGTAGCCTAGTGGTTAAGATGCAGGGCTGCTGATCGGGAGGTCATGACATCGAGTCCGGGCGAGGACTTTGTAATTTCTGACCACCAGTGTGGGTCGTGATTCGGATTCCACTTTAAGCTGTAGGTCTAAGGTGGAGCAACAAGCTTGACCTTCGTCAGAATAAACATTTCGGGCGGAAGCAAAACAAAGGTTACCAAGGTTATATATATATATATATATATATATATATATATATATATACACACACACACTCGTACAGTGATATGGGTTCTTCCCAATTCCCAATTTTGGGAAGTGGAATTTTCAAGGAAGCAATTCTCAGGTCGATCCATTATCATTGAAGGAATTTTCATTTTAACTTACGTTTCTCATACGAAATACCCCTCGGGCATGCGGTTGCGTCACAACCCTCTTTCCATACCCTTTCCCAAATCAGGACTCTTTTTCCCACATTTAAAACTTCTACTTTGGACATTCCTATGTTCGGACAGCGGCCGGGAACAAGAATAAGACCGAGTGGGAAGTAATGGAACTATTTACTCATTACAAAAGTCGACGTAAACCTTTTATGATAGGTGTGGTCAGGCGTGTACCGACTTTTGTAACCAACTGTATATGCTAAAATGATTTCCTCCACTTATCTGATACAATGTTCTTCCACACACACACACACATATATATACATATACATATACACACACTGTATATTATAAATACCCTAGATCAGGGCATTATCACAGAATTATCATTGAATTAAAAGATTTTAACCCGTTATTAAATAAAAGTAAAATATTTTTAATATTAAATTACTAAATAAAACCTAACCAGAACGTAACTCAAATAACATCTGTTATTTACGTTCTAATTTAATCTTACGCACTTAAAAATCCGGCTTGAAAAACAAACCCATTTATATATGACAATATAGAAGCCCGTTTTTTTTTTTTTTTTTTTTTTTCTTCTTCGTGCTTACCAGTTTTTTCCTCATAAAATATTCTCCTATTTTCGATTCGCGGCCCAAATTGGCCCGCTATTTTGACCTTATTCTTGACCTTATAGTTGAGCATTTGCATTAAATCTTTCTTTATAATGGAGTTTTTAAGGTCAGTTTGCATCTTAGCAACATATCCAGAACAATGGCGTCGCAGGAACATTGAACTTCGTGTTTGATGTCTCGTGTCTTTGTTGTTCAATACTTTGAGCTTCACTTTATTGAATCACTGAATTATTTACGTCTGGACTATATATATATATATATATATATGTGTGTGTGTGTGTGTGTGTGTGTGTGTGTGTGTGTGTGTACAGGGTATCCAGGAAAAGTCCGAAGCAAAATAAAAAATTGTTATTTATAGAACTATATATGTATTTAGGAAGTTTTTACTCCAAATGAAGGTTATACCCACAAAGTTATTTTAAGGAGTTTGATAATCTCGATATGTGTATCATTTGTAGCTCGGCACACACTGCATCGGTACTCTACTTCTCACCATGTGTTTGTCAACATGTCACGGGTGACGGTGTTAATTATATGCTTACGTCATTTTATGTAAGGTATGTGATCTATATATATATATATATATATATCGAGAGAGAGAGAGAGAGAGAGAGAGAGAGACTAGGTAAATGTCACTACAAGAAACTAAAAACATTTTTTAGGCATGAATAATTAACAGATGCGGTAATAATAAAATTATATATGAAAATAAAAAAAAAATTAAAAAAATAGCGGTATTGATGTAAAATGAAACCACAGACAAACATTTTAATACCATGAACCCAAGAGATGAGACAACATATGGCAGGACTGATGAATAGCTTGGATAATTGGATTATCTGAGTTTTGAATTCTTTGCATTAAACCGTAATGAACGCGTCTAAGTTACCTGAGGGGGCTCAATACGTTGTACGTTGTGGTTAGCAAACATTTGGGGAGATTAACATCTTGGGAGTTACTTAAGCATCTGGTATAAAGCGAATTTTAGTTCTACCAAAGATCAAAGTTGCTGACCATGAATGTCTCTGCGGAAGTGTTGCGTATAAATAAAATTACAAAATGTTTTTTGTAAAAATTTTTCTAATCTATTTTTATAGTATTTAATATACAAAATTCTTCTATGGGAGGGGTGCTTTTGCGGGCATTCGGCCTTGGCCCCTTCTTCCTGCATTAAAAAATGAGTAAATAATAGTTCAATTTACGAGTGTTCTGTTCATGGTCATTGTCGTACCACTGGTTACTGATCATTCGCTGTCATTCCCATTCCCCATTTGCATTCCCATCCGCGGTCCGCAAATGAGAATGTACAAAATGAAAAATTCACATTTGAGAGATTTTCTTGATTTGAGAAACATTGTCATTCCATTCTCATTTGTGGTAAAAGCGTCAAATGGGAATGGCTATTATTTTCTAATCTTTGTTTAACCTAACCTAACCTAACCTATCCTATCGTAACATAAACTAAAATAACCTGGACCAACGTGGGAAAGCCGCCGTGGATGAAAATGAAAATGGCATGACTTAGGAATACATTGATTTAAAAATGGCTCATTTCAAAGTCTCATTTTCAGCTTTCCCATTCTCGGTCGTGGAAAAAAACATGGGAATGACATTGAATGTGATGAAACCGTAACATCGCTTCACTTTGATCAACGAAATTAAGCGACACTGGATCCGGGTAGTGGTTGGATGGGTGACCGTCGTCTGCATCCGGATTAGATAGTGACTCGTGGTTCGGATCCACATAAAGCTAAGGGTCCCCTCCGTCATATGACCGAAGATGTTGCGAAGGAGGTTAAACAACCCCCTCAACAGACCAAAGAAATCGGGAGGTGATAAATCCAGGAATGGAAGAGGTCATACGCAGATCTTAAGTGACGGGTCGGTTGCTACCGAAATATCTACGCACCATTTGTACCGTGGTCGCCGCTTTGTGATGCCTGTCTGGCACCACCGCGTTGTTAGAAGTAGGCGTGTCCCTCGTCAACCTCCAGATACAGTCATACCATTGTTGAGTTTTTACTGACTTTGTAAGAAAAAAAAAACGTCGTGGAATCGCGCACCGCACCACACCTTCACCAATGTCACGGATGCTGTTTTGATACGTGAGAGAATTTTGTTGCGTAAATATACTGATCTAGCACCAGTGCCAATTTGTAGCCATTCTGTACTATACTGTACATTTTTTTATTTCCAACATTTTTATCACATCGTCTTGATTATTTGCTGGAATGGGAAACAAACCAAAGTGTGGTGAAATGTCGTGTATACCACTCGTAAGGCAAAACTTCAAGTTTTGAAATAAGGTTTATTCAGTTGCTGTAGGCCTAAAAGCGTTATCATTTTTTTAGACGTACCTAACTTTGAAGACACCGCGTATATATATATATATATATATATATATATATATATATATATATATATATATATATATATATATATACTACTATATATAAAACAGACTGATAGCATTAGTATGGGGCCTACTATTACTAACAGCAAATCACAATAATCAATTATTTATATCATGAAGTTCAAGAACTACAGGTTGCTCAAAAGTATGAGAGAGAGTTTGAGAGTTATAGGCTAACAAAGACCCTAAGATCCACTCCAGGTTAGCCCAAGAAAGAAGAAAATAAGCAAATGAAACTAACGAATGATGAAAACTCTTATACATGCTTATCATTATAGTCGTGTGAAGCAGGGGTGGGAACCTGCCGTTAGCTCGCGGGCATAATATGTAATTAAATTAGTGCAATTTAATTGGCCGCGGACAGTTTGATTGTTTAAAGTAATACATCCTTTACAGCTTAATTATGTCCCAAACTATTTTTAAAGCTGCAATTTGCCCGGTAGAGAGTATTTTATTGTAATTTTCCCGGTAGAGAGTATTTGTTGAAAATTTCCCGGTAGAGAGTATTTTAGTTGAAATTTGCCAGGTAGAGAGTATTTTAGTTGAATTTTCCCGGTAGAGAGTATTTTAGTTGAAATTTGTCCGGTAGAGAGCATTTTAGTTTAAATTTTCCCGGTAGAGAGTATTTTAGTTGAAATTTGGCCGGTAGAGAGCATTTTAGTTGAAATTTTCCCGGTAGAGAGTATTTAGTTGAAATTTGGCCGGTAGAGAATATTTTAGTTGAAATTTGCCCGGTAGAGAGTATTTAGTTGAAATTTGCCCGCCACACAATAAAGGTTTCCCACCCCTGCTTTAAAGTTTCCACGCAGGAACATTAGTACAGTAATAGCAAAGTATAGAAGACAAAACCATAAAGAGAGAGAGAGAGAGAGAGAGAGAGAATATTAAAGATGAATAAAAATAAAAGTGCAACAAACAAAAAGAACTGGAAACTAAAATAAAAATAATAATAATAAAAAAATCACGATAATTTTCATTCCAAGCGATATCCTTAAATATCCTGAAAGCTCATCATTAAAGCATCTAAAACCGCTTCTTAACGAGATCCGAAGACGTGCGCGATTAGTCTTCGATGGACAAATGCGACTTAAGATTTCGTAATAGTTTCTTTACTTGACTGGTCAAAAGGGAAGGCCGAAGATGACTCAAATGTAGGGTGAAATACCGGCCATATAATGAGACCGACATTCCTCTCTCTCTCTCTCTCTCTCTCTCTCTTTCGTTACTATTTTCTTTGTTTTTGTTTTCTTGTTCTTGGGCTTGGTTTCGCTGTAGTTGTCTTCGCTTCTTATACAAGTTATTTTTAGCTGTATTTTTCTTAGCATACCAACCAAGCAACCAACCGCAGGAATTTATGGAGGAGGAAACAGAAGCAGCCCGTGCAAAACTTCAACAACCACCCGACTAGAAAATTACACCAAAGATTACGCTCGTCCATAAAGTTGTTTATTGTTCAATCTTGTTGTTACTTACCTTTATTGTGTTGTTTTTCGCTAAAGTTATCAGTCTTTTATGACATTAATGCGCATGCGCCTAGCAAAAGTGTGATTATTGTATAATTTTTACAGTTTTATCGCGGTTACATTCCCCCTTGAAGATTCAGATAAAATTGGGTGATGTTTATGGCGTTTTGCAAGGTGTCCTGTTATTAATTAAGACTAATAATTATTCATTATTTATTATTCATTTTATATATATATATATATATATATATATATGAAAATTATTTCACGAAAGTAACACGTGAAAAATATTTATGATGAATAAAACCACGAAGGAAAGGAAACACAGAATGGTGCTCAAGCGCTTCGTCTAATGACACACACACACACACACACACACACACACACACTTTTGTTACTTTTGTTGAGTTTGAACGACGGTTCAGGATCGACCTGCGGTTGACCCCTCTGCAGCATCCCGCCTCATTTGCGGGACTTGGTGAAGGAAGGAATTGCTCTCTGATTTCCTCTTGCCCTCGTAGCTGGTCAGGGACTTTGCATAAAAATCTGTCCAGCTTGTTCTTGAAGTTATTCAGGTCGGTGTGCTGGAGATTCCTCACTTCTTTTGGAAGGACATTGAAAAGCTTTGGGCCTCGTATTCTGAGGGTATTTTCCATCCTCGTTTTCATGGCCCCTTGTCCCACCGCAGCTGGGACCGCACGAAATCTGCTACTTCTCTCATTCCAGTTTGTTTCTATTTCATTTCTGAGGTAGGGACAGAGCCCTCAAGTATTTTCCATATGTATATTATTGTGTACCGCTCGCGCCTTCTTTCAAGAGAGTAGAGTTCCAGAGATTGTATAGTCGAGACCAGTATATATATATATATATATATATATATTTCAATCCCCATCCAAGCAAGTGGGAATCTGAAAGGAAGCAATTCTCAAATTGAGCCATTCCCAGTTCTGTTCTAGGATTTCACACTTTAAAGTTAGATTTTTTTTTATACAAAATACCCCTCGGGCATGCGGGCATGCGATTACGTCATAGACCTCTGGGATCAAGTAAAGATAAGCACCCCAGCCTTCTTTAATTAGCCTTATAAGGCTAACTAACGAAAATATCACGACCTAACCTAACCAATCGTTAAGTCAACTGTACGCCCTTGACGATTGGTTAGGTTAGGTCGTGATATTTTCGTTAGTTAGCCTTATAAGGCTAATTAAAGAAGGCTGGGGGTGCTTATCTTTACTTGATCCGACCTCTGTTCACTCTTTCCCAATTCTGGAGTTTCCACTTCGGATATTCCAGCTTTCGAACCGTGGCTAGAAATGGGAATGGCGTCAAGTGGGACGTAATCGTTTGATTATTTCCGAAAAAAAATTCTCCAAAAAAAGCATGAAAGATTACTAATTAGTAATAAATAAAATATTAAAAAAATAAACATATTATTCCCAATTAGTAATTTTTTTATGCTTTTTTTTTAGGAATCCTGTTTTTCTAGTCGAACTTTTTTCTGAAAATATACATTATTAACTGAACCATTTTATTTAAATATTTGCATAACTGTCTTTTACTTTTTCAGAAATCTGTGAAAAAAAACGGCAGATGTAATAATGGAATTATTATTCATTGGAATTAATATTAAAATAATTTCAATATTAAATTAATTAAATTTAAATTACTAAATTAATAAGGAAAATTAAAATAAAATAATTTTAATCAGGAATAAACTTATCAGGAATAAATTAATTTGGAATTAATTTAATGCAGGAATAAATTTGGAATTAATTTAATGCAGGAATAAATTAATTTGGAATTAATTTAATGCAGGAATAAATTAATTTGGAATTAATTTAATGCAGGAATAAATTAATTTGGAATTAATTTAATGCAGGAATAAACTAATTTGGAATTAATTTAATGCAGGAATAAATTAATTTGGAATTAATTTAATGCAGGAATAAATTAATTTGGAATTAATTTAATGCAGGAATAAATTAATTTGGAATTAATTTAATGCAGGAATAAACTAATTTGGAATTAATTTAATGCAGGAATAAATTAATTTGGAATTAATTTAATGCAGGAATAAATTAATTTGGAATTAATTTAATGCAGGAATAAACTAATTTGGAATTAATTTAATGCAGGAATAAATTAATTTGGAATTAATTTAATGCAGGAATAAATTAGTGAAAAATGAATTCATATTAAATTAATTTCAATGAGGAATTAATTCAACAGGAATAAATTAATAAGAAATTTATTCCAAAGAAATTAATTTTAATTATTAAACACGTAAACATTTAATTAATGCTTTTGTGAACAAAGAATAATTAATTAATAAAAATTAAAGAATACTTCAATTAGACAGGAATATTTCAATTAACAAGGAATAAATATGTAAGGAATTAATTCCTGTAAATTGAAGAAGCGTATACTTGAGGTGGAACACTAGCGAGGTAAGGAAGAACAAATCCCTTCTCATAATTGCATCCGGATATTGACTACTTCTGTATGTGATTCATCAGTCCTACAAAAGGAGGTCATAAATTATTTAACCGTTTCCTGCATAAATCCTAAATTTTCCATTAAAATTCCGTATAATGGAAGGTGTTTATTCTATTTGGTAAATGGACCTCAATTTCCAATAAGAAAATTAAAATATTAAATCTAAATAATATATTTAAAAAAAACTTTTAATTATTTTTATTATTATTTTAATTTTAATTTTAATTAATTATTTTAATTTTAATTAATTATTTATATTTTAATTAATTATTAACATTTTAAACCTTAAATGCGTCAGAAAGACAGAAAATTCAATTCTTAAAGAAACCTCATCCCAGAATTGAGAAGGGGTTAATTCAACAGAGGTAAATTAGCGTTTACGTCTGAATGCATGAAAGAGGTTGCGTAATTTAATGGTGAAAAAAACAAAAAACAAGAGAAGTGCGTTAAAGGTCACCACAAATTTCTTATATTACGCAGTTCGCGGAATCGCTGTGGTGAAGACATGGTAGTTATTTTTGGACATTATTGATTGCATAAAGGAAAGGAAATATGCTTCTCCGCCTTTGCCTATCTATCTATCTATCTATCTATCTGTCCGTCTGTCTCTGTGACGCCGTACGATGGTAGAAAGACGCAAATTAAATTTGCTAAAAATTATAAACATTATTTTGTGTGTGTGTGTGTGTGTGTGTCAGAAAGCATGTTACATTAAATATCAATTTATTTTTACCCAACAACCTTAGTTACCTTGGTTACGTTGTTTTGCTTCCGCCCGAATTGTTCATTCTGACGAAGGTCAAGCTTGTTACTCCACCTTAGACCTACAGTTTAACGTGGATCCGAACCACGCCCCACCACGGGCGGTCAGAAACTATAAAGTACTCAACCGGACTCGATCTCACGACCTCCCGATCAGCAACCCAGCACCTTAACCACTAGGCTACCCAGGGTACCCATTTATCTACCAACCAATTTTTTTTGTGTGAAAGGATGCACAGTTTGGTTTTGCTGCGCGCCGTCTGCCGTCACCTGGTTTCGATTCCGGGGCCGATGGATTCGTAGTCAGCGATGCTAACCACTACACCACCGAGGCGCATTTTCCTGTCATTAGAGTGACAAAATGAAGCAAATAATAGAAAATCAGTGCTTCCTTACACCCATACGACAATTCTTCTCATTTTCAGCAAATTTTAACTTGCTTTATTCTGCCATTTTATGTATATATATATATATATATATATATATATATATATATATATATATAAAATAATGATGATGCTGATAGTGATGATGATATCTCTCTCTGTCTGTCTGTCTGTCTGTTCTATGTTCATTATACACGCCGAAACGGTGAGGGTACTCTACACCAAATTTAGTATATACATTAAAGGAGAACCAGGGCAGGGTTTAGTAACACACCCGCCCCTCCCAGTCCTCCCATTTGGTGGGGAGCTGGAAGAGGGCTTCCTAAACGGCTATGGTACGCCAAAACGGGCAGGGTAAGCTGCATTAAATTTAGTATACATATTAAAGAAGAACTAGGAAAGTTTTAATTACACACCCATCCCTTCTACTTCCCCCCCCCCCAAGGTTGTATTTCGGGGGGCTTTTGCTATAAAAGGTGCAGCAAACATTCTAGTATATATATATAAAATGAGAGATAACAGGGTTTATATGCTGTGTAAAATCTCACGCACACACACACACACACACACACACACACACACACACACACATAAAAGAACCCAAAACAAACCCAGATCCGTATTTGCAGCGTGACCAACGACAAATAGTCGATGTCTGCCTTTCATTAAACGTTAATTGTCCCGTACCGATAAATCCAATAACTACCCGGGCTCATCGAACATTCGTTTCGAATAATGACAATAACAGCACGGAGAGATCCTCGACAAATGGTTGCGGTGGGATTGGTTTATGGTTGATTGATGGTTGGTTAGCTGGTTTGGTCAGAGGTCAAATCTTGGTATCATGCAATTAATTTCACTAATTAATGTAATTTGTAAACGTAAATGATTTATTATTTATAATTCTATTGATTCGGAATTAAATGAACGTGTGTGTGTATGTGTGTGTGTGTCAGAGAGAGAAGGAGAGAGAGAGAGAGAGAGAGAGAGAGAGAGAGAGAGAGAGAGAGAGATAACTTGTTTTGGACCTTTTCCATTCTTTGAGCACCACTGAAATGAGAGAAATTAATATTTTATATATATATATATATATATATATATATATATATCGAAAACTATGGTAAAATTATTGAATGCCCAGTTAGGTTAATTGAATGCCCGGTTAGGTCAACTGTACGCCCTTGACGATTGGTTAGGTTAAGTCATGATATTTTTGTTAAAACTAACGAAAATATCACGACTTAACCTAACCAATCGTCAAGGGCGTACAATTAACCTAACAGGGCACTCAATTAACCTAATCGGGCATTCAGTTGACCTAATCGGGCACTCAATTAACCTAACCGGGCATATATATATATATATATAGCCTAGGTCTTTGCGCGAGCTAAGACGAAGATGGCCTTAGCCTACGTCCAATTTTCAACGCAAATTATCGTCAAATTTTTGAAGAAACGACAAATATTTTGATTTTCATTTATGTTCATAAAAGCTGTTAAATTAAATAAATTAAATTTCTCTTATTCAAAATGTAGTGATTATTAATAAAAAGTATTAAAAAATTAATTAATTAAAAAATATTAATTTATCTCATTTCAATGGTGCCCATAGAATGGAAAAGGTCCCTTGTTTTCTACAATTTCTAAAATATGTTTGTATTTTGTATTTTATTGAGTGCTTTTTGTAGTTCTCAATCTCTCTCTCCTCTCTCTCTCTCTCTCTCTCTATATATATATATATATATATATATATATATATTATAACTGCAAACACGCAGTATAATTAACGTAAAGAACGACGCTTTGTATAGGAGAATTATCCGCGCAAGATGAGAGCGAAAGAACGAAACAAATGAAAAAATGAGGTAACCACCCGGGAATCGAACCCGGGATCTTCCGATTGCCGGTCAGATATGATAACCATTACACCACGGGCCTCACTCAAACGTGTATGTAGAGGAATTACGACATTTGTTTGAGTGAGGCCCGTGGTGTAATGGTTATCATATCTGACCGGCAATCGGAAGATCCCGGGTTCGATTCCCGGGTGGTTACCTCATTTTTTAAATTTGTTTCTTTCTCATCTTGCGCGGATAATTCTCCTATACAAAGCGTCGTTCTTTACATATATATATATATACACACACACACACATTTTCAAGTGCAAAGAACACGCAGTATAAATAACGTAAAGAACGACGCTTGTATAGGAGACATTCCGCGCAAGATGAGGAGGGAGAACGAACAAATGAAAAAATGAGGTAACCACCCTGGAATCGAACCCGGGATCTTCCGATTGCCGGTCAGATATGATAACCACTACACCATGGTCCTCACTCGATCAGAAGTCGTAATTCTCCTACCTCCTACCTCATTTTTTTCATTTGTTCGTTCTCCCTCCATCATCTTGCGCAGAATGTCTCCTATACAAGCGTCGTTCTTTACGTTATTTATACTGCGTGTTCTTTGCACTTGAAAATGTATATATGGTGCGGCATGCGAGAGGTGCCCCTCGGGGCATTGGTTTCTGCGCGTATGTAGGAGAATTACGACTTTGATCGAGTGAGGACCATAGTGTAGTGGTTATCATATCTGACCGGCAATCGGAAGATCCCGGGTTCGATTCCTGGGTGGTTACCTCATTTTTTTCATTTGTTCGTTCTCCCTCCTCATCTTGCGCGGAATGTCTCCTATACAAGCGTCGTTCTTTACGATATATATATATATATATATATATATATATATATATAATATATATATATAGACCACTGACTACTACAAATTGTGTGAATACACACAAACACAGTGGTCTTGCGGTTGATTCTCACCGACCAATCTACTATAATTTTAATATTTTTAAAAGAAGACCTTGCACGGTGCTCATTGACAATGCCAATTATGTTTGACGTGTGTTTGTAATGATGGCGCGAAGGGAGGCAAAGATTACCCATGGAAGGACACGCCGTAATTCAGGATGTCCGGACCGGCCTGTAATTGCCTGCATCACAGATTGAACCTGATGAAGCCACTGCAGGACCGAAAAATCATATCACAAACACCGAGCCTTTTCTCCTACAAATTTAGGACCTTTTAATTAGGGACCGATCAACTAATATATATATATATATATATATATATATATATATATATATATAAAGTGTTCATAAATTATCTTTACAAATTCAATGGAAACTGAGCAGAAATTGTAAAGATAATTTATGGACACCATGTATATATATATATATATATATATATATATATATATATATATATATATAAATAAATATATATATATATATATATATAAAATGTTTGGTGGCGTTCAACCGCCTTCGTTACGCTAAGGTCATCTGACGGAAGGGTACCACAGCTTGACGTAGGAATCTAAGTCATCTAAAGGTCACTACATCATCTGACAGCAGAGCATGAACATCCATCTTTCTATCTACTTATATATATATATATATATATATACACAAGGTGGCGCAAAAGTCGCGCATCATAGGAACGTTCAGTGTTGACTATAATATTATTGTTTTTCTTTTAGGTAGGGGATGGCTGCGAAATTAACAATAGACGAGAGGTTAATTTCGCAGCCATTATTAACTTCGCGGCCATCCCCTACCTAAAAGAAAAAAATTATTGTTATAGTCAACGTTGAAAATTCCTATGATGCGCGACTTCTGCGCCACCCTGTACTATATATCGCTGAGGTTAACAATAGTGAACAATTTTTTTGGTTTTATTTTTAAAAATTAAATTTTTTTACTAAACTTTTAACAGAATATACAACCATATGTAAGTTAGGTTAGGTTAGGTTAAAGTATTTACTTTAGAATCTATGCTTTCCCACGGTTATTAGAAGATTCCAAATAGTACTCGTTACGCATTCTCTGACTATCCTTTTCCACATAAACTCATCGAGTCTGCTTAGTTCCCCTTTTTTCTCGCTTAATTTTATGACATTTATAAAATGTCACATTTTCAAATCGCCATATTCACATTTTCCATAATGACGATTAACTAACCTAGGCCTTGAGACTTAGAATGCATATCCACCACGCTTAAGTGAGATGAAAACCTAATGACTCTCTACGCTACACCAACTAGTCCCGTGTTTAACTAATTATTTATAGGTTTATTTAAAATTTCTATTTACCAAAACCACTTATTCATCGCTTAAAAGGCTATTTCCTATTTACTGATCACTTAATTTTTTTTTAATAGAACCAAAACATCGTCCATTACTTTTAACTTTTACCAATATATATATATATATATACACACACAAACAAAAATAAGTAAACATTCTTTTCTTATATCAAATTAAATTGTGATGTCGCGTATTTGTATAGTAATCCTATAGCAAAGCACAATTACATGTCACACACACACACACACACACAAGCACACACAGAAAACGTCACACCTCCTAAATAAACTCATTATGACATCCCTGAAGTATTCTTCCGAGAAAATTAAAAGGATACACAATACATTCATAATACAATAAACATCACGACATTACGGAATTATTTCTATCTGTCTCGAATACTCCATTCGGATATAATGACAGAAATATTGAGATGACTCGTCAAATTCAGCATTATGCATTTGAGGAATTTATTCTATTGTGATTGTGTGGTGAAGGGTCTTCACGTGCAGTGTGATGACTTTATTATTGTTTTTTATTTTAGTCTGCCTTAATTTTATATATATATATATATATATATATATATATATATATATAATTTGTTCGTTCTCCCTCCTCATCTTGTGCGGAACGTTCTTCTACACAAGCGTCGTTCTTTACATTAATTATACTGTGTTGTTTGCAGTTAAAATGTATATATATATATATATATATATATCGACACTAAAATATCACAAACCCTCAGTACGAGTATTTTTCGAATTTAAATAATTATAAAAATAGCCCTACCTTAACCGGATTTTCAAAGAAAACGGACAGCGGTCCTTGGACTCGTCACGCGAAAGCATTTCCTATCTACTCTTGAAGACTCCCAAAATAAATTCAAAAGTACCAGGACGAGTTTCCGCAAGTATTACTGGGAGGGGCAAGCAATCATACTTCCGAATCTGGTTTTGATATGACTCATTTGGTGTTCTAAACCGGTTAAAAGATATTTGGATGTTTGGGTCTTAACGATCTTGTGCTTGTTTTTCCGTGATGCGCCCTTTTTTTTTGTTCTTGTTTTTTTTTTAACCTCTGGTTCGTTCTTTTTTTAATTTAGTTAAAATGTATTATTCTGTTTTCTGTTTAATCTGATTTTTTGATGTGTGGTGGTCGTTGGGGGTATCATCCTTTTATGTTAATTTTAAATACTGTTTTCGGGTTTAATTTTATACATATATATATATATATATTGCGGATGCAATTATGTTGCCTCGGGGAAGAAACTTAACTCATGCGTTGCATTTTGCTCCCGATGAATCATGCACCCGGATCTATAAAACCGGGAGTATGTAGAATACAAACTAACAACACGAGCGAAGAAATGATTATGGACCACACTGTTCACTGAATTATGCATAATAACCTAAAACATTGTTGTTTTCATTGATGATGATTGACGTACGAATGCCTCGGTAGTATAGTGACCTTCCATACGTGTGGTCAGCGACTATAGACTCAAACGTGGGCCGCATCATATACGGGCGAGTGGCGGCGGGCGGGCCAATCTCACTGGCCACTTTTTTTCACAGAGAGGTACTGATGTAATTTATGAAGAGGTGCGTAATTTAACAAAAAAAAAAAAAAAAGTAGTACATATATTTCCAAATAAGGCACACACACACACACACACACACACACACACACACCACACACACACCATTTTCCAAGTATTGAAAACGAGACGTGACGTGAGGATAGGAAATATTCTTCTGAAATAATAAACTTGTCTTGTCACAGTTTGGTGAAGCTTTTAATATGAATAATTTTAAAATTTTAACTCGTGTAAAGTGATCCGTCTGTGATTTAAGTAATTTAAAGTAATTTTATATTTTTAAGTTTAAATTTCACTAAATGACAATAATTAATTTGTATCTCTTTAAAATTTAAATTAATTTTACCATTTTTAATTTTTAATTTTTATTTTAATTCTGATTAATTTTGATTAATTTTGATTAATTAATCACTTTGTTAATTTTTTATAAATTAATGATGGCACTTGATCCTGAGACGTTTCTAAATCTAATAAAAAAAACCGATACATCTTCATACTTCGGTCCTGGTCTTCATATATATATATATATATATATATATAGGGTGTCCCGTAAGTCTAGAACCATAGGGCAAAATGATAAAAACGGCAATAAAAACGCCGAAGAGACTTTTGGGGACTGTTTGTGAAATGAGTGAGGATGTTAGGGACTAGTATGTTTCATGGACTGCTCTCGATTTTCCTACGAAATTGCAAACAAGGGCATTCGATGACCCTGATTTTGTTTCTGCAATCGGTTTTCTTGAGAAATGATAAAGAAAAATGTTATTGGATATTGAATAAATTTATTTACTGAAACGACGCAATACACTCCAACATCTTTTTGAATAAGTCCGAGCTGGTGTGGTGCTTACGCCATACCATACAAATTCACAAAAAATGACAAGAATTAGTGCGATATATATCTTGCAAAAAACAATAGTAAAAACTCGATTAGGTCAGGTTAGGTTAGGTTAGTTAGGTCAGGCCAGGTTAGGTCAGGTCAGGTCAGGTTAGGTAGGGTTAGGTTAGGTTAGGTTAGGTTAGGTCAGGCCAGGTTAGGTCAGGTCAGGTTAGGTAGGTTAGGTTAGGTTAGGTTAGGGTTCTCAAGAAAACCCTTGTTTGCAATTTCGTAGGAAAATCGAGAGCAGTCCATGAAACATACTAGGTCCGGATGGTAGCGGCTGTGTCATCGTCGGTGGATGTCCTCGGAGGTCCACTGCGTGGTTTATCTCCTATGGATCCCGTTTCTCTGAACTTTGCCTCAAGTTTGCCGACACAGCTGTGTGTTATCGGCGCGCGGTCCGGATGCAATCTGTTAAATTCCCAGCGACCTCCCTCTGACTCCGAGTTCCTATGAGCAGAATTACCTGGATGCGTTCTTCCTTACTCAAAGACATCATGGGCACTTGCATAAACGGAAAAACATGAATTACTTATTTTACCCTATGGTTCCAGACTTATGGGACACCCTATATATATATATATATATATATAATATATATATATATATATATATATATATATATATATATATATAGCGACATCGACATCGTCAGACACTTTCGAAGGTCCTCTTTTTGCCTTTTCCAACAATTTCTACATCGATTTCTGCATCCCATTGTTCCATCGACACATAGCCGCGACCAAGATGACGTCATATGATACCTCCAGTCGAGACTCCCTCCCAGGTGACCACTCAGTCGAGCTGGCACCACGTACCCTGCCAGAAGCAATTAAAGGCCACCATCTACGGATTCAAATTATTTCATTAACTTAATTTAACATTCAAAAGTCGGTTCATTCGCGTTAATTCAGTTTTCGCCAATTTACTACCGTTTCATCCGTTCCTTTTTGGCATCAACTTTAGAGAGTAGTTCATGCATTTTCCTTACCAAGCAATTCATTAAACATTATAATGTCATTCACTACAAAACATTAATTGAAACGTTAATGCGTTAATGCGACTTTTATCATCCATTGTTTTGTTTTAATAAAGGAAAAAAAAAAATTCGCTCTATTAATTTCCTTCAGTAATGAAATTATTAATTTGATGAGTACAAAGACCCGCTGACCTCGACCCTCAAGCAATCATTTATATAAATAATTTAATTGACATTTATTATACTGTCAGTTGGCAAGTGTATATATATATATATATATATATAGTTTGACAAAGAGCGAGGATTATTATTCAAAAGATAAAAGATTCGTTTTGCCTCGTTAAGTCAAAATTTCAAAAAAGCAGATAGGTAACAAATTGCTTCCAACATCATTGATTTTTTTCTAACTGAGCATCCATGAATTCGAGGTTGGCGACCTTAAGAGCACGTAGAAACAGAAGAAAATATAGCTTTCTCAATGGGGATGTTATGTTCAGAGTAAAAGTGAACATCGGACAAGTTGTTTGTGTTCTCCGATAGATACTAAATTTAAAACCTGGGCTTTCCCTATGTACACGCACACCCCAAAACGGGATTGAGTTGTTTTGTTCCACTTCCAAAGTAAAGTTAATGGAGGGGACTTGATTATTTAACTGAACGAGGAAGTCATCTGAGTTACACCTCATAGGCCAGATATACAAAATATCGTCGACGTACCCCAACCATGGAATGCCAACCCCTAGAAATCTCGGAATGTAAGTTATCTCAAAAAATATTGGAGAGGATGGGTATTGGAGGGGAGGGGTGACAATTTTGTTTCACTCAAACGACATTGTTAATAGAGACATTCTTGGGTCTGCCATTATTCAACTTACAAACAATTTTAACATTAGCCAGGATCTTTTTTCGCTCAACCCTGTTGTTATGAATCCTTTCAGATCAGATTTAGATAAGAAGGGCAAGGAGCTAAATCTCTGGTAGCTTTTCCACGAGGATTGTACGTTCCTCCTCCAATATTCTCTGCACCAATCATGTCATTTTTGTTAATCTTTATGAACTATATATATACTGTATATACTGTTCGATCTTGTTATTAATTTCAGTGTTCCTGAGGATGTCATTAGACGAAAGCGCTTGAGCACCATTCTGTGTTTCCTTTTTCCTTCGTGGTTATTTTCATCATAAATATTATTCACGTGTTACTTTCGTGAAATAATTTTCATAATATATATATATATATATGTTAGCGGCAATAAGCGAAATCAGGCATTAAGGTAATGCCTAGGCAATAAGCTGAAAGCTAATAATGCATATAGCATTAGTTACAATGGTCACTTTCACTGTTTAGGTTAGGTTAGGTTATATTTATTATTATTATAGATATATAAATAGGCATTAAGCTTAATCCTGGATTTAGTTTATTGACGCTAACATATATATATATATATTATATATATATTACATTGGCGTAGCCACAGGGGAGGTTTGGGGGTTAGAACCCCCGCAAGGACCCTAGGAGTATAGCAAAATAATAGCAAACACTTATCCAAGGTTCATTACGATGACGTTCAATTACTCTTAAAATTAAGTTTGAATTACTTAATTAGAACCGAGATGAAGCGATATAAATTCAGAGGTGGGCATAGTTTTTATGCCCATGTTTTGCGCTTTCTATTTACTGGGTGGGGTTGAAGACGCTAGTTTCCATACCGAGTATAAGTACAGAGTATAGCAAAAACTACTTAGTTAACGTTGAAACATTGTGTTAGGCCTTTTAAGGGTTAAGCATTATTACTCATCACCCACCGAGATATTCATGTCAGTACAGAAGGTGTGTTATCTCACTTAGCAAAAAAACCACGTCAGCTTAGTTTCCGGTTGGAGTAATTGTGCTTTGAAAATGAAAATGAAAAGGTTTATTGGCAGACCATAGTCCATATGACAAATATTATTATACAATGACAGTTCATATACTAAGGATAGAAATATATACACTTGATTAGAAATAATACTGCACTGTCGAAGTTAAGTGGAGCTACAGACAGACGTTTTCGTACTAAGAAGTCCATAGCTTAGAGGATGTGCTTTATAAGAAATGTTGTTTGGAAGTTTACAAATTGTTTGCTGTTTAAATGTGTATATTTACAGTATGTTTAGATGCTTACAAATCTAAATTCCTCAACTGTATCTGAGGTGTAACGTACTTTATATGTACGTATCATCATTCGTCTTGTATGAGTTTTTAAATGAGTACATACAGTAGTACAGTACATTGCAAAATGGCACGAATTAAAAACGCGATCAATACAAAACAAAGTATTATTATTTGTCTAACATACACATGTGTAGTCATCAGGTCTCGATCCCGGGGCCGATGGATTCATAGTCAGCGATGCTAAAATATATATATATATATATATATATATATATATATATATATAATATATAATATATATACACGGTGATGTAAAAGGTGTTAAAAAAATTTATTGTACGTTATTTTGGCTCACCTTATATATATATATATATATATATATATATATATATATGAGTACAATGCGCCTCGGTGGTGTAGTGGTTAGCATCGCTGACTACGAATCCATCAGCCCCCGGATCGAGACCCGGTGACGGCAGGCGACGCGCAGCAAACCCAGCTGTTCATCCTTCTACACAATAAAAATTGGTTTGCAAATAAATGGGTACCCTGGGTAGCCTAGTGGTTAAGATGCTGGGCTGCTGATCGGGAGGTCGTGAGACTGAGTCAGGGCGAGGACTGTAATTTCTGACCGCCCGTGGTGGGGCGTGGTTCGGATTTGACGTTAAACTGTAGGTCTACAGTAATGTGGAGTGACAAGCTTGACCTTCGTGAGAATGAACAATTCGGGCGGAAGCAAAACCATCGTTAACCAAGGTTTTATATATATATATATATATATATATATATATATATATATACACATGAAACCAGTTTCATATTTTTTACATTCCCAGGACTTCACTTCACCCTGACCTTCCAACAAGCGGAAGACCTAAGCAAGGCCTAACCGTGATCTTGAAGGAAGCATTCAGTGTATATATATATATATATCAGCAAGGAAGCTTATTTCCCGACGACGTGGGGTTAGTGTCTCCCCCAAAGATCACCTTTATGGATCTGGAGAGTGGTTAGATGGGAGACCGTCATTTGGGTCCAGATTATGTAGCGACCCGAAGTTCGGATCCCAAGCAAAGCCGTAGGTCCCTCCCCCTCCCTCCAACGTCATATGCTTTTAGTTGTTGCAAGACAGGTTAACCAACCATAAACAAAGAGAGATACCCTAGAAACAACTCTGTAGGTTGTACAACAGCTACAATTTACTGTACGTTCACATATCATCAATGAATAAATGCTAGTAATTTACTCATCAATTATATAAGATATTGTTCCAAAATAAGTTAAGTCCGAGTTCGTGTCTATGTCTGTCAAAACCCCATTTATGCAAATTCTGTCTATTATATAGATTGTAATAATTTTTGCCATGAAAGTAAATTTTTATGGCAGTTCTTTGTGCTGTAGATAGAGTAATTGAAATTCGGTTCTTAGTGCCATAACTGGACATAATTATTTGAGGAACAAGTTCAATGTTTTTTTTTTTCTTTTTGTTTCACGAAATGGAAAAAAAATGTCTTTCACTTATCTAAATGTTATTTTATGTTAAATTTTGTTTATTTACATTTCCATAATCTTTTTGGTTGTCATGACGACAGAAACAAGTCTGAACTTGTACAAACAAGTCTTTAAAACAGGTTTGAGAGTGTAAAAATATTTAACTCGTGACAGATGGAGCGAAGAAGTTTCTCGAAAAGTTTAGCTGACAAAGCGTTATGAAAACAAATTTGGCATCTACATGGGTATCATAAAACTCAATTTAAAAGTTTTTCATTCGGGTATGACTCGGTGTATATGATGAACCTTTGTTCACTATGGCTCGAGAAGTGGGTACAAAACAGACGAAAAATAGTTGTTAGAGAGAAAAGGCGGAGGGTTTAAGAAACTGGGCATAAATCTGGAGATGTTGTATTTCGTGGGTATGATCAAGATTTGTAGAATTTCCCCAATACACACACACACACACACACCCACACACACACACACACACACACACACACACACACCAAAAAAGTTTAGGATTGTAGTACATTACATATACAAAAATTTATAGCTAAAAGCAGAGGAACTACAAAAATATTACATTTAAAAAAATGTAAAAAAAAATTATGTAAAATTATGTAAAAATGTAAATATAATTGAATAAATTATACTGAAACCTAATATACTGTGTGTGTATATATATATATATATATAAAATGAGTAGTTACTAATTAGTGTTAATTAATAATGTTGAATTCAATTCCTAATGGAAATTTTATGGTCAAAAAACCATAATTTAAAGTTAATGATAATATTAACTGCATATCCATTAAGCGCACTTAACGTTATGTATTTATTTAATTATCTATCTATCTATCTATTTATCTATCTCTCTATCTATGTACCTATCTATTTATCTATACTATCCAAAATATTTGATAATCGACCAAATAAACCGAAAAACAAGACCCAAAATCCAAATTTGAAGATAAAATTGAAATAAAATGGGGATAATTTTAAAAATATAAGGGAAAAAAATTCTTTACAATTTGTTTGGACAAGAAACGAATTAATTTTGCTTAATCATTTCCTTTTTCTTATTAAAAAAAAAAAAAAAAAAAAAAAAAAAAAAATTGTCTGTGAGATTATAGTAAATTATTAAGAGATTTTGTAGGATTAAATTTCCCATCATTATATCATTAATATTATAATAACTGACTATCAATACCTTCAGTATATATACATATATATAATATATATATATATATATATATGCACACAGTAACTCTCCCGATTTACGCGCTCTCCATTTGCGCGGTGTTTCGGATTAACGCGATCCAAAAAATATTCAATTTTTTTTTTAGAAATAAACGCAACGCAATTATTGACAATTTTTTGGACTGCGTTAATCCGAAATCGCACAAAAGGGGAGCGCGTTCTAGTGACTTGTTATTTGTTATATGTTGTTAAAACAAAAGAATATTATATATGTATAGTTCAAATATTCTTTCTTTTAATTAAACGTAGACCAACAGGCTGTAACATCGGCTTAATAAATAATTATTTTAAGCTTTTTTTATATTTTACACCTAAAATATAGATAATTAAAAAGCTTAAATAAAATGCTTGCTAAGTATTACAAAAGAAATTACATAAAAATTATAAAAATTATTATTTTTTTTATATTAATTAATGTTAAGTGTAGGCCCGAGAGCAGAGGGGTTACCAATTAATTTTCTCTGCAGTCCAGATAGGTTTCTTTCTATGTAGGAAGGACGGGACAAGGGGCGAACGCCCGCAAAAAATGGCACCCTCTCTTATATAAGAAGGAGAGAGCCAAAATCAAGTGCTCTGTGGCACACGATGCCATTTTATTTATTTATTTTTTTGATGAATTTTGAAAAGAGTGTGTAGTGTGTAAAATGGATGTATGTACAGTGAAGAACAGAAGGAGAAGTGTGAATGTGTGTGTTTGAGAGCATGCTGGACTACTCACGGGCAGATGAAACACGGAAAAAGATCAGCTGAGGAGGACAGTGACAGGAGAAACGAGAGTTCCAGCACTCTCTGTCGTCTCCTGCTTAACGACCCCGCCCCCAGAGTACTTCCCTGGTCGATTAGTGTCTAAATCTCCGATAAAAGGAAAGTGTTTTTGTCGTTTATTTTTGAGGTTGCGCCAAAATTTAAGTTATGATCCAAAATATGTTCATTTTATATCGTCTCGTTTTGGCCAAATGGAAGAGATATCATTTTACTTCTATATTAGGTAAGGTTAGGTAAGGTTAGGTAAGGTTAGTTAAACTCTCAGATAGATTTATAAAGCCTGAAATACTCACTGCGTTCGAAAGACACACTTTGACTCAAACGAAACGATAGAAAATGAATACATTTTGGCGTAAACGCTATACCATCACCATTTCCGTAACTCTACCAAGGTCCGCTACTCACATATAACTCTCTTCTACAGGGTGTTCGTAAAGTCCCGTCACCCCTACAAATGTACATATTGTAACACCAATTTTATTTTGGTGTGATTAATTGTATTTGTGTGTAGTAGGTGTAATTTAAGAAACAAGTCATTAGCAACAATTACTTTAATTACAGTAAATACAGTTACTAATCAAGAATATCTGTATGTGCACCATCATTTTCGTTACAAAGGATTATGCGCCTCCATGTGCGGTGTGAGAATCGAAGCAGCATTGCTGGAGTGATTGTCTATACAGGAATACCTCAAAATTCGTCGTTTCGAATTTCGTCGTTTCGCAGATTCGTCGTCAATCCTTTACTACCTATAGTTTCGCAATCCGTCGTCTATATTCGCAGATTCGTCGTTTTTTGAAAAATGTTAAAAAAAAACGATCGAAATTGACGAAATTCAACTGTTTACCAACGGAATATATTACATATTTTGTCGAAAAACGAGTAGAATTTGATTAATTAATCTGTTTAATAAGATATAGAGTAAAATGTTTTCTCATTGAAACATGTTATAATCTACCTCGAATTTCGTCGTTTTGTATTTCGTCGTTTTATTCCGGAACGAATTAACGACGAATTTCGAGGTATTCTATCGCTTAATTCATTAAGAAATGACGGACGATATTGTTTCATGCAGAGATCTTTTGTCATGTGATCTCGCATTGTGGACATTGGGACTGCAAGTTTTTGTGATCGTTTTCGAAGTGATTTTTTTCGGTGAACGAGCCACCGATGCAATCACACCTTCACATTGTTCTGCTCGCGTTGTTGGTCTTCCCGACCGTTTCCTTGATGGAGCCAGTTTCAAACAGCTTTTTCCCCCAGCGTAATACCGTCTTGTTTGGTGGTGCAGCCTTATTGAATCTTGTGTTGAAATCATTCTGGATATCATGCATCGTTTTGCCAGCATGTGACCTTTCATGAGCCTATGTGCTCATCACTATCCTTTCCTCTAATACCTGGAAAAGAAAAAAATGTCAATGAATCACATATAAATTACATTAATCACAAAAATAAAATTGGTATTACAATATATACATTTTATAGGGGGTGACGGGACTTTTCAAACACCATGTACAATTTTAATAGCCGGGAGCAATCAGGGACAGGAAATCATACCATATTCAAAATCATAACCTTACTACGAGAGGATATATTAAAATACTATTGATTTGTAATTAATATGTCGTAAGTTAAACCAATAAATTAGTCGTAATTATCAATTCTAGTTAATATGATCCCACGATATGTCTAAAGAAGGTTTTTCGTATTAGTTGATGATCCCTCTGAAGTTGATAATTTATTAGGTATTCAATTACGTCATATTTGAATATAATTTTAGAGGTGTTGATGACGTATATTAAAAATTTGACCAAAATTACTTCTAATATTCAACAATAAGATTTAATATGATTTTAAAACATGGCAAAAGGAAGGTTTTTTTTTTTTGCATTGTTTGAAAAAAATTTTATGTTTAAAGTTTAAATAAAATCAGTTTTAAACAGAAATTGAATAAATACAAAAAAATGAAACTGGGATTTTTTTATGGGGTTGATTTTCCTTAAAAAAAAAATTAAAGAAAAAAACATTTTATATATAATTGACGCGTTCGGTGGAGAAGGGGCGAACGCCACAAAATTCGAAAAATGAGTTTTTTGTCGTATAATTATCCTTTAAAACCTTTGCTTTACCTATGCAAAAAATTAGATGTTAGTCTGCACTCTTTCACGGTAAATTTAGGTTTTAATGTATTTCAGAGAAATTCACTCCGCATCATTGCTTCACATTGAACACATCTATCTACTTTCTGGTCACTCGACAATGCCCTGTGATGCTCAATTTGGCCAAATTGAACAAAATGTAAAAAATAATTACAGCAATATTATTTACACAAAAGAGATTATGTTACGGCCATAACTACAGCCGTTTCGCAGCGCTTCCTAGTTGTAGAAATGAAACAGGCTGATTTTCTCGATTTTGACGTCCTAAAAACGTGCATTGTCATTAGGAAAAACAACTACTAAATTTACAGATGCAAGAAAGTTAATACTTGACTTTCAACAAAAAGAAGCTACGTAATATCTACTGCATACCGCACAACCCCAGATAATAGCATCCCGTCAGACTGCAGAAAGGGAAAAAATCCTACAGTGTCAGTTTATTCAATCTAGCCCAGCAGACACTGCAACCAAAGTATTCCCAATTGCTGCCAATAACTAAGGAAAAAATAAAAGATCTCAAAGAATTATCAGACCTAATGCCTGCAACTGCAGTGAACTATTATACAAGATTGTTAAAGGAACTGGAAGAAACCGAAACAGTTGAAGCAGGTAATACAACATTCGACGAAGAGGACCAAATAATGGATTACACCAGTTAACATCAGAAGCTATCAATAAATAATATTGTAAAATTTCTTGGCGTTTTATTATATCGACATATTACACAACAATATTTTACTCAAATATGTGTTCAAATTCATACAACATTTCAATAAACCGGAAAAATACGAAGGTTTAAAGTTTACAAACTTTAACTGCATTTTGTGGCATAATTCGAAAATGTTGCGTTCGCCCCTTCTCCACCGAACGCGTCATATATACTAGCGAAGCGACCCGGCGTTGCCGGGGTGGATGTTGAACGCTATATATGCCCGGTTAGGTCAATTGAATGCCCGGTTAGGTTCATTGAATGCCCGGTTAGGTCATATGTAGATTAGATTAATGTTGACCGCTATATATGCCCGGTTAGGTCATATGTAGATTAG
>JAJOZX010007763.1:7500-10000 GCA_023014485.1 Bathynomus jamesi
TGCTTCTTGAGTGTTTTGTAGCGGTCTAAAAGCTTTGAAAGCTTACGGACACAGGAGTCGATCCGTTGAGTTGGGATCCGCGCTCGGGTCCAGACTTCAATCACCCTCTGGCATGCCTGGTTCAGACTGTCGGAGGTGGTTTGCTTTTGATTGATGTGGTGGTATTGCCCCAAGAGGAGGGCGTCAAGGCATGTAGGGAGCCTTGACGTGGATAAAGTTCCAGTTGCCATCCCTAGAAGCCAAACTTTTGGAATTGATCGAGTTTGAGCCATCGGACCCACGGAAGAAAAAGTACATTATATAATATATAAATTCAGAGTGGGGCGACCTCTAAATATTCACCAATCACGCTGCATTTTTGCACAGACCATGTGGACACTAAATGGACAAAACCCACACTTGTGGAGACTAAGACAATTTTGAAATTTCCCCCTATGGATTTGGACCACCCTAATATATACCTTACCTTACCTTACAACCTTACAAAGGTTCCACGTGATGATTTCTCATTTCGCGAAGGTCAAGCGTGTCGCCCCTCCTCTCGAGTTGGCCTGGTGAAGTAGTGAGTTGGATTCTTGCGCTCTCCACCTCACATAGCCAGGTACGCCCGGCTCATCGGGGATTGTTCTGAGCCAGGCGTCAAGTCTTCTTTTGAAGATTTCCACTGCAACTCCCTTCGTGTTTCTTAGGTCTTTGGGCAGCTGATTAAATAGTTTTGGTCCTCTCACTACAAAACTATTTTCTTTCAGGGTTAAGGATGTTCCCTGTCTCGCCTTCAATTTGGGAATACGACACAGTCTACCGTTTCTACCTTCCACCGTTGTTTGGGGAGTTATGGGATTCAGAGTAAGATTAGGGACTAGTTTCTCCATTATTTTCCAAGTGTAAATAATGGCGTATCTCTCTCTTCTCCTTTCCAGTGAACAGAGGTCTAGTTCTCGTAACCTTTCCCAGTAATTTAGTTCTTTGCACCCATTGATCTTGGCTGTGAAACTTCTTTGAATCCCCTCCAGCTGTCTAATGTCTTCTTTTTTATATGGGGATGTTAGGACCGAGCAGTATTCCAGTTTGGGTATTATCAGGGTTTTCAGTAGGGGGATCATTACATTCCTATCCCTTCGTTTAAAAGTTCTCAATATCAGACCCGTTATTCTCTTTGCTCTGTTTACTATCATCTTATTTTGTGTTTCAAATTTCGCATCATCTGTCATTACAACCCCTAAATCTTTTGCTCTGGAATTTCTCTGGACTTCCTGTCCATTTGGGGTATAATATTCCATGGACTTTAGGTCTTCTCTTTTTCCGTACCGTAATAGCTGAAATTTCTCGGTGTTAAACTTCATATTGTTGTCTTCCGTCCACTTGTAAATTTTGTTTATGTCGGTTTGTAGAGATCCTATGTCTTCTGGTTTTCGTATTTTTCTACTGATCTTTGTGTCATCTGCAAAGGATGTTACTCTGCTGTCTCCAGAGCTGGGCAATAAATACATTGAATGTATTTAAATACTAAATACATGGGAGAAATGTATTTAAATACTAAATACATTTTACGAATGTATTTAGATACTAAATACAAAATACATCAATTGTATTTAAATACATTTGTAAATACATTTTAAATACATACAAATTTTAACATATGCATTCACTAATTCATGAGTAACAACAATATAAAATGCTTGATAAAGGATGAGTGTACAGATTCGTTGTAGCATTGCTTGCAGCAGAGACTTCGTGTTTACACAGCAAGCAGGTGCACTTTACCTTATTACCGTCTTTAGATTTAATTTTAAAGTATTTTCCATCAAACAGAGGGTGCACTAAATTGTTATCTGCAGATATATCACTGTTTGATTCACCGGATTTGCTTGTTGAAGCCATGACACGCACACGATAAAGAAATCAACCGCTTTCGACTAAGAGTGGCACACAACTGATTGAACTGACACGTTGAAACATGAACCATGCTGTACTACACTGTCGACGCGTCGTACTGTGCTAGTACAGAACGTGTATTAAACCAGTAAAAGTATTTACATTTTTATATTTTGAATATTTAAATACATTGTAATTAAATACTCATTAAAGTATTTAAATACTGTATTTAAATACATGAAAAACAATGTATTTATAAATACAGTTCTAAATACACAAATGTATTTAAATACGTATTTAAATACAAATGTATTTAAATACTGCCCAGCTCTGGCTGTCTCTGGTAACGTCCTCATCTATGTCAGTTAGCATGATTATGAAGAGTAGTGGAGCTAATACCGTTCCTTGTGGTACTGAGCTGAGGACCTCTGATTCTGATGAAGATACTCCTTGTACTGTAACGACTTGCCTCCGCTCACTAAGGAAATTATATATCCATTTCCCTACTTTTCCTGTTATTCCCATATATTTCAGTTTATGTATTATGATTCCATGGTCACACTTGTCGAACGCTTTAGCAAAGTCTGTGTATAGTACATCATAGTTTTCATTACTTTCAAGTGAA
>JAJOZX010007763.1:22500-157500 GCA_023014485.1 Bathynomus jamesi
TCATGGGGATTCTCGCTCTCTCCCAAAATATGAGACAGGCATCCAGGCACAGGTTCAGGCATTTAGTACGTCCAAATTTTTGCTCCTTTTGGTGGTAAAAGTACTTTTTGAGTACTTGCAACTGAGTTGGAAGGCCACTTGATGTGATGTTCGCATCCGTCTGGCCAATAAGAAACACTTCTGTTTTCGCTCTGGTAGACACCTGGAAAAGAAAACAAACTAAATAATTCCACAGAAATATTTCACATCGTAATTAATTTCATTAATTAAATAAAGAAAAGCAGTAACTGGGACTCGAACCAGTGTCATAGCCGTTTGGCGGCATCGCTCAAGTCGGCGTACACAGCACGCTATCCACTACACCATCTAGGGAGTGGATAGCGTGCTGTGTACGCCGACTTGAGCGATGCCGCCAACGGCTATGACACTGGTTCGAGTCCCAGTTACTGCTTTTCTTTATTTATAAAACTGATACGTGTACACTACGTTCTCTTTGACAATTCATTAATTAAATAAATTTCAATACCGCAGTAAAATTACATTAATTAGTATCATAAATAATTACCAGCTTAGTTGTCCAATATGCAACAGACTAATTAATTTCATGTAATATTAATAATAAATATCACTACCACAGTAAAATGACAAATTAAATAATAATAAATTTCAATACCACAGTAAAATGAGATAATTAGTAGCATATATAATTACCTCCATAGTTGTCCAATAGGCTATACAACACGAACCGCTCAAGTGACGAAGAAAACCGTCTTCACTGCAGGCAGGCGAGAAATGAACTGACAAAAAGTCGTCAAAGTTGGGGACCTCTAAATGCAGCGCGATCTGGTTCAAACTTGCACAAACGTGTTTTCTTGTTCTTTAGAATACGGAGAAACTTGTGGATTAAAACTCCAAGCTCATTTTTATTTTACCCTATAGGTATGAAACACCCTAATATACACATATATATATGATCAAGTAAAGATAGGCACCCCCAGCCTTCTTTAATTAGCCTTATAAGGCTAACTAACGAAAATATCACGACCTAACCTAACCAATCGTCAAGGGCGTACAGTTGACTTAACGATTGGTTAGGTTAGGTCGTGATATTTTCGTTAGTTAGCCTTGTAAGGCTAATTAAAGAAGGCTGGGGGTGCTTATCTTTACTTGGTCATATATATATATATATATATATAGCAGCCAACTGAAGTTGACGGAGTCGGTTGTAAGCAACCTGTGCAATGTTGCAGTGTACCGTCAACATTGGGAAGCTCGTCAAACCAAACTCGACAAAGATTGTCATAACAAGCAAGACTAAAACGACGTCACATCGCGAGGTTTCACTCAAGGCATGAAGACATGCCTTGTCTGTCGCATCTCAACTTCGTTACAGGGACACCACGAGGCCTCCACCTTTTAGCTCTCTCCGAAAACCATTTCGTGATCGACGCGTTACCATCATGTAAACATCATTCGTGCAAGGCCTCATTGGCCTTTTAATATCACTCAATTAACTTTATATAAAGATTATCATTGCCGCGCGTTAATAATCGTCATATTGTAAGCATTAATTTAAGTGTACACATTACATTATTTCCAATGTAAACAATAAGCAATACTGTCGTTTTCATTAATCAATTTATTTTGTGTTAAATAAAGGAAGAAAACAATCTATCAATCAACCTAATTAATAACTTAATTAATAACATTACTCTGATCTGAAAGATCTGGTGACCTCGACCAAAGCATTCATTAATAATAACCATTATCAATAACTGTAATTACCGGGTGCCGGAAAAAAGCCCCCGGAGGAAAAAATCCCCCGGCGGAAAATAACCACCCAGGAAAAAACCCACCCGGAAAAAAACCACCGTGGAAAAAATCCCTCAGAGCACAAAGTAAAATCAATTCATTATAAAATAAATTAAATAAATTCAAAATTGATTCATTTAAGTTTAATTTGCCTAAGTGGAAAAAAACCACCTTTATAAAATAAATTAAATAAAATCAAAATTGATTCATTTTAAGTTTAATTTGCCTAAGTGGCAACATTTGTTCGTTGGTTAAAAGGAACCTAAAAGATATTTTAGTTTTTATGCAGGACTTTCACAATTATATGCTATCAGTCCGGATTTTTCTCTAAAATGCGCATGATTTCTGCTTTAGCCTTTTGCCCGCCAGATTATGTATTTGAGCATTTGAAACACTTGCTGATGATTTCCCTGAAGATGCAAATTGCATCCTGGATTATTTCGAGGATACGTACGTTGGGAGACCAAACAGAAGGAACAGGAGACATCCAGTATTTGATATCAATATATGGAATATGTATCGAGAGCTAAAAAGTGACCTCCAAAGACCACAATGCCATCGAAGGTTGGCATAGAAGTTTTCAAGCAAGTATTGGATGCTCCCATCCGAATATTTGGGTCTTTTTAAAAAGCATTAAAAAGAGCAGGCATTGCAAGAAGTTTATATGGTACAGGCTTGCGCTGGTCATCTTCCAACAACGCAGAAGAGAAGTACAAAGATGCAGCAACTCGCATTAGACACATTGTTAGCAGCTTTGAAGATCGCTCTCTTTTAGACTTTTTTACGGGACATTGCTTATAACCTAAGCTTTTAACTTATTAAATGTTTGTTTAAATGACAATTTTAAGCTTCTTTACTTGGTTTTACTTGGTTGGATTCCTTGATTTCTAACTTATTAAATGTTTGTTTAAATGACAATTTTAAGCTTCTTTAATGTCGTCCAATAAATCATTTTTATCATTACTGTTATTTTCCCTTCGGTGGACTCGCATTAGACACATTGTTAGCAGCTTGAAGATCGCTCTCTTTTAGACTTTTTACGGGACATTGCTTATAACCTAAGCTTTTAACTTATTAAATGTTTGTTTAAATGACAATTTTAAGCTTCTTTACTTGGTTTTACTTGGTTGGATTCCTTGATTTCTAACTTATTAAATGTTTGTTTAAATGACAATTTTAAGCTTCTTTAATGTCGTCCAATAAATCATTTTTATCATTACTGTTATTTTCCCTTCGGTGGATTTTTTCCACGGTGGTTTTTTTCCGGGTGGGTTTTTTCCTGGGTGGTTATTTTCCGCCGGGGGATTTTTTCCTCCGGGGGCTTTTTTCCTAGACCCGTAATTACCATCATTCCTTATAGTACCGATTTACTCATCAAACAATGGCTACATACATGGCCATCAAATACATAATTATAAACATGGCTTATATATATATATATATAAGCTTTTTAAATTTTTTTCAGGTCCTGAATCCATCCTGAAAGTGCATCCCGCATGTTATGAAACACCCTATATATATATATATATTATATATACAGTGGAGTGCAAAAGTATACAACACACATTATTTTTTTCTGTTTGAGTCTTTCTAGTGCACTAAATTCTGCAAAAGTGACCTATCCTATGTAATTTTTCACGATCTTTCAGTTAAATACGTTAAAATTAAAAAAAACCAATATTTAACAAATATTTAAAAAAAGCTAAAATTGGTGATGCAAAAGTATACAACACAATATAAAAATTACATTTAGAATTTAAATTAATACTAATTTATGAAAAGAAATGCATTCTAATCGTTTCCAGAATATTCTAGAATCATCTATTGAGTTCTACCAGCAGTTACAACGGATTGCAAAAGTTTAAGCACGTCATTCACGTAGCAGCATTCACGGAGAGTAGTTGTATGATGGTCAAACAACAAGAAATTAGCCAAGATGTCCGACGGCGAGTCGTGGAACTCCATGAAGGTGGAATTGGCTACAGACTCATCGCCAAACGCTGGGGCTTATCAATAAGCACCGTCGGCACCATTGTTCGTAAGTGGAAATCCACCGGTACCACTCACAATCGCCCCCGTACAGGACGTCCACGCAAGATATCTGAACGTGCTGCCCGAACGATGGTAAGAATGGTGACCCAGAGACCCCAAACTACACGAGAGGAACTTCAGAAGTACTTACAGGCCGCAGGGGCCAGTGTCAGCAAATACACTGTTAGCAGAGCACTGTGTCATGAAGGAATACGATCGCGGACGGCTAGGAAAACTCCTCTATTGAAGGCTAAGCATGTCCAGCCCGACTAAAGTATGCCAACGAACACTTGAAGAAGCCAACTGAATTTTGGGACACTGTTCTCTGGTCTGACGAAACCAAAATTGAACTTTTCGGGAGAAACAGCCATAGTCGTGTTTGGAGAAAGAAAAAACCAGGCCTATGCTCCAAATAACACCATCCCAACAGTGAAGTTTGGAGGAGGAAGTGTAATGGTGTGGGGCTGCTTTAGCTTATCAGGTATTGGGGAATGTCATATTATTAAAGAGAAGATGAATTCGGCAGTGTACAGACAAATATTAGAGAAAAACTTGATTACCTCAGCCAAGGCTCTGAAGATGAAGCAGGATTGGATATTCCAACAGGATAATGATCCTAAGCACACGGCTAAGGCAACAAAATCTTGGTTACTCAACGCGAAATTAACGTAATTGAGTGGCCTAGCCAGTCCCCGACCTAAATCCCATTGAAAATTTGTGGAGGGAGCTCAAGTTAAAAATCATGGGAAGAGAACCGAGAAACTTGAAGGATTTAGAGTTAATTTGCGTTGAGGAATGGAAAAAGATCTCAGTAGAAAGTTGCAGGAAACTGATTGTCAACTATCCACGGCGTTTAGAAGCGGTTATTGCTAATAAAGGTTATGCTACAAAGTATTAATTAGTGATAAGGTCTCTGTGTGTTGTGTATACTTTTGCTTTCTGGTTATTCGATTATTCTTGAATATCTAATACATTATTTGTTTTCCCACATTTGGTATGTTTTCTTTCGTTATGTGTTCAATTAGGATTGATATGTCCAAATACCAATTTTATAAACTTATTGGAAATGTAATAAATAACAATATTTTGTATGTGTTGTATACTTTTGCACCCCACTGTATATATATATATATATATATATATATATATATATATATATATATATATATGTGTTTATGGTATATGGTGAAAATGCGAAATGAAAATGCAAGGGAGCGGAACCCTTTATTTTGTGAGGATACATGAGAAAACAGAACAGGCAAAATTTCTTTGTAATCCAACAACATTTAGAGGTTGCCCACAGCTGATAGGTATTTTCAATTTATAGGGCAATGGAAATTTTAATTCTCAGTTTAAATGATAAATTGCATCTCCAATAAGTATTCAGAACAAATATATCGTGTGAGTATATTCACTAAATTCATAATTAACGATTAAAGTACATGACACCTCGAGTGTTGGCGTTCATTTTTTCATCAAAGTGGCTTTGGAGGCTGTCGGCAAGACTTTACGATGTTCTTCGACGATTTGAATCATGAACTGCATCTGCTCTTCGTTCCGAGTCCTTCCAGCCTTCGTGAATTCTTGAATCAATGCTATGCCTCGCTCTGCTGCATCATTCACTACATTTAAGGAATCCACCCTGATCTTTGCTGAACCAAAGCTGGTGTTTTCCCAGTTTGATGGATCCTCTTGTAGGAAATCGACCGGAAGATCTAGAAGGGTGAACAGATTGTACGTATTGGAAGAGCAAAAGTCTGCCAGGGTCTTTCCTCTTGGATCTGGAATCCAGACTCGTCGGGGGGGGAGGATCGAATAATCGAATAGTGCAAGGCCCACGTTTACCTCATTGAGGTACCAGAGATGCCGATTAAAACTTGTACCCAGCGGCGTTGGTGTTGCAACTTTTGAAGGAGGGCTAAGTCGCTTCGTGGAGCGCTTGCTGCTTCTCTTGCTGAAAACCACGGAAGGACGTAATCTTGAGCAACGAAGAGACAGAAGTCCCGCAACCCAGAAATCAGGCGGTCACTGCTACTTGCTCCACGAGGTGCTGAAGGACATTGGTTCATGTGCATCGTGAACTGGTATCTGAACATCCAAATCTTGAAAGAGTAAATTCCACGCGCCATCCACCGTGCTCAGTGCAAAGCCCCTGGAGCCATGAACACAGGACTCCGACGTCCGTGAGGTATTCCTCCCAAGAAAATGACTACAAGTTCAAGAAGCTCTTTGTAGTCATCTCTGGGATGCTTCACTTTCAGAAGGTCATTTGCTTCATGAATCATCTTCTCGGCCCAGGGACTGATCACTGCAGCCGTGTCCTCTTCGTCCGCGGCAGTGGAGTAGTCATTCAATTTCAGTTGCGGCCAAACATTACGGAAGCTCTGGAAAATCGTAATCTCAGGTCCTTTGGAAAGGTCTCCAACAAGGAAAGAAAATACTGCTTCAAGCAGCAGTTCCAGCACGTGATGTCGACACGCAAAGTAAATCATTTCACGCCCGAGAGCCTGCTCTACTCGCGCGCACACACCTCCATGGATGCCGGTGTTGGTGGCTGTCGTGTCAAAGCAAAGAGCTTTGATCTTCTGGCCAAGATCCCAGTTTTCGATGATGAAGATTGCTGTCCTTTCTGCCTTGGAGTCTGGGAGTTTGGGGATGGCTAGAATCTTGCTCATCCCATCCCCGGTAACTAAGATGGCTAAACGGTCGATTTTGTCTCTTCCCATTAAGTCTGCCATAAGTTTTCCATCCCAGTGAAGAACAAGAGGGCATTCAGGCTTGTAGGAAGCTCTCACCTCTGCTTCGTGGGCTGATCTGTACCTGGATCTGCTGGCCCAAATAGCACTTGGACTGAGGCACATCTCACTTATGTCCTGACCCATTTGCATGCCAAAGGGGATGAGAACACGAGCAGCTGCCCTGTCGCTCATCCGCGTGCGGTCCAATGCCGCAGCGACCTCCGAACTGATTGCCGTCGTCCCACGGCGATGTTTTGGAGCCGACGATGTAACTGGCTTTCTTTCCGGACTTGTTTCCTCACTTGCTGACGATGAGGTTTCCATAACAACGGTAGCAGAGATTTCTTCCATTTCCTGCACATGCCTGTCTTTCCGCTTCAATTCTTGAGCAGTTCTTTCTTGGGCCCTTGCGACTTTTTTGGCAATCTTCTTGTCGACATTTCCAATCCTTCCTCTCCGACCCTCCTCCCTTTGAGCAAGCAGGAAGTCCTTGCCCTGAATTTTGATAAGATTTAGGGCATTTTGGTGACCAATGTCGAAAAGGTTGTTCAAGCTTGACCTGAACGCAGCCTGGTTGTCCAAATTGGTCTTCGTTTTCCGCGAAATTCTCTTCAAACCCTGCCATTCGTCAGGCAATTTCCGGACGTGCTTCTTGACGTCGTGCTGATGTTTCGTCGGTAAACCTTCTGTCACCCAGATTTGAATGATGGCTTGTGATGTCGAGGACACACTCTCAGCTAAGGATTTCTTCTCTTCATTGTGGAGATGGAAAAGGTACTTCAATACATCACCTCTTGAAGGTAATTGCTGACCGGAAATAGTAGGACTTGATGACCCCACAAGCCAGATTGATTTCTTCGATCTTGTACATGCCGCCATCGTTCACCAGTTATCTGTGAATAAGACAAAACAGTGAAATTGGTAAGTTAATTTAACCCATTCATGGATAAAGTACCTCAGGAAAATGTGTAGAAATAAGCCACCCTCTTTGTAACCGTAATCTGTGTTCAAACAATGATTGGCTGATAACCCATGAACACAATATGTATTAAAATTATAATAATTTTGCGAAATCTTGCATACATAACCATTTACAGTATATCCAATCCATATATAAATTTAAAATAATCTACGGTACACTACACTATTTCACTCAGACGATGCGAAAAAAGATGATTGCAATACGCTGAAGCAGAGAGCGTCCAAAATTTTATACGCATAAAAATTAAACCTTATAACTATTTTTGGAAACAAAAATATTGCCGGTAAAACAAGTCATTATACTTACAAACAATTCATAATACCATCCATTACAGTGCTAAGTAAAAAAAACGTTTGAAATATATGAATTATTTAAATAACACTTACCGTTATGAGAACTGTGATGCTTCTTGGCCACCATTACGTAAATGCACGAAAGACGTGAGTAATTAAGAGAAAACGATTTAGAATTGAAAATTAATTTGTTGGTATACTGAAGTAAAGAAATATGGATTATCAGAACGCAATTGACAAATGCAATTTCTAATTTTGGGGACGCTGTGTATCAATGGGTTAATAAACACTAGAAGTGACTTAAAAAGGGCGCATAAATAAATGAGCATATGGGTAAAACTTTGGGGTCTTTGGGCAACCTCTAAATATTTGATGATTTTCCAAAAAAAATCATGTGCTTTATTTGCTCCCGGAACCTCATCATTTGCGGGGTTCCGTGACCCGAAATTCACACTCAGTTTTTAAAAGCACCCTAATATATATATATATATATATATATATATATATATAGAGGGTGTTTCATAACATGCGGGATGGATTCAGGACCTGAAAAAAATTTAAAAAGCTCATATATATGCACCTCGTTGGTGTAGGGGTGTTTAGCATCGCTGACTACGAATTCATCGGCCCCGGGATTGAGACCCAGTGACGGCAGGTGGCGCGCAGCAAAACCCAGCTGTTCATCCTTCCACAAAAAAAAATTGGTTGGTAGATAAGTGGGTAGCCTAGTGGTTCGGATTCCACGTTAAACTGTAGGTCTAAGGTGGATTAATAAGTTTAACCTTCGTCAGAATGGACAATTCGGCGGAAACTAACCAAAGGTTATATACAGGGTGATTCAAAAGTCAGGTTACATAGGGAAATACTGTATTATGTAATGATACACATCACATGTTCGATATGGCCACCGTTAACGGCAATGCACTTGTGCAGCCAGCTAGGAATATCACATCAATGCGCTCCTTCGATAACATCTCATAACTCATTTACCTGCAAAGAAACAGAAAAGCCCTATGTAACCTGACTTTTGAATCACCCTGTACACACACACACACACACACACACACACGCACGCACGCACATAAGGTTATATCATTAAAAAGGCGAGCTACGGGCGCTCTAAGCATCAGAATACCCGGATATTGTTGCTAGCACCGAGTCCTGGATTCATACTGATCGTAGGGACCACGTTGGGGAGTTCGAGATTGCCGGGTATAGAATGTTTCACAAGGACCGCACTCGTGGCGAGGGGAGAGGAGTACTAATATACGTGAGGGTCACGTTGAGTCCGGTTGACTGCCAGTTCCGATCGGATGGGAGCTGCTTGGCGTCGATCTGAACCTGGGAGGGACGAACTATAGGTTAATCTTGGTGTACAGACCTCCGCATCTCCTCGAGGAGGATACAGCCTTGTACACCGAACTCCGTAGCCTGCTAGGGGACAAGGTGTGTGTAGTTTTAGGAGACGTCATAAACTGAGAAGACAGAACTGCTGATGCCGAAGGGAGGAGGCTAGTTGACTTTGCTGATGAGAACTTCCTGACTCAGTGGGTTAATGGGTCGACACGAGGCGAAAGCGTTCTAGACTTAGTATTCACGACCGAAGATAACCTCGTCACTGGCCTGACCGTTGACGAATCGTGGGCGGGAGTGATGACGGTCTGATTAGGTTCTGTCTCTGCGTCCCTCGGGTGAAGCGTAGAAACTCGAGAGGCAGTAAGCTCGATCTACGGTGGGCGGACTTTGTTGTCCTCTGGGATAGCGTAGGTGGGATGGGGTTCGAGGTCAGCGGCGATGTTGAGGGAGTGTGGAGTGCATTCCGGGACCAGTTTATGATGCTGCAGTCTGCTGCCATACCCTCAAAACCGGTCACCCCTGCTTCAACGCAGCGTAAGTGGTTCAGTCGTGATATCGCTTCGGCTATCCGAAATAGGAAAGCTACATATAGGAGGGTGAAGGCCAATCGTTCCCATGAGAACACTGAGGCGTATGTCCGCCTGTGCAGGGAAGCCAAGGTTAGGCTAGCGAAACGTAACGAAGAACTCCGGGTGGCAAGCCTCTGCAAGGGGAACCCTAAGGAGTTCTTCAGTTGATAGTAGAATGCCCATTAGAAGCATGATAGGCCCGTAAAAGGACCCCAACGGCGCGGTGCGGACCTTCGACGCGGACATCGCTAATGTGCTTAATGAATACTTTGCGGGAATGTTCACCAGGGAGGACACCCGCGTCATCCCCGAGCCAGGCGTCAGGCACGAAGGTGCTGGCCCGGATAGTGTTCGATGTACCGCCACAGTCGCTGCCGATAGAATAAACAAACAGCGCGTTTAAGGTTCCTGGTCCAGACCAGTTCCTCCCCAGAGTCTTGCGGGAAGTGCACGACCAGGTGGCTCCCTACCTTGCTGCAGTCTTCAACAAATCGTTGGAGACGGGTCAGGTCCTAGTGACTGGAGGAAAGCCAACGTGTGACCCCTATCTTTAAGAAAGGGGATCACGAAAGTCCAGGGAACTATCGTTCCCATTAGTCTCATTTCGGTTGTAGGTAAATTATTAGAGGGGATAATAGTGGATAGGATCGTTGACAATTTGGATTCCTACAAGCTGCTTGGGGACTCCCAACATAGGTTTAGACGGCATAGGTCGTGTCTCACCATCCTGCTTGAGTTTTTCCACGTCATGTTGAGTGAGTATGATAAGAGTAAGGCGATTGATATCGTGCACAGTGAGGTGAGAAAAGATATTCGTAGAATGTCACCACGCTCTAGGCGTTTCAAAATCAATGATTATATAAGACTCGCGTTCGGGGAATAAATTCGCGAAGGGATTTGAACAAGGTTGGACAGGCGAGTTTTAAAGTTAGGGCTATGAGACCTAAAGACGAGATTGCTGTATTACGTTGAAGATTTGAGTGGGGAAGAAATTGCATGGTGCTTTTACAGCGAGGAGCTGAAGAAAGTGGCATTTAACCCTTTAATGACGGATGGTACCTTAAGGTTCACCAGAAATAATAATATAAATTGTACTACAATGCTTCGTTTCTATAAATGTTTCTCCATGTTTATATATAGATGTCATTTAGTTGAGAAAGGAACCCAAAATGTGTATCATTTCAGTGACTAGTTACTAAAATATTTAGTTTTGAATAACAATAAAACCTATACATTCTGGTAACAAGAGTGACCACGTATGCTGCGGACTAGTCCTTAAAGGGTTAATTTAGGAAAAAAGTTTTTAAAATTGACAATTTTAGGCAGCAAAGGTTCAGGAAAAAAATATACCTGGTGAAATGGCTAGGGTACCCAGAAAGCTTCAACATCTATATAAAAGCTGATGCAATAATAAAGCTTAAATAGCATACAACATGGCGCCTAACCACTTCTACGTCACACTCCCGTCCTCCTCTTTTCTGTCTGTTCATTCTAACAACACCCTGGCCAACTTTGTAACAGAATTCCATGGGCCCATTGAATTGGGCCGTGAATCATGAGGTAGGAATATGTGAATTTCAATTGGCTACCAAATTTTTAAGTATTGATAATAAAGAACCCGTTTTTACGGTTCTTAGAAACCGTGATGGGTGTGAAAAAGTTGGAGTAACTCGAGACGATATAATGCGCGCCGCCCGGAGTCGGGAGGCACAGTACTTCATTACAGAAGTAACACTAGGCCCGGGTCAGTATGATACAGCCGAGGATATTGAGAGAGACCTAAATGGTAGTTTGAAAAGTTCAAATCTTACGTCTGATTTAGTATACGAAATCGTAAGCAAAGATACTCCTGCACATACTTTCTCTTAAAATCAAAAGCTAATAGAAATATTAGAGACAAAGGGCTGTTCAAAATATAACCTAGGGCAGATATGGGGCAGCCATCCAAAGAGATGCTTTTCACGAATTACAACATGACTTGCGCAGCTTATCAGCTGAAATTGGAGAAATTGAACGATGGAGACCCTCCCCCGGACATCACTCATTCCCAATCATAGAGGAAGGAGCTTAAGCATCATATATGACAAGCCTCATTATGTTAAAGTCGCAGCTAACCTACTAACCAGTATCTCAATATATATAAGAACGATTGAGGGAAAAAAATTTCCATTCGGTGACAGGAGCTTAACAGTGAAGCTGCACTTTCGTCGCACTATGATAGAATGACCCGAAGGCCGTTCACAGTCTATCGAGGGGTGAGATACCAGCGCGGGAGTGGGATTGGCTCCATTTTTTCGATCATACTGCGTACAGCTGTCCCCCTGCTGAAGAGTGGTCCCCGATATCTCGGCAGGAAAGCGTTACAATCGGGTTTTAACACAGTAAAGGGTGTTTCAAAAGTCTTTACCCTTTTTTTCCCCAAGGACCCTAAGGTGACCATACATTCAACACAAACCTTTATAAAATGTTTATTGAGCCGTTTTTCGAATTTTTCTGAGTGGGTTGTGTCGGCGCTTGGCCTGCGTTCGCAAGAAATGAACGTCCGGCTCCGAAAATCTGCGCTTGCGACCACTTCGCTTTTTGTCCGCAAAATCGGTAACGCTCCCGCTCAGGTCCGCTTGCCACCACTCTTTGACAGTTTTTTCACAGATATTCAAGCGTTGTGCCACCCACGCCACAGATACAGGGTTTTTCAAACCTGGAACTTTGAGCTTGTGATCAGCGTGACGAATTCTCCGAATCATGTCTGCACAAGCTCGATGTGCCTCCCCAAACGCAGCGCAAGCAACCCGAATTTTCAATTGCTCCATCGAACCTGACATATTGACTTGCGTGGCCTCTGATTGTGTTCACGAAGTGTGTGCACACACTGCACGCTCTGACAGTTATGTTCACTCGGGTGTTGAACGTATGGTCACCTTAGGGTCCTTGGGGAAAAAAAGGGTAAAGACTTTTGAAACCCTTTAGAAGACATAATGGCCGGGGTAAGCCTAAAGAAGCTCTAAAAAAGCACTTGAATCGGACGGGACGGAATCATCAAAGATGCAGAGAAAAATGCGTGGTGGGGGGAAGAGGAAGAAACGCCCTGTACGGAAGAAGAAGAAGAAGGGGTTACCAACTTGTGGCGTTAAACGTAAAATGACAAAAAAATGAAGTGTTCTAAGCGCATGAAACCTATGGTTGACCATTTTTTTAACTGATATAAGCTAAGAACGCTGCTGTTATGAATCAGACTGTTTACTACTTGACGAGAGAGGTGCCACTATTTCTGACACGCATGGCACATTTCATCTATCCGTGTAGTTCACAATGTAAATCGGAGCTGGCCCTCTTTGACATGCCCCCGACAAATATCTATAGAGCACAGTGACTTTATCACAGTTAATCCGCTAAACACCATTATCTCTCCGAGTGCTCCTATAAAATTTGTGATCCCAAGCTAAGGCCCTTACTTTTTTTTACCCTAGTTGTATGCACATGTATGCTAAATTACGAATAGCTCATTCAGATGGAACGGATTGCGAAAACGATTACGTTGTATACCCAGAAACAAACTTTCTACACTCCATATTCAGTCAGTGTGACGTATTTAAATCAGATTAACGTCACGGCAGGGTCTGGCTACTATTACCTAAGGGCTTATCTGGAAAATGTCCTGAACCTTTCAAAAGGAGCGAAGGATACCTTTTTAACTGCCGGTTATCATCAAGCTAAAGCTGAAAGTAGTGTAAAGGCCAAATTTAAAAATTCTAAAAAGGGGATATATGAATGCTTTGGGCGCCTCCACACAGATTTCACATTCCAGAAGCTGCTTGTGAATGGGGTTGATATGAAAAAGAAGCTCACCCGTACGAGTCCTGAGATTTGCTTAAATCTGGGTGCTGATCAAGAAGAGAGCTCGAAGCCTGTGGTGACTCATATTATGGTAACATATCTTCGCGTGCGTCGAGTGAAATTAAGCTCTGTTAAGCAACTAGAAATTGAACAAAAATTTACTACACGCTACAGTAAAATACCCAATTTATAGAATCCAACTGAAGTTGTATACAGTGCCCTCAGGGCTAACATCGAAGCAAATAGAAAATGTTGCTCTTGGAGCTCAACGTAAAAGGATATTGATATGCAGGAACACGCTTTTGTGGATGGAAAATAAAAAAAGTGCATTCAAGTTCGAAAATTTCGGCCTTGAAAATATAACCCTGTACGTCAATGGGGTGGCAGTAGGTGGGAGATTGGAAACGAATTATTCAACAGATGAGTTTCCACTTTGCTCGAGAGCGTATGGTAACCTTGCACATATTGCCGGTGCTTGCAACGGGTTAGGAATCGGCGTAACGCAGAAGGAATTCTTTGAGAGGGTCAATATGTACCCTTTTGACCTCTCCCCCGGCTTACCTGCGAGTATAAACACACAAGCCCACAGCAGAGTGGGAATATCTCAATCAGATTGGAATTCGCTAAGCCGCTAGACGCCCCTATTAGTGTAGTAGTTTACCTCGAGTCACAAGTCCCAATCGAAGTTGACAGGTTTCGGGGTGTAGTCACAGATTTTTGAAAATGGACACGAATACACTCCAGAGAGGGATGAAGAGTGATCGATTCACACGCACCAAATTTATCGGTGTGTTTGCGAAGAATGAAACGTTAAAATTACCAACTACGAGAGAATGCGGCGCACTTATTCTAAATACAGATGTTATTGGTGGAGAATGGATTCATTAGATCGCTGTTTATTTTAAAAATAGGGAGCGAATGTACTATTTTAATTCACTGGGCGAACATCCAAGGAATGAGGGTGTCGTAAAATTTCTCTAGCAACTACAAATTCGACAGATAGCGCGGAATCCTTACCGATTCCAGAGCTACTACAACAATGTCTGTGGCATGTACTGTTTTTCTCATGCATCTGGCTCGTGGCAGGAAATTTACAGAATTTCTGCAATTATTCGATTTGTGTGACACAGCGGAATGATGAACTGGTATGCATTCAGATAAAACCGGTTCCCGTTTGTAGGCACTATGTTGTGTGATGTTTTGTGTATATATATATATATATATATATATATATATATATATATATATATAATTGTAACGATCAGTTAATTTTAATTTGTAACAATATGCTCAGTATAGCTTTTATTATATTGAATAAATTAAAAAATGTATCCCTAATACTAATAGGATATGCACAAGCTGACTAAGAAAGCTCACATTTGTTTGATCTCTTTCCCTATAGAATGACTCTTGTATTAGGAAAATGATACTCAAGTATTACGTATCTATGGGTAAATTATTATTTAAGTGATTAATTTATTAATTAGAGGCAAACCAAACACAAGGTTGATTGAAACAGGAAAACAACTCTCCCGTCCTCACGATTACAAGTTAGCCTTGCTTGCACTAGGAAACTGGCGTCGATGTGTAGCGATCACCTGCAGCAGATACTGTTTCTGTTCCTCGTTCTTCGTAGTGGGAGAGTTATAATTCTGAATTAGTTTCACCCCTCTTTCAGCCACATCATTCACTACCAGCATATCTTGGAGGACGTCCTTGACCTGGAGGAACTACGGATCATCCTTCCATTGGGATGGATCTTTAGAGATGAATCCGGTGCCTAGTAGCGTGGTCAGGAAGAAGCGGTTGGTATTCTTGGATGCCAGCTTCAGCATCAGTGATGGAATGTCCTCTTCACTTTAATTCTCTTCGGTGGATCTTTCTCTCCTTTCCTTACCCTCATCGACTCCAGGATTCCTCTCTTCTCCATATTGGAAACTGCGTCACTGAATAGAGCCAGAACAACCAACCCCCTTGCTCAAATACCACAGATGTCGCTGGAATGCCTTTGTAGCTGCAGCTCCAACTGCTCCATCCACTTTATTCCTGTATTCTTGAATTTTCTTAAGGAGATATCGTTGCTCGGGGCTTCAAAGATTGAGAGCCTTGAACCATGCTGGTCCGTAGACAAGAGCAACAAAGAGGGACATGGTTCGAATGGACTTCTCTTGGGGGACACTTTAAACCGAGGTTGAAACATGAATATTTGGAGGCAGTATATTGCCTTTGACCCAGCGAGCATGGTGTATGGGGCCAGGCTGTCCAAATGGAATCCATCGGGGAGGTTTCCCACCTAGGAAGACTACGCTAAGCTCCAGGAGTGGCGGTAGTCATCGCGGGGTTTCGTACACTCAAGAGCTTTTATGTAGTAGTAGGGTTCTCTCTGAAAACTGCACTGACGTGGTCGTCCATCGTTCCAGTCTTGAAGTTTGCTTGATTGACCCGCTGCTAATTCTTTTGGAGCCGTTGGACGATTCATGAAGTCTTGAAGACGTCTCTGAGAACGACCTCCAAGATATGGTGTCTGCAAGCAAGGTGGAGTAAATTTCTTCCCAGTCGCTGTTCAGAGTGCAAGCTCCACCAGTATGACCCGTATTGCTTGGAATCGTATCAAAGCTCATGGCGACGACTCTGTCTTCGACCGTCCAATCCTTCAAGGCCTCAACCACGGCGTCTGCTTGCGCCATTCCTGTTCCACATGCGAGCTTCGGAACACCCAGGAGTTGGATGTTCTCCTCTGACGATGACGAAACATCCTTCCCAGAGATCAGTTCTGGGAGACGATCGACGTAGTCATTTTCTGTGAGGAATGGAAGGAGTTTCCCTTCCCAATGAACAACAATTCCAGCATTGGCGCCAGAAGATGAAACAGCTTGTTTCACAGAAGTGATGTGGTCACTGCGATGTCGCATACGGGTATTCCTGAATGTGGAGCGAATGATGGTCAGTTCATCAATGTTCTATCCAAGACTTTTCACAGTAGCTGCCACGATGTGAACTGCCTCACATTCGCTGGTGTTGGTTCTATCCAGAGCGGCAGCGAGACCAAGAGACATAAAGTTCTTAGGCCTCGTTTGAGGTGCAGGACGAGGAGCTGCATTTGACGGGCCAGCGACCTGAAAATCTGGATCCATTCCAACTCGAAGCATCTACGGAAATGAACGAGGGCCTTCATCATCAGAAGAGGTGCTGGTTGACTCCAGCTGAGCAGTCTCTTGCTCTTCATGCATCTGCTCTAATACTTCCTTTTGCTCTCTGGCCTAAGAGAGTTGCCAACTGTTAACTTAATTAGTTAATTAGGAACGTAATTTGGAATTGGAAACGGCGAATTGCGCAATTTTTTTTTACGTTCCGAGTTATGCCTGCTATATAGGCCACGTCAGAGCCGAACATTACAGGGCATTAAAAGTGGCAGCCGTGCGCATACGCTAAATATTCATTAATTTAAAAAAAAAATTCACGCGCTAGTTTCTCATCTAGTGGGTACGTTTGGGCTATGAGCATACAAAAATTTGGGAGAAAAGAATTTCACCCCCTTCTGTGGACTACCCATATATATATATATATATATATATATATATATATATATATATATATATATATATATAATGTTATTCCTATTTGTATATATGCAAAAACAAACGAAATTATGTATTAATTTATAAAATGTCCCTCATAGTTTTATCATTTAATAAAATGTTGAAAGTACTTAGTTTATTCTTCCCCCCAACACAAAAGAAAAGAAAAAAACTTGTATAATTTCATCGATGATAATCCATTCGCTCTGCGTCTCGCAATTGTAGGACCGAGTGTCCTGTAAAACTTCTAATCCCCTATTCTGTTCATCACTGAGTTGAATTTCTTCAATGCTATTACGAAACGTTTCTGCAGCACGATCCAGCTCCGCCCAGCTCCTTTAAGAGAAAAAAAGGCGATTGTAAACAAAAAAAATTATTTTATGGGTACATTTAATTTCAAATATATATATATATATATATATATATATATATTTGCGAGTGACCCGTTGCCCACGTCGGGCTAACATCATGAAAAAGAAAAGACGTGTTTTTGTCATTTACCATTACTTATTCGGATTATAGTGGATTTAATTTTTCTAGCAGATTTCCTTGTTCATTGCACGGTCTATATATATATATATATATATATATATATATATATATATATATATATATATATTATTTTTCAGAGTTTCTGTGCCTCTGAATTAGGACATAAATTAATACGTAAAATCAGGAAATTTTTACTATTTTGCGGCCACTTTGAAGTTTATATTTATATATATATATATATAATATATATATATTTTTTTTTTTTTTTTTAATTGGGGTTGTTTAACCTCCTTCGCAACATCTAAGCCCTAAGGTTATAACGACGGAGGGGGCCGACAGCTTTACGTGGGATCCGAACCACGGGTCGCTACATAATCTGGGCGCGGAGGACGGTCTCCCATCCAACTACTACCCAGACCCAATGTCGCTTAACTTCGCTGATCTCCGGGAAGCGGTGTTACGACATTGGCCACGACGTAGCCTACACACACACACACACACACACACACACACACACACACACACACACAAGGGGCTACCATGTGAGAAAGCTATATAGGGCTATGGATTGATTGCCTGTTACCCTCATCCGTTGGAAATTTCCAGATTACATTGGAGAGGTAACGACAAAAGCCTTACGCTTTTTCGTTAGTGAGTTATGTATATGTAGGTCTTCAAAGGACCTCTCTGTTTATTTGCCTTCGGTATTTGCGCTGCCTAATGGTAAAGAAAGGAATTGCCTTACCTTATTACTTCGTTGGACCTTGCTTCTGTTTCGATGTATTGCCGTGTTACGATGGAGTTACACATTGAGTTGATTTGATGTAACTAATATAGGCAGTCACTATTTAAATACCTGAAGGAATAGGCCTATCCTTTTTATAGTTATTAGGTTTTATATTAAGAGGATTTCACTCAGAACTTATAGGAAGATAAAGGACATTTCCTTGCTTAAAGCATCGCTGTAACATAAGCAGCTCCGAGCGAGCCACTCGTATAATCGTTAGGAATCTGCTGATTCTTCAAATTTCGTTGATTCTTCTCGAAGTAATTTTCACGAGTCAGCAATGGAAAATGTTGAACACGAAATAATAAATTTGGTTTTCTTGTTGTCAAGCAGGCCCGATGCCTACATATGGGTTTTATGTATGTATGGCAATTATTCTCATTCCCAATAGGCTATGACGCCAATCCCGAGGGAGTTTTGTAGATATTTATTTTAATAAATTAATAATTTGTATTTAATTATGAAATAAAGGTATCACATACGATACCATGTTGTAAGCGTGTATAGTTTTTCCATACAGAGTTCGAATCTGTCAGCAGCATTGCGGAACACACTTTTGAGCATGACCGGTTATTTTTATAACTGCTCTTACGATACGAGCACGTAAATGTCCCAGCTTCATTCAGATGGCATTTTAAACACCGTCGTCTTTCAACAAGATGGGGCACCTTGTCATTATGCAAACATTGTTCGGGAGTACCTAAATGAACGATTTCCAAATCGGTGTATCGGGCGTGGAGGCAACAGGCCCTGGGCAAAATTTACGTGCTCGTATCGTAACAGCAGTTACAAAAATAACCCATGTCATGCTCCAAAATGTGTTCCGCAATGTTGCTGACAGATTCGAACTCTGTAGAGATATTGATGGTGCTAATGTAGAATCATATGCTTAAGTATTCATTAAATGCATGCCTTGTTATATTATTGAATTTTACCCTTTTTGCTACGTTTTCACTGAAATAGATAGGGACTTTCTAAACACCTTGTGTGTGTGTGATATATATATATATAATATAAAACCACGTTCATTACTTACAAAACACACACACACACACACTGTATATTCAAGACACTTCATGTTTATTACTTACAAAATATCCCCGATTAAATACCTGTGGTGAAGAATAGATTTCCATTTCACTGTGAATTCTGGTGTGTTGGACCCCATTGTAGCCAACCAAACGAGAATGTTCACTGGAAAAATAACAACTAATATGCTCTTGATATGAAAGTACCCCCTTTTATATGTGGGGCATTGCTCCAATTCAAGTGACGTAGGCCTGAACTCAAAATGCCAATCGTCAACTTGTAGGCTTTCTGATTGGCCAGTGAGCGTGGTTTCGCCAAAATTGGTTTATGCATTCAGATTTTTTTAAAATTTAACAAGTGGACGTTGAACATAATTATTTTAAATAAATTTTTACTACTTAAAATTTGGTATTATTTTATTATTATTATTATTAGTATTATTTTAACCCTTTACATGCCTACGTACCCATTTTGGGTACATCCATTCTGATTATAAATTAGTTGCAGTTGTACATTTTCATAATTCACCACTTTATACGAGCTAATTAATGTATAATTAACTATCTCAATTAATATTTTGTAGATGCTTTGAATTCAACCTACTTTTTTTTTAATATAGTTTTCCCTTTTTAAGATATTCAAATAAATAAATCAATTGTAATCACTATTTATTCGGTTTGTCTAACACATCAGTACAAGGAACTAATTCAAGAAGGCTGGGGTGGGACCGCACATAGTGATTGGTGTTGGATGTAGGCGAAAATGAAAATTGGCTGTATCCCATACACACTAGTGGTGGACCGGATGTCAGTTTTCAAACATCTGCGGATGCGGATCTTTAATTTCAATATCCGCGGATGCGGATATTTAGTTAACCCTTTACTACCCAAAAGGACAAATTTATAACCTTTCAAATACACACATTCATAATTTAATCCTACAAAATATTTGGGCAGTAAAGGGTTAATCTATCAATATACAGTGCCCGCGAAAAGTATCCGATCACCCTTGAAATTTGTATTTTTTACATAAAAAACAATGTTTAAATGTATACTAACCTTATATTAGTATTTTGTCATCTGTCCTTTGGTTTGGATGACTTGTTCTAGACATTTTGGCATGGATTTAATCAAGTTTTGACAAACTTCCACTGATATTTCCTTGCACCATACCTTTTTGATGGCCTCTTGTAATTTTTCGACTGAGCCAGTGTCGTGGCATTCAACCTTTTTTTTATTAGCCACAGATTTTCTATCGGATTGAGATCTGGACTATTACCAGGCCAATCCAAAATATCAAATTTATTGTCAGTAATCCATTTTGTCACTATTTTGGCCCTGTGACATGGTGCACCATCATGCATGTATGTTTTTGTCCTTTGGATTGCCATTGCCATGGAAGTTTATCCTGTAGCATTGCTAAATACCGTGCACCATTCATAGTTGTGTTCTTCGGAAGAAAATATAAGTTTCCACGCCCATAGTAACGAAACAACCCCAAACCATCACACTTGGAGGGTGTTTCATTGTCTTTAGGGTGTATTTAGGGTCCATCCTATTTGAGCCAATAGGCCGGCGAACCTTTTTTGGACAACTTCTGAATGTCAAAAATGTCGACTCATCGCTAAATAAAACCTTCTTCCAGTCATCAACAGTCCAATGAATGTATTTTTTACAAAATGCGGACACGTTTTTTACGCATTTTTTCATTAATGAACGGTTTCTTAGCAGCATGGCGAGATGGTAATCCGAGTTCTTTTTGGAGCCGCTCCTGGATAGTTCGTTCAGAAACACCAGATAACAAATTATTCATATTAAATTTTATTTCTTTCGCAGTTATTGTTGGGTTTTTCAATACTAACGTTTCATAAGTTTGTCTGTTTGCGAATTTGTTTTCTCGGTCTGCCAGATCGTTTTTTAGGGACTGGCGTGGTTAGGCCACCATTGTTCTTAGCCCGTGAAACCCATAAATTAACGGTACTTTGGGATATGTTTAATTCCTTAGCTATCTGTCTCTGTGATTTCCCACATGCATGCAAAGCAACAATAGCACCTCGACAATCACTCTTAAGTTGTTTTTTAGCACACATTATATATAAATTTTATTTACACCACTTTCTGTAAAAAAAAAAAAAATATATCAAGAAATTTACACAAACAGTGAAATCTGACAAATTTGAGACACAGCCACCCGCAACGAAGGCTACCAGAACACTAATTTGAGAATGCGTTGGATAGCTCATATCAGCGAGCAACCTCAAAGTTACCAGATGTCGCTAGAACAAATAGAAAGTGAATTACGTGTCTCTGAATATTAAGGGAAAATATTGTATTTTCTTGAGTGATCGGATACTTTTCGCGGGCACTGTAATATAGAATTATGAATATGACAATTTTTCAAATTTCGTGATATTACTATTATGGCAGGCAATGCATAAGAATTAAAATTATTAATAATGTTTTTATTATAAAAATAACTTTCTCAAGAGTTTCAGCCACAGAAAATTCAATGAAACAAGTTTCATTCAATTTTCTGTGTTACCAGGTATTTATATTTTGAGGTTTATATATTTGTTTGTTCATTAATAATTAATACTTTACATGAAACGTGCATGACTGGCCTTATAAGCTAATTTAATTGTAAATTGCATAATTTCTTAGAGGTAATATCCTCATAACATCCGCAGTCAGAAGTTCGGACGCGGATGTTAAAAATGATGCGGATATCCGGTCCACCACTAATACACACTGGCGGATTATTAATGAGGCTATTGAGGCTGAAGCCTCAGGCTCCCATGCTCGAGGGGCCCCCCCAATCAACTGAGTTTCGATGATATAATTAGAGATTTCGCAAACTACTATGATTAAATATGACAGAGTATACAAACTGACAAATTCCATGTTTTATTTTGTTTTATAGGCCCTAAAGTAAAGTTTGTTTAATATTGGTTGGTTTTGGCAAACGGCAAAATACACTGTGTTAAGGTTCTTTTAAGTTTGTTTCTCAATTAGCCTGAGCACCGTACATATAATTCGTGTAAATGTACTATACGTGTATTGTTAATAAAAAGGTATAGAAAAGAGTCCGCATATTCTTCATTGCCCGAGTGTCTTATTCCGCTTCTGTATACACCTATAATAATAAGTTAAAATTCTATTTATTTGTAACATTTTCCTATTCAAAAATAGACGTGAATCTCAACTTTTGCCTGAAAAGCTGTCATGCAAGCCGACGACACATTCACATAAGAATACTGTAATTAAACCACGAAAATTAAAAACGTTAAATCCAACCTTGCGTAAACCAGTATGGACGTACTGTATATCTTATGTAATGTGTTCTTTCTCAATAAAGATTATTATTATTAAAATATTAATGGGGAAGAAATCTTGGTGAATTATAATAAAAGGTTCTGATAGAACTCTAAATTTATAACATCTTTTAGACCAGTGGTTCCCAACCTGGGGTCCCCGGACCCCTGGGGGTCCGCGAAGGTAGTACTGGGGGTCCGTGAGCTTTCAATATTTCGAGAGGCTCCAATGGAAATCGTACATTTACCCACGATAAGGGCGCTTAGGCTAAAATTTCAAGTTTCCTTGCTCTTGGCTGGAATTATTAATACTTTTTTTAATAGGCTGTATTTTAATTGCATACTCTCTTATGTCCTTTATTTGATAGTGAAAAATGAGAAAACGAGTTAATTATTATTAATAAAAACAGTTTGTTTGGTAGACATGGGGACATGGACATGGGGTCCGTGGGAAAAAAAAAATAAATAAAAGGGGTCCTTTGTGGTGAAAAGTAGTGATGGGACGATACCAAAATTTTTAACGATTCCGATTCCGATACCACTAAAAAGTCTCGATTCCGATACGATTCTCGATTCCGATTCCGATTCTCAATATTTTTAAATATAATTCTATACTTGTTTTTCTGAAAATTGTCATATTTTACTCTGGTAAGATTAACTATTTACATTATGAGTATGGTAATATAAGTTATAAATTATAATAGATTGGTTTAAAAATCAACTAAGTTGTAACAATTCATTTTAATCTTTATGATTATACATCATGGATATACAGGGGTTAGACAAAATAATATGAACACACGCCGATTTCACCGGTTATCTTTACGGACTGCTCAGACACAAAGTAAACGGTCATATGACTGGCAAACCTATTTAAATGCGTAACAGAGAGTGTATACGTCATGTTATAACCCTCACGTTGTTTTAACAGATCTGAGTGAATTATGAATTAGCAGTTATGAAAGACCTGTCAGACTTTCAAAGAGGGCAAATTGTCGGAGCGCGGATGGCTGGTGCATCGGTGACGAAAAACGCTCAGATGTTCAATGTATCCAGAGGAACTGTCTCTATGGTCATGTCTGCATACCAAAACCATGGAAAGACAAGCACCGACAAATGCAATAGTGGACGCAAGAAGAAGCTGTGTGATCGAGACCGCCGGGTGCTAAAGCGCATTGTGACAAAGAACCATAAGACCACAGCTCCAAAAGTGACTGCAGAGCTTAACCAGCATCTTGCAAGCCCGGTATCGACCAGAACTGTACGTCGCGAGCTCCATGGAGCTGGATACCATGGGAGGGCTGCAATTGCCAAACCCTTCCTTTCGCACATCAACATTGAGCGGCGCAGAAAATGGTGTAATGACCATAAGAATTGGTCAATGGACCGGTGGAAGAATGTAGTCTACTCCGACGAATCCTCCTTTACGCTATTTCCATGTTCCGGTCGAGTTTACGTCTGGAGACAGCCTAAAGATGCTTATGACCCCGACTGCCTGACCCCAACCGTTAAGCATGGAGGCGGATCTGTGATGGTTTGGGCAGCAATATCGTGGAATACTCTTGGCCCAGCTGTAGTACTGCATGGTAGGGTTAACGTCCAGGTCTATCTGTCAATATTGGCTGACCAGGTCCATCCCATGGTCCAAACGCTGTTTCCCAATGGCGGCGCCGTCTTCCAGGATGATATGATAATGCACCAATCCACACCCCTGGAGTCGTTAAAAACTGGTTTGAAGAGCATGTTAGTGAAGTAGAACGCTTGGATTGGCCTCCACAATCCCCGGATCTTAACATTATCGAGCATCTGTGGTGTCAGTTGGAGCAGCAGGTCAGAAGCCGATTCCCACCGCCGGCGTCTTTGGAGGAACTGGAGCAGGGTTTGCTCGAAGAATGGCTCAGGATTCCTCTAGCCACTGTCCAAAAGCTGTATGAATCAATTCCCCGACGCATTGCAGCTGTTATTGCCGCTAAAGGAGGACCAACTCCATATTAAGAATAAAAACCGCCATTTATCAAGGTGTTCATATTATTTTGTCCAACCCCTGTACATGTTTTAATGTATAGCTACAATACAATAAAAATAAAATTTGTTATCCTCTTTCATTTAAATTTTAAAGTTTACATTGCAAAACTGGTTCAATTAAAAGTTAAAGAATCGTTTTAAGAATCGGAAATCATGGTACAATTCTCTCGATTCCGATTCCGATTCCTGAAAAATGCTCGATTCTTCCGATTCTCGATTCCGATTCCGATTAATCGTCCCATCACTAGTGAAAAGGTTGGGAACCACTGTTTTAGACTGTTGTATGAGCTCCCTCCAAGATGTTCAGTTTCTCAAATGTACGCTATCCGCAATGTTATAGTTAAACGAATAAACTGAAATGATGGTTTATCGCGGACAGTGCATCATCGGGTCTTCACAGATAGATTTGAGGTGTTGAGCAGCGTCTGGTCTGTTAATTTCCTGGATGGGAGACCCCAGTCTTCAACGTTTAGATGTGTTTGTGTCAAAACGCTGGATTAGGAATCAATTTCGCAAAGCAGTGTTTTGTTATCTCGATTCATATTTTGTAGATGCTTTGAATTCAACCTACTTTTTTTTTAATAGTTTTGTCTTTTTTAAAATATTCAAATGAATAAATAGTACCTTCATATTACTATACTGAAAATTGGCAATAAACATTATAAACTTTCTACAAGAATATAATTATTTCGAGTAAAAAATCATATTAGTTCATGCATAATGGGATAAGATACACTGTGAATCGTGGTTCTGACGTTTTCCTGTATCTGCGCCATACACCCGACATTAAAGGGTTAATTATATATATATATATACATATATATAGTCTCAGTCTCTCTCTCTCCTCTCTCTCTCTCTCTCTATATATATATATATATATATATATATATATATATATAGTGGTTAGCGTCGCTGACTACGAATCTATCGGCCCCGGGTTCGAGACCCGACGGCAGCCGGCGCGCAGCAAAACCCAGATGTTCATCCTTCCACACAATAAAGAAAGTGGTTGGTAGATAAATGGGTACCCAAGGTGGCCTAGTGGTTAAGACGCTGGGCTGCCGATGGGGCGTGGTTCGGATTCCACGTTAAACTGTAGGTCTAAGGTGGAGTGAAAAGCCTGACCTTCGTCAGAATGAACAGTTCGGGCGGAAGCTAACCAAAGGTGTGTATATATATATAGGGTGTCCCAAAATAAATATAGCAAAAAAAAAGTCAAACTACTTTTTTGGTAATTGAGATAATGAAATGGTTTTTACATGAATACAAGGGTTAGACGTATAAGTTTTAGTTGGTTGTGAATATTGATTGTCACTTTCTTTTTGTTCACAATGAGCCCCATTTTCCAGAAAAATGACAAGGCTACATTTCACCTATCGGGCAATGTTAATCGGCACAATTGTAGGATTTGGCGAGAGGAAAATCCTCGAGCTGTATGAACATGAAAGGGATTCACCTAAAGTTAACATATTGTGTAGCCTGTCAAGTTTTCACATTTATGGATCATATTTTTTTGATGAACGAACTGTCACCGGCATTTCGTATCTTAACATGTTACGAGAGTTCTTTATTCTACAATTGCAGGAAAACCCTGGCCTGCTACAAAGAGCTTTCTTTCAACAGAATGGAGCATTCCCTCACTTTGCTCGCAATGTTAGTGTTTTTAAATGAAACTTTCCCTGGACGATGGATTGGTCGGGGAAGACCTATGAAATGGCCTGCCCGTTCACCCGACTTAACACCTTTGGATTTTTTTTATCTATGGGGTTTTCTGAAAAGTAAAGTTTACACTAGCAAACCAAGAGACATTGAAGAACTTAAGCATCGTATTTTTGCTGCAGTGACATCCATCCCTACAGTCGTGCTGGAAAAAGCTTTTGGAGAATTTGAACGCCGCATCTGATTGATCATAGTGAAGAATGGACGACATGTAGAAGTTTATCAGTAATTTGAGAAAAGCTAAACCGTACCATAATAAATTAAAGTAAAGTAAAACTTATACATCTAATGCTTGTATTCATGTAAAAACTATTTCATTATCTCAATTAGCGATAAAATTATTAGACTCTGCTATATTCATTTTGGGACAGCCTGTATACACTGCGTTCCAAATTATTAAGCAGATTGCATTTTCTCCAATGTAGTTTTTCACCGATTTCAATGAAATTTATAGCAAATAATCACTATATATATAGCAGCACTGATGGTATTCATTTCGATAAAATATTTTGATAATTAAAATAATTCTCTCATTTTATTGAAAAATATGTAAAATATGATGTTCCGAATTATTAAGCGAGTATTCTATTTACAGATCTAAATGGTGAAAATGGGTAAGGAGGATGATTTAACACTAACTGAGAAAAGAAAAATAGTCAAGTTACTCGCTGAAAATATAAAATCTATTGAAATTGCGAAGCAGTTTGGCAGGGCTTATCGAACTGTAAACAAGTTTGTAGCGGAGGGTACCAAACTGAGGCAGCGAAGTGATAAAGGAGCTATAAGAAAAGTGACAAGGCGGCAGATATCTGTAATCAAGCGCAAATTGCAAAGCATCCATTGTCGTCAAGTAAAGAGGTTTTTGAGCAGGCTGGCATACATAATGTACCAAGAACATCTCGATGTGGAATCCTCCAAACAATTGGCAAAACGTGTAAACCTACGATTCAGTCACCATTAACACCCAGGTACAAGAAGCACCGTGTTGAATGGGCGCGTCAGTACGTGAAAATAGATTTTAATACTATATTGTTCACCGATGAATGAAAAGCAACCCTTGAGGGACTTGATGTTTGGTCAAGAAGATGGGTTGCTGAGAGCCAATTTCTACCATCGAGATTAAGACGCCAACAAGGTGGAGGTAGTGTCATGTTTTGGGCAGGATTGATGGGCAATGAAGTAGCTGTCCCATACAGAGTGCCTGATGGCATAAAAATGAATGCCGTGTCTTACAAAAACTTTCTAAAAGAAAACCTCATTCCATGGTAGAGATTGACCCTTAGCAATCCATCTTCTTGACCAACCATCAGATCCCTCAGGGGTTGCTCTTCATTCATCGGTTAACAATACAGTATTAAAATCTGTTTTCACGTACTGACGCGCCCATTCAACACGCTACTTCTTGTACCTCGGTGTTAATGGTGACTGAATCGTAGGTTTACACGTCTTGCCAATTGTTTGGAGGATTCCACATCGAGATGTTCTTGGTACATTATGTATGCCAGCCTGCTCAAAAACCTCTTTACTTGACGACAATGGATGCTTTGCAATTTGCGCTTGATTACAGATATCTGCCGCCTTGTCACTTTTCTTATAGCTCCCTTATCACTTCGCTGCCTCAGTTTGGTACCCTCCGCTACAAACTTGTTTACAGTTCGATAACCCCTGCCAAACTGCTTCGCAATTTCAATAGATTTTATATTTTCAGCGAGTAACTTGACTATTTTCTTTTTCTCAGTTGGTATTAAATCCTTCTTCTTACCCATTTTCACCATTTAGATCTGTAAATAGAATACTCGCTTAATAATTCGGAACATCATATTTTACATATTTTTCAATAAAATGAGAGAATTATTTTAATTATCAAAATATTTTATCGAAATGAATACCATCAGTGCTGCTATATATATAGTGATTATTTGCTATAAATTTCATTGAAATCGGTGAAAAACTACATTGGAGAAAATGCAATCTGCTTAATAATTTGGAACGTAGTGTATATACAGTAATCGCCAGAATGGATGCATCAGAGGCAGAAATATAGTAAAATGGTAATTTTTATTTATTTTGGCTAAACAATTGGTTTTAAACAGCCATATGACGCAGTTCTAAATAACTAGACAACCGAATGCAAAAATGTCATATACAACTAGTATCTGTACACAGCTTTAATGGCGTCTTTTAAGGCAGTTTTTGACGTAGGATTCATAGCAGCTACTTTCCTTTCCAACAATACCCAACAGTTCTCAATGGGGTTGAGATCCGGAGAATTACCTGGCCAAGGACCAAGTATCCGTACACCATTCTGGTTTAGCCATCCTTTGGCAGTTTTCGTTTGGTCGCATGGGGCTCCATCATGCTGGAACCAACCACAACTGTGAATCTCCATGAAATGTAACAGCTTTTCTTGTAGCACTTCAAGGTAAACTTTCCCGTTTATTGTTGTCCCTTCAGGCATGAACCATATGATGGAGCCCCATGCCACCAAACGAAAACTGCCAAAGGATAGCTAAACCAGAATGGTGTACAGATACTTGGTCCTTGGCTAGGTAATTCACCGGATCTCAACCCCAATGAGAACTGTTTGGTATTGTTGAAAAGGAAGTGCATACATGTCGGAATCCTACATCAAAAACTGCCTTAAAAGAAGCCATTAAGGCAGTTTCGGTAGAAGAAATTACTGTAGACTTTTGCGAAAGACTGTTTATCAATACCTCGCAGAATTACTGCAGTGATCGAAAATAAAGACAAACATACAAAATACTAGGTGTATATGACATTTTTGCATTCGGTTGTGTGTAGTTATTTAGAACTGTGTCATATGGCTGTTTAAAACGAATTGTTTAGCCAAAATAAATAAAAATTGCCATTTTACCGTTTTTGTGCCTCTGATGCATCCATTTTGGCCATTACTGTATGTACAAGATAGAGAAAGAGTTATAATAAATAATGGAGAGAGGGAGACTTAAGAAATAAATTTATTTGAAATTATATTTTGAGGTTTGTATTTATGTACAATACTTAAGATAAATCATGAAGAATGCTTTTAGGAGACTGAAAAGGGCGATTTTGTCTCATGATGGAGAAGTTAGAGAAATTTTGGCTCCAAAAACTCGCGGTGCTCCACAATTATATTTATGTAAGAGCGGTGAATTTACTTTATTTGGAATTTGGGTTAACCTGAAGACTTCAAACTACGCGAATCATAATTAAATAAACTAAAGTAATGGTTTATTATTTCAACCATGATGATGATATATATATTATATACTGTATATATATAATATATATATATATATATATATATATATATATATATATATATATACTTTTGTTTACTTTTGTTGAGTTTGAACGACGGTTCAGGATCGACCTGCGGTCGACCCCTCTGCAGCATCCCGCCTCATTTGCGGGACTTGGTGAAGGAGGGAATTGCTCTCTGATCGCCTCCTGCCCTCGTAGCCAGCCACGCATGGCTGGTCAGGGACTTTGCACAAGAATCTGTCCAGCTGGTTCTTGAAGTTATTCAGGTTGGTGTGCTGGAGATTCCTCACTTATTTTGGAAGGACATTGAAAAGCTTTGGGCCCCGTATTCTGAGGGTATTTTCCATCCTCGTTTTCATGGCTCCTTGTCCCACCGCAGCTGGGACCGTACAAAATCTGCCTCTTCTCTCATTCCAGTTTGTTTCTATTTCATTTCTTAGGTTAGGGACAGAGCCCTCAAGTATGTTCCATATGTATATTATTGTGTACCGCTCTCGCCTGCTTTCAAGAGAGTAGAGTTCCAGGGATTGTAGTCGAGACCAGTAGTCTTCACCTTCCGTTTCCTCTATCTTAGACGTAAAAGTCCTTTGTATAGCTTCAATGCTCGCAATGTGTCTTTTTCTGTGTGGGCTTGTGAGTACTGAGCAATACTCAATTATTGGTAGGACTAGACTCTTCCATAATTTGAGCATGATGTTTGCTTTTCTGCTGCGGAAGCTCCTCCAGATGATTCCCATTATTTTTCTAGCCGTTGTGATTTTGATTTTATAGTGCTCTCTGAATTCTGCATCCGACGACATTATTACTCCAAGATCCCTGACTTGTGGATTTGGTGTTATCTGTTTGGCTTGCGGAGTTTTGTACCCTTTTTTCTGTAGCTCTTTGTTATTACCATATCTTAGAAGTTGGAATTTTTCTTCGTTGAACTTCGTATTGTTGTCTTCTGCCCACTGGAATAATGTTTCAATGTCGTTTTGTAGTTTTCTTACGTCAATGGTTATCATATCTGACCGGCAATCGGAAGATCCCGGGTTCGATTCCCGGGTGGTTACCTCATTTTTTCATTTGTTTCGTTCTCTCTCATCTTGCGCGGAATATTCTTCTATACAAGCGTTGTTCTTTACGTTAATTATACTGCGTGTTTGCAGTTAAAATGTGTGTATATATATATATATATATATATATATATATATATATATATATATATATATATATTAGAAATTATTGTGTACATGTGCGTGCTTGGTGAGATATTTTAAGGAAGCTTATTCGTAGTTTATCGAGATTTAGTTTAACTGAAAATAGAAATTGTCGTACTTTAGAAAATTCCAAAAAGTTTATTAAAGTAAAAATAATAATGATAATAATAGTAATAATAACAGCAATGATGATGATGATGATGATGATAATAATAATAATAATAATAATATAATAATAATAATAATAATAATAATAATAATAATAATATATTATTATTATTATATTATTATTATTATTATTATTATTATTATTATTATTAATGGAGAGGAATTTTGGCTTTGTTTTCATAAGAATCGCCTCAGTGAAAGGATTTCTCTACTCATTCAGGTGTTTTGGCCACCCACATTTACACGCGCACATGTTCTAGCCGATTATTGCGTGTATATATATATATATATATATATAATATATATATATATATATATATATTATATATATATATATATATATATATATATATATTATATATATATATATATATATATATTAGAATATATTATATATATATATATATATAATATATATATATATATTAACCTTGTTGCGGTTTCGTGCGTCGGTCTCTTCACACGAAAGTGAAGCTGGTGTGCCCCGCCTCTAGGCCTGGTTTGGTGCAGGAGCGAGTTGCTCTCGTGCTCTACACCGCACATAGCCCGGTACACCCGGCTCATCTGGTCCTGTCCTGAGCCAGGCATCTAATCTCTGAAGACTTCAACTTTGACCCCTGTAACGTTTCTGAGGTCCTTAGGAAGCTGGTTAAAAAGTCTTGGCCCCCTGACAACCAAGCTATTTTCCTTCAGTGTTGAGGAGGTCCCTTGTCGGGCCTTTAATTTGGGAACACTACACATTTTGCTTTTCCTATTTTCCAGCGTTGTTTGGATGTTAATTGGGTTTAGTTTGAGGTTTGGTACTAGTTTTTCGATCATTTTCCATATGCAGATTATGGTATACCCCTCTCTTCTTTCCAAGTAGTACAGATTTAGTTTACGTAGTCTTTCCCAATAGTTGAGTTCTTTGCAGCCATCAATCTTGGCTGTGAAATGTGTCTGCGTTTCTTCTAGTTTATTAATTTCTTCCTTTTTATATGGGGACGTCAAAAATGAGCAGCATTCAAGTTTTGGTATGATCAATGTTCTCAGCAGGGGAATCATTACTATCTTGTCCCTCCTTTTGAACGTTCTTAGCACCTGTCCCGCGAATCTTTTTGCTTTGTTTATTGCTATCTGATTTTGTCTCGAATTTGGCATCATCAGTCATTATTACCCCCAAGTCAACCGCTTTTGTGCTTCTCTGAATTACCTGTCTATCTGAAGCATAATGTGCAGTCTGTTTAATTTCCTCATTTCTACCATATCTCAAGAGCTGAAATTTCTCGGTGTTAATGTCGTATTGTTATCTTCTGACCATTTGTATATTTTGTGTGTGTTCCTCTGCAAGGCCTTCACTTCATTTGCATCATTGATTTTTCTGCTGATCTTTGTATCGTCCGCACTGTACCTTGTGGTTCTGAGCTGCGTACTTCTGACTCTGATGATGATGATACACCTTGAATTTTGACGACCTGTAGTCGTTCTCTAAGAAGTTGTAGATCCATTTTCCCACTTTGCCTGTTATTCCCATGTGTTTCATTTTATGTGCTATTATACCATGATGGCATTTGTCGAACGCTTTAGCAAAATCCATGTATATGACATCATAGTTTTCATTACCTTCAAGGGCATCTAGGATATTGTTATAATGCTCTATAAGTTGTTACTGGCATGATCTTCCTGATCGGAATCCGTGCTGATTTTCGTTGAATTTTTCCAGTGTCTCCAAGAAGTCATAGATTTTCCCTCTTGACTATTCTTTCAAATATTTTGGTGAGGTGGGACGTCAATGACACTGGTCTATATAGTTCTTTGATTTAGATCTATCCCCGACTTTATATATAGGGACAATGTTTGCTCTTTTCAAGATGCTCGGTATTTCCCCAGTGTCCAGGGATCTTCTCCATATCCAGTATAAGGGTGTAGCAATTTCATTTTTACAGTTTTTAATTAATAGTTCGGTCCATTTGTCCGGACCTGCAGCTGAATGTGATTTCATTTGTCCTATAGCTCTCACTATATCATCTGGGGTAAAATCAGTCTGTTATGCATTCACCTACCAATTTTTCTTCGAAGAATGCATCCATGTCAGGTATCACTGTCACTTTTTGGGGTACTGAAAACCGATTCATACTAGGCTCTCACTGTTTCAGATACTTCTTTTAGATCAGCGGTTCCCATCCTTGGGGGCGCGCCTCCCAGGGGGAGGCGTTTGAGATTCCTAGGGGGGGCGTGAGGTGGTCAACGGTCAACAAATGCTATTCAAATATATATTCCCAAAAATATATATGGGTAATTTACTTCGTTAGGATGCACTAACATTTCTGTTTCATATTTTTTGTACATATAAATACTTAATTTTCTCATAAACACATCAGCTTTGATGTTTCTTATTATTAATCCTATAATTATCTGGATTCTAGACGTCCATATGGAACTGATGAAAACTTTCGCCCTTTGGGTATGGGGGGCGCCATGGATACAAGGTTGACCAAAGGGGGGCGCAGTGCCAAAAAGGTTAGGAACCCCTGTTTTAGATCGTCTGTTAGTTCATTATTTCCTTTCCTTAAGGGCCCGATAGTAGCGCGCGTTTTTGTTTTCCTTTTCGCATAGCTATAGAAGTATTTTGGATTTTCCTTTATTGCTTCTACCGCTTTTTCCTCTTCCCTCTCTGTATGACCCTTTATCAGGGTTTGTATGTCCTTATCGATACTCTCCAGTTTTTCTTATATTACTTTCCTGGCATTGCTCTCTCTCTCTCTCTCTCTCTCTCTCTCTCTCTCTCTCTCTCTCTCTCTCTCTCTCTCTCTCTCTCTCTGCGATATAGAAGAAATTCTCTTTTGGGGGGTTAGAGCTGCGTTAATTCACCTTTACGTGTGATTTTTGAGGCAAAGCGATGGCAATTCACAATTATAAATTATGTACGTAAATAACTTTGTGCACCCTATACGACTGGCTGAGAGGTGAATGGCTGCCTTCTAAGCCTGATGGCTGCGATGCTGAAGACCATTCGCATCATGTTGCATACATTGTTGCAATACAATTGCACACTACCTTTTTGCGGCAATACTACTGTCACCCCTTTTTCTGTGATGTATCCTGATCCTGTCCTTCCCAAAGCTGGATCCTATCTGCTTGGCAGATAGCTGGTGAAAGAAGCTATATTTTGGGGCCTCTTTGCGAGTGACCTGTTGCCTACGTCAGGCTAACATCATGAAAAAGAAAAACTAGTATTTGTCATTTACCATTACTTATTCGAACTATAGTGGATTTAATTTTCCCAGAAGAGTTCCTTGTTCCATGCACGGTCTGTGTGATGAATTTCACAATTAAACACGTGAAATGAATGAATGATGCAAACTCTCAAGGGTTTTTCCTTGTGGGTTTGCATCATATATATATATATATATATAAAATATAAATATATATTATATATATATATATATAATATAATATATATATATATATATATATATATATATATATATATATATATATGGGATGAATTTCACAATAAAACACGTGAAATGAATGAATGCTGCAAACCCACAAGGAAAAAGAAAAACGATTCCAAGGCCTTTCGTGTATTCAAAGCTACACCTCGTCAGGGAATGAAGATAAAAGGCGAGGTGCCCATAAATATATACAATGTACAGGAAAAACAAAACAATTAGCACATAATTAACAAGGATTAATGAGAGGCAAAAGAAATTTTAACATGATATCGTCAATTTTATACGTCCCCGAACTGTTATTGAAATTGTTTTTAAAATGAATAAATGCACATTCTAGAATATTTCTTTCTATTATATCTCTGTTTTTAACAAGCGCTTTAGAACTATCCCACTTGATGCTATAGTTACATCTATACATATGGTTAAATAAAGCATTGGAAGTATTAGCTGTTCTACACGCATATTTATGCTGTTTTACCCTAATATCTAACGTTTTACCGGTTTGGCCTATATATACTGAGTTACATTGTGTACATTAGGGTGCTTTTAAAAACTGAAAGTGTGAATTTCGGGTCACGGAACCCCGCAAATGATGAGGTTCCGGGAGCAAATAAAGCACATGATTTTTTTGGAAAATCATCAAATATTTAGAGGTTGCCCAAAGACCCCAAAGTTTTACCCATATGCTCATTTATTTATGCGCCCTTTTTAAGTCACTTCTAGTGTTTATTAACCCATTGATACACAGCGTCCCCAAAATTAGAAATTGCATTTGTCAATTGCGTTCTGATAATCCATATTTCTTTCAGTATACCAACAAATGAATTTTCTTTAATTCTAAATCGTTTTCTCTTAATTACTCACGTCTTTCATGCATTTACGTAATGGTGGCCAAGAAGCATCACAGTTCTCATAACGGTAAGTGTTATTTAAATAATTCATATATTTCAAACGTTTTTTTACTTAGCACTGTAATGGATGGTATTATGAATTGTTTGTAAGTATAATGACTTGTTTTACCGGCAATATTTTTGTTTCCAAAAATAGTTATAAGGTTTAATTTTTATGCGTATAAAATTTTGGACGCTCTCTGCTTCAGCGTATTGCAATCATCTTTTTTCGCATCGTCTGAGTGAAATAGTGTAGTGTACCGTAGATTATTTTAAATTTATATATGGATTGGATATACTGTAAATGGTTATGTATGCAAGATTTCGCAAAATTATTATAATTTTAATACATATTGTGTTCATGGGTTATCAGCCAATCATTGTTTGAACACAGATTACGGTTACAAAGAGGGTGGCTTATTTCTACACATTTTCCTGAGGTGCTTTATCCATGAATGGGTTAAATTAACTTACCAATTTCACTGTTTTGTCTTATTCACAGATAACTGGTGAACGATGGCGGCATGTACAAGATCGAAGAAATCAATCTGGCTTGTGGGGTCATCAAGTCCTACTATTGCCGGTCAGCAATTACCTTCAAGAGGTGATGTATTGAAGTACCTTTTCCATATCCACAATGAAGAGAAGAAATCCTTAGCTGAGAGTGTGTCCTCGACATCACAAGTCATCATTGAAATCTGGGTGACAGAAGGTTTACCGACGAAACATCCGCACGACGTCAAGAAGCACGTCCGGAAATTGCATGACGAATGGCAGAGTTTGAAGAAGAGAATTTCGCGGAAAACGAAGACCAATTTGGACAACCAGGCTGCGTTCAGGTCAAGCTTGAACAACCTTTTCGACATTGGTCACCAAAATGTCCTAAATCTTATCAAAATTCAGGAGGACAAGGACTTCCTGCTTGCTCAAAGGGAGGAGGGTCGGAGAGGAAGGATTGGAAATGTCGACAAGAAGATTGCCAAAAAAGTCGCAAGGGCCCAAGAAAGAACTGCTCAGGAATTGAAGCGGAAAGACAGGCATGTGCAGGAAATGGAAGAAATCTCTGCTACCGTTGTTATGGAAACCTCATCGTCAGCGTCATCAAGTGAGGAAACAAGTCCCGAAAGAAAGCCAGTTACATCGTCGGCTCCAAAACATCGCCGTGGGACGACGGCAATCAGTTCGGAGGTCGCTGCGGCATTGGATCGCACGCGGATGAACGACAGGGCAGCTGCTCGTGTTCTCATCCCCTTTGGCTGCAAATGGGTCAGGAATAAGTGAGATGTGCCTCAGTCCAAGTGCTATTCGGGCCAGCAGATCCAGGTACAGATCAGCCCACGAAGCAGAGTGAGAGCTTTCTACAAGCCTGAATGCCCTCTTGTTCTTCACTGGGATGGAAAACTTATGGCAGACTTAATGGGAAGAGAAAAAATCGACCGTTTAGCCATCTTAGTTACCGGGGATGGGATGAGCAAGATTCTAGCCATCCCCAAACTCCCAGACTCCAAGGCAGAAAGGACAGCAATCGTCATCATCGAAACCATCGAAAACTGGGATCTTGGCCAGAAGATCAAAGCTCTTTGCTTTGACACGACAGCCACCAACACCGGCATCCATGGAGGAGTGTGTGTGCAAGTAGAGCAGGCTCTCGGGCGTGAAATGATTTACTTTGCGTGTCGACATCACGTGCTGGAACTGCTGCTTGAAGCAGTATATTTTCTTTCCTTGTTGGAGACCTTTCCAAAGGACCTGAGATTACGATTTTCCAGAGCTTCCGTAATGTTTGGCCGCAACTGAAATTGAATGAATACTCCACTGCCGCGGACGAAGAGGACACGGCTGCAGTGATCAGTCCCTGGGCCGAGAAGATGATTCATGAAGCAAATGACCTTCTGAAAGTGAAGCATCCCAGAGATGACTACAAAGAGCTTCTTGAACTTGTAGTCATTTTCTTGGGAGGAGTACCTCACGGACGTCGGAGTCCTGTGTTCATGGCTCCAGGGGCTTTGCACCGAGCACGGTGGATGGCGCGTGGAATTTACTCTTTCAAGATGTGAATGTTCAGATACCAGTTCACGATGCACATGAACCAATGTCCTTCAACATCTCGTGGAGCAAGTAGCAGTAGGCCTGTTCAAAAATCAGCTTTTTCTTATTTTCATAGGTTTCTGTACATTTTCCCATGCTTTTTGACCTGAAAAAGCCGAAAATCACAACTATTTTGACCTAGGATGTTGGGAAGCATTGCCGCATGGAGCTTTAAATTTTCTGCCTTGAAATCGGCCAAAGCGCCAATTCCGGGGTCCCTTGAATTATGTTTTGCACTTTAACTTTTGATCTAAACAAGATAGAGCAACAAATTAGGTATCAAATGAAAGAGCATAAAATTAATAAATAATAATAATAATAATAATAATAATAATAAATAAATAATAATTAATAATATAATAATAATAATAATAATAATTATCTATCATTTTTCAGGAAACAACAGAAATTCAATCAGAATCTAGAAAACCATCTACAAGTTACAACTTCACAATGGCATTAAGCAAGGAGCTGAGGGAGCTCCGTGGGCGCACAGTTGATATCTCAGAACCTCCACGTACTGTCCACAGGCAGGTGTCAACTGGGCCATCTACCAGATCTCTCACTGAAACTTTCCTGGTTGGATACCCTTCAGCTTTTATCAGTGGTTCCCAGCTTCCACCAACAGACAGGCGTTCCAGTATTTCCTTAATCTTCAGAATTTACCGGAAAATGCAGGGAGGCCCATGGTTCAAGACCTTGCATATGACAACTTCACAATGGCATTAAGCAAGGAGCTGAGGGAGCTCCGTGGGCGCACAGTTGATATCTCAGAACCTCCACGTACTGTCCACAGGCAGGTGCCAACTGGGCCATCTACCAGATCTCTCACTGAAACTTTCCTGGTTGGATACCCTTCAGCTTTTATCAGTGGTTCCCAGCTTCCCACCAACAGACAGGCGTTCCAGTATTTCCTTAATCTTCAGAATTTACCGGAAAATGCAGGGAGGCCCATGGTTCAAGACCTTGCATATGAAACAGTTGAATCTATCATCCCATTCTGGCAGATGGCTAGGATCAAGACAATGACCAAGTACAACGCAATGAAGCTCTTCATGAAACTACATGAGAAACATCGTGCTCTGGTGAAAAGCAAAGGAAGAGCAAGTAACCCTGGAGGAAAAAGAGGAGCATTTGTGCTGGAATTAGACAGCCTGTTCGATATAGGAGCTCCAGATGCAATCCAGGAAATACAGAACAACAGACTGTTATCCAGAGAGAAGAAAGATGAGGATATCAGGTTCTACGAAGACCAAAAGACTGAGAGGAAAGGTCATATGTCTGGTCATGACAAGATTTTTGAGACAGGATCCCTGCAGCAAGCAGCGAGGAATGAAAGACTGCAGCATAGACAAGAACAAGGTAAAACTAATTACTTTGAACGTTACAAAAAGTTTTAAGTTTTACTCCATTGCGATATTTAGCATGTACTTAACAATTACTGTCTTAACATGTTGTACTATTTTACAGCTGCAGCAGAACAAGAGGCAGTTGTTCATGTGGATGACTACCTGGGGTGACTCAACTGACAACGACGCTAACACAGACGACATGGATTACCATCAGCCTCGTCCTGGATGTTCTCACCATCAAGACACTGTGACTAGTGTGACTTTGACGTTTCCAAGGAAGGTCATGGAATGTGATGTCATCTGCAATACAGCTGATCGTCTTGGTTTATCAGACAATCAAGTTACTGCCATGGTTTCTGCCACCTTGAAAGCTGGAGGGGCTGATCTGGATAACTTCGTCATCTCAACCTCAACAACACGTCGCAACAGAATGCTGTCCAGGTATAATATCAGCCAGAGTCACATGTCCAAGTTTTGTGAAAACCCCCCACAGTACGCTGCCTTACACTGGGATGGAAAGTTGCTCAAAGATGTCTTGGGCAGTGAACCTGGAAGTACCTCAGAGACTTTAGCTGTGCTAGTGTCTGGTCCACCTTCATACACTGAAGGAAAGTTATTGGGAGTACCTGTCATCGACAATTCTTCTGGCACAGCTCAGGCTGAGGCTTCAATGGATTTACTGGAGACATGGGAACTTACGGATAATGTTACTGCCCTTGTTTTTGACACTACATCCAGTAACAGTGGAGTTCACAGAGGAGCTGCCAACTGCCAGAGAAAATGCTGAACAAAAAGGTGTTTATCTGGCCTGTCGACAGCACATCCTGGAAATCCTAGTAGGAGCAGTTTGGGAGAAGCTGTTTGGGAAGGTGAAGGGGCCAGATAATCCCTGGTTTGAGCATCTGAAGGATGTTTGGACGGACTTGTCCAAGGAAAACCCAAAGATGCTGGCTATCAACAGCAAATGGCTGAAGGAAAAGAAGAACAGTGAAGAAATACTCCAAGACATTCTAACAGCAGAAAGGCTTCCAAGAGCCGACTACAGGGAAATGGCTGAACTGACAGTCATTGTTCTTGGAGGAACGCCTCCTCGAGGTACTCACTGGAGTCGACCAGGCGCCATTCATCAGGCCAGATGGATGGCCAGAAACCTGTACTCCATGAAAATGCTGATGTTTGCAGATCAACTTGAGTACGACGAAGACACTGTATCAAAGCTGGAAAGACTCAACACCTTCCTTGCGCTGTTCTACACTCCTGTTTGGATGATGTCAATGTCTGCTGCAGATGCTCCCGTGAATGATCTAAGTCTAATCCAGGACATGTTGAAGTACAAGAAAACTGACCCAGAGCTTGCTGATGCAGTACTTAATAAGTTGGAAAACCACAAATGGTACCTGACGCAGGAAGTCGTGCCATTTGCCCTGTTCAGCAGTAGATTGAGTGACACATTGAAGCACGACATTGCTGCCCAGTTACATGCCACTGAGAAGCCAGACAACTTCAGAACAGGAAAGCCTCTATTCCAGAGAGTCACAGCTAAGACCACCCTGGTTGATCTCATTGGCCCAGAATCACATTTCCTGCTGGACACACTGAACATTGGATCCGAGTGGCTTCTGGAACCTGTCACGTCTTGGCCACAGAATGAGGACTACAGAAAAGCGTTGGACTATGTTAAGAATCTGAAAGCGGTGAATGACATTGCTGAACGTGGTGTCAAGATGATGAGCGACTTTGCAAATGTCATAACAACAGATGCCAAGCAAAGGGACTATCTCCTTCAAGCTGTGGAGTTCAACAGACGCCACTTTGACAGCTTCAAGAAACAAACTCTCAACAACTGACTGTGTAAATGTCATTATGAAATTAATCATCATGTAATGCTTTCACTTCTTGATCGATTAGACTTGTGACAAAATGTTAATCTCAAATTTGTGTCATGAATAAGGCGCCTTGTCTGCCTTGAGTGTGAGAAAACGAATTTGTGATATTTCTGAAATCTTTGTATGTACCAATGTGCCATTTCTTGTTCCAAGACTATCATAATTGTATAAGTTAGAAAGAGGATTAAAACACTTTAATTTGGTGCCTATTTTGTTGCTCTATCTTGTTTAGATAAAAAGTTATAGTGCAAAAACATGATTCAAGGGACCCCGGAACTGGTGCTTTTGGCCGATTTCAAGGCAGAAAAGTTAAAGCTCCATGCGGCAATGCTTCCCAACAACCTAGGTCAAAATGGTTGTGATTTTCGGCCTTTTCAGGTCAAAAAGCATGGGAAAAAGTACAGAAACCTATGAAAATAAGAAAAGGTTGATTTTTGAACAGGGCTAAAGTAGCAGTGACCGCCTGATTTCTGGGTTGCGGGACTTCTGTCTCTTCGTTGCTCAAGATTACGTCCTTCCGTGGTTTTCAGCAAGAGAAGCAGCAAGCGCTCCACGAAGCGACTTAGCCCTCCTTCAAAAGTTGCAAAACACCAACGCCGCTGGGTACAAGAGTTTTAATCGGCATCTCTGGTACCTCAATGAGGTAAACGTGGGCCTTGCACTATTCGATCCTGCAGTCGATGATGATGAGAAGCGGAAAATGGTAGAGAATATGAATTCCGTTGAAGGTCAGAACCCCCCCGACGAGTCTGGATTCCAGATCCAAGAGGAAAGACCCTGGCAGACTTTTGCTCTTCCAATACGTACAATCTGTTCACCCTTCTAGATCTTCCGGTCGATTTCCTGCAAGAGGATCCATCAAACTGGGAAAACAACACCAGCTTTGGTTCAGCAAAGATCAGGGTGGATTCCTTAAATGTAGTGAATGATGCAGCACAGCGAGGCATAGCATTGATTCAAGAATTCACGAAGGCTGGAAGGACTCGGAACGAAGAGCAGATGCAGTTCATGATTCAAATCGTCGAAGAACATCGTAAAGTCTTGCCGACAGCCTCCAAAGCCACTTTGATGAAAAAATGAACGCCAACACTCGAGGTGTCATGTACTTTAATCGTTAATTATGAATTTAGTGAATATACTCACACGATATATTTGTTCTGAATACTTATTGGAGATGTATATTGGAGATGCAATTTATCATTTAAACTGAGAATTAAAATTTCCATTGCCCTATAAATTGAAAATACCTATCAGCTGTGGGCAACCTCTAAATGTTGTTGGATTACAAAGAAATTTTGCCTGTTCTGTTTTCTCATGTATCCTCACAAAATAAAGGGTTCCGCTCCCTTGCATTTTCATTTCGCATTTTTCACCATATACCATAAACACACCCTAGTGTACATCCGATCGAATACACACAACCAACAACATTATCAGGGCTATTCTTTATTAGGCGTGATTTAACAGTATTATTATACTTAAAGATTACATTAATGCCAATTGCTTTAAGTACAGCAGCAGTTTACTGATTGCTAAGTCTTTTATAAAATTTGAAAAACACAGTAATATTTCCGAAAGTGAGGTGACTTTAGCCAAAGGTTGTGTGTATAGTGCTTTTAATACGAGGTTTGAATCGAATTATCCTTTGAGGTTTGAAAAAACCCTAAAAACACTGAAAAATAATGATTCATTACATATTACTAAAGCGGACAAATCCAATTCGATCGTTATCATGGACAAAAACAGTTATGCTGAAAAGATGAATACGTTATTAAGTGACCGTGACACGTACAAACCTCTAAATAGAGACCCATTGGAGGATGTTAATAAAATGTTTAACAGAAAATTAAGAGAAATATTAAAAAATAACTATAATGGGCTTTCACAGCAGTTTCTTAGTATCAATCCGTCACTACCATATCTGTACGGCTTAGTAAAAACACACAAAGTTAATAATCCCATGAGGCCTATTGTTAGCTCAGTGGGCTCCGTAACCTATGAACTATCAAAATGGTTAGTTAGTTTATTAACGCCGTTAGTTGGCTCTATTTCTGGGTCACATATTGTAAATAGCATGGATCTTATTGACAAACTGAAATTCCCTAATGACCCTAATTTCAAATTGGTAAGCTTCGATGTATGCTCGCTGTTCACAAAAGTCCCTGTTGATGACCTACTTGATTTTTTAAAAGATAAGATCTCTGAATATTCTTTCCCTGTTCAACACAACACTCTTATTGAGTTAATTAAGCTTTGTGTCAAAGATTGTAAATTTCAGTTTGAAAATAAGTTTTATGCTATGTCGTTTGGATTGGCTATGGGAAATCCCCTTTCACCTGTACTAGCTAATTTATATATGGAATTTTTTGAAAGTAGAATTTTGCCTACGATTGTTAATTTTAACCTGGTTTGGTACAGGTATATAGATGATATTTTATGCCTTTGGCCTAATAATTTGGATGTGGACCTATTTCTTGGTAGGCTCAACAATTTGGTCCCATCTATTAAGTTTACAGTTGAAAAAGAAAATGATGGAAACCTATCTTTTCTTGATCTAAAAATTTGGAGATGCTCTAATCAGTTCAAATATGAAGTCTACCGTAAGCCTACTAATAATAACTTATGTGCATTTTTATTCTCACCATCATCCTTCGATTAAATCTTCTATTTTCTCTGCTATGTTTCTTCGAGCATTGAGAGTTGTCAGTCCTGAATTTTTAGATTCCGAGTTATGCAATATCATGAATATTGATACTAAATTATGTTATCCTATTTCATTTTTAGATAACTGTCTTAAGAAAGCCAAGAATAGGTATTATAATAATGTAATTGTAAAGGAATTTCAGCGTAAAAATATCCTTAGCCTACCTTACCATGTTAATTTTCAATACCTTCCAACTGTACTTAAAGCAATTGGCATTAATGTAATCTTTAAGTATAATAATACTGTTAAATCACGCCTAATAAAGAATAGCCCTGATAATGTTGTTGGTTGTGTGTATTCGATCGGATGTACACAATGTAACTCAGTATATATAGGCCAAACCGGTAAAACGTTAGATATTAGGGTAAAACAGCATAAATATGCGTGTAGAACAGCTAATACTTCCAATGCTTTATTTAACCATATGTATAGATGTAACCATAGCATCAAGTGGGATAGTTCTAAAGCGCTTGTTAAAAACAGAGATATAATAGAAAGAAATATTCTAGAATGTGCATTTATTCATTTTAAAAAAAAATTTCAATAGCAGTTCGGGGACGTATAAAATTGACGATATCATGTTAAAATTTCTTTTGCCTCTCATTAACCCTTGTTAATTATGTGCTAATTGTTTTGTTTTTCCTGTACATTGTATATATTTATGGGCATCTCGCCTTTTATCTTCATTCCCTGACGAGGTGTAGCTTTGAATACACGAAAGGCCTTGGAATCGTTTTTCTTTTTCCTTGTGGGTTTGCAGCATATATATATATATATATATGTCATTTATTCGGATTCCCAAAGTGCAGTTCTCTCCCTAGAAAGATTTAACTCCCCTCACCCGCTCGTCTGTACCATCCAGCAGACCTTCCACTTCTTAACGATCTTCCAACATAAGACAATCGCATTCTGTTGGGTCCCGGCTCATGTCGGCATCCAGGGTAACGAGGCGGCGGACCGCACAGCAAAGACCGCCTGCTTGCTGCCGGCCTCCTCCCGACCCCTCCCCTTCTCCGACTTCTTCCCGGCTTTCCGCTCCCACTTCCGCTCCATATGGCAGCGGGAATGGGACCAAGCCACACAAAATAAACTCCACACGATCAAACCGCAAATAGGACACTGGGCTTCTTCATTCCACCGGTTCCGCCATAAAGAAGTAATCCTAGCCCGTCTCCGCATAGGTCACACCCGCATCACCCACGGACACCTTATGGCGAAATCGCCAGCCCCGCTTTGCTCTACCTGCCATACCCCTATCACTGTCTTACACCTTCTGGTGGAATGCTCAAAGTTGGCTGCTCTCCGTCGCAGGTGTTTCCCTCTCTCGGCCGAAAACCCCATACCCAACTGCCTACGATCTATACTCGCCGACGGCCCCCACTTTTCAGCGGAAGCCGTTCTCCTCTTCCTTACTCACTCCCATCTGCTCCACCGCATCTGAAACCGTACCCCCCCTACCCACTATCCATCGACTGACCCTTACTCATTCCCCTAGTCTACCGCCCCCAGCACAGTGACATCACCCACTCACTGCCTCGCCGAGATATGTACCGTCTCTTTAGGTACGAATCGGCGGTAAATCTGGGGAAAAAAAAAAAATAAAAATATATATATATATATATATATATATATATATATATATATATATATATATTGTGTGTGTGTGTAGGAAGGAGGGGGCTAAGGGCGACGGACCGCGAAAGTGACCCCTCCACAAAAGACGGAGAGAACCAAAAGCAATGTCTCCAAGGCTCAATGATGCAATATTTTTTTTAATATAAATTTTGAAAAGGTTGTGTAGTGTAAAAGATGCATGTATGTGTAGTGAGGAATAGAGGGAGAAGTCTGTGTTTCAGAGCGTGCTGGACTGCTTAGAGGGTAGATGAGATACGGAAAAAGATCAGCTGAGGAGGACAGTGACAAGATAAACGAGAGTTCCAGCACTCCCTGTCTCCTGCCTAACATCCACCCCGGAGTACTTCCCTGGTCGATTGGTGTCCACACACACACACACACACACACACACACACACACACACACACGGGTAATTCAATAAGTATTCGCACTTTTTATTTTCAGAATTTTATTTTCACATCTGATAGATTATAAACATATCACTTCTCAACATAGTCTCCCTGTTTCTCAATACACTTAGTCCAGCGATCTACAAGCTTCCTAATGCCATCACAAAAGAATGTTTTTGGCTGTGTGCGTAGCCAGTCATGCACCGCCTCCTTCAGGTCATCATCGCCTTGGAATCGCTGACACCTCAAAGCGTCTTTTAGTGGTCCAAACAGGTAAAAATCCGAAGGTGTCAGGTCTGGACTGTAGACTGGACGGTCGAGAACTTCAAATTTGAGTTCTTGAAGGCATTTTCTAGTCTGTGCAGCGGTATGAGGGCGCGCATTGTCGTGTAACAATAACACCTTCCGACAATCTCCCTCTCCGTTTTGTGCGAATTGCTTGCTTTAACTCATTCCGAAGCATGTCAGAATACGATGCACTTGTTACTGTAGTTCCACGCTCTAGATAAAGTTCAAGGATAGGGCCTCGTGTATCCCAAAACAGTGTTAGCATAACTTTACCTACTGACGGCTGCGCTTTGAACTTCCTTGCAAAGGGAGATGTTGGATGCTTCCATAGCATGCTCTGTCGTTTGCTTTCTAGTTCATAGCGATGGAGCCAGGTTTCATCTCCAGTGATAATGCGCTCCAAAAAGTTTTCACTTTCATTATGATACCGCACCAAAAGACGAGAGCAGACGTCCATACGATTACGCTTGTGCTCTTCTGTCAACTGTTTGGGCACCAGTGGCGTGCGGTCCATGGAAGCAAGGGAAGCAATGCTTCCATATTCAAAGAAAGAAGAAAATGCTGTATTATACTTTAAAGTTTAAACAGTTCAATATGTGTTAATAATTTGTACAAAATCATTTTATTATACTATTTATAGCATTTGACTGGTAATCAGGTGGATACATAGTATATACATTGGTTGCCGTTCGTGCAAAAACCTTTAAGAAAGCCGACGCAAAAAATCTCGAGTTGGACAACAATTGACGAAATGCATCCTTTTTCCCAATGACTTTCGCTTTTTTTTACTGTTACAAATTGTTTCTTTCCATTCTAAAAACTCATTTAATGTTTAATAATGTAGTATTTATTGAATACAACAAGTTTCATATATAGTTTTTCTACTAAAAATTCCATGGCCATGTTAAGCGAAAAAGAATATATATTTATCGTTATTTTATCCTTCCCTATGTCAAAAAGGAAGCAATTTAGAAATCGCTGTCCAGATCTTATAGTTAATTTCTTGAAATATCTGGCAACTTTACGTGCTGTCTGCTGTCATTCTCTCATTTAAAGCGAATACATAACTATGCTAGAAATGCGCAAGGGTAAGAAAGGCTTGCAAGTTTAGCTTTAATCTCAATTGAGAAAAAGCTTCTTAAGGATATGAAAACCGATGCCTTTTACGAAGAAATAATAGATATATTTAATAAAAAAGAAAGAAGAATAGAATTAACCTATAAGTAAAGTAAGATGATTGTGTGTGTTTTGTTTTTATTATATACGAGTATTTTAAAGTTTTATTTTTATTTTATGTAATCTTTGTTGTTTTTGCTTGAATTGCTTCCCCTTGACGAAAAATCACCGCACGCCACTGTTGGGCACCCATCTTGCACAAACCTTGTGAAAGCTAAGAATGTCACGAACTATCGAATAGGCTGACCCTTGACTGATGTCTAATGAAGATGCAATTTCTTTTATTGTTAATCTTCTGTCATCGAAAATCATGGCTCTGGCTTCTTCCTGCTTGTCGCCACGAGTTGATGTTGACGGTCGTCCTGACCGCTGAGCATCTGTCACACATGTCCGACCGGGCGACCTTCCTTGAACATTTGAATCCACTCGTACACACTTCGCCGTGGTAATGCATTATTCCCATACTGAGTACATAAACGCGTGTGAATTTCAGCTCCTTTCACACCTTCTGCCCACAAAAAACGAACCACGGATCTCTCTTCTTCCAGAGTACAAATTGAAAGCGAAGCAGCCATGCTCACTACTCGTACGATATGACAGCTACGAGTAGCCTAAATAAGGCTATACTGTTGCTAGCCTAAATAAGCCTATAGATCTCAGTTTGGCTCGTTATTACGAGTATATATTATATGCACTATATTATCACTAAAATAAAAAGTGTAGATACTTATTGAAGTACCCTCGTACCTTAGAAATATATATATTGAAATATATTTAACTTTAAATACCAAACTACAAATTTCAGCAATTTCCAAATTTGTAGGGTCGACCTGAAACACCGTGTATATATATATAATATATATATATATATATATATATATATATAATATATATATATAATTTTTTTTTTTCTCCATGTGTTGTCTTCCAGCGACGAAAGTAAATGAAACGCTCACATTTGAAATAATAATTGCAATTGGCAAAATGTAAAGAGGGAAGGAATTGGGGTTTTACGGACCAATATTTCCTAAATTAATTCCGATTCTCTCTGACTTCTGGAAAATTGAAACGCGCAAACTGTTTGGTTAAAATTTAGTAAATTTGGTGAGCTTCTTTCTAGTCATCTTTGTCTCTGTCGTTCATGTTAGCCGAGCTGGCCACATTTTAGCGCTTGAGCATATTTTTCTCCGTTTAAAATGTGTTGATGCCAACTGGTTAAATTTTTTAAGTATTTTACATTGCCAGTATTTATGTAAAGTAATTTGATCTTAAACTGTGATTGAAGGATGGTCTGCATTTTTTGTAATTTGTTGCCGACTTAATTCTTTAACAATAAAATTTAATAGGCGTGCTATTAAACTATGTTAGACTAAATTTGCGTCAGGTGAACTATTAATAATTAATTTTTTTTAACTATTTTGTTCAACTTCGTTTCTAAACCATTTAATATTTACTTAATAGGACTAACGATTGCCCCGTTATGGTAACAGCTGAAGAGGTGTTTCCCGTTCTAAGGTTTTCATCCTAAATTTTCCGGTTGTCATGGTGTTGAGAAATGAAAAATTAAGCTGCAACTGACACGTATGAATTATCAAAATGTAGTTTACTTATTTATTGATTCATCGGTCGATGTTTAAAGAGGAGTTTTCCACTGAGAAATTTTTAAATTGCTAATAGTCCGTTCATCGGCTTACGGTCTATCCTCATTTAGGTAGTACGTAGGTAGCCCCAAAATTTGCGGAGCTTTCAGGTTCTTTTCGGTAAGACGAAGACCAGTCTGATGATTGTACGATACGATACTTTGATGCGAATTCATCGTAATTCAGTCGTAGGTTGTATTGAGGTTGCATGGGGCTATCCTGTACACAAAAAGGTTTGTTTGAAAATTATCTCCCAAGTTGATTTAATGAAGACGTATAATAATTTGAAAAAAAAAAATCTTTAAAACTTAAAGAATTAACATTACTTACAACTGTATCTTACATAACCTAAAAGTGGATTAGTCAAAATTCATCCGAGACGTAAATAAGATACGAAAGTATAGGTTTTAAATTGATGAACTAGGCCAACTTGTACCATGACGGGGGGGGGGGGGGGCCAAGCCCTAGGCTTCACTTAAGCGAACCATTTGCTTAATTCATTTTGATCCTGTATGTGCGTGTGACCCTTTAAATAATGCGCTACACCACCATTCTTCCTAAGCCTCCCTTTTACCCCACAATCTGTATCTCCCCCTCTCTATCCCACTCTCTCCCACCGCGTTACTCGCTTATCCTCCACCCCTTTTCTCGTCTACGCTTTAGGGTATGGCTCCACTGGCGCCCGATTGACCAGGCAGGGCTGGGCAAGGAAAAATTTCAGTGATGGGCAGGAAGGAAATTTTGCATTTATTACGACTGATGTTAATAGTAGGCCTCTTCTTACGCTTATCATTGGGAGTTTTGTAAAGCGTAGTAATTGACCTTTACTCTGTCAGTCTTAGTAAACCTACTGATAGAAGCTTCTTTTTAACGTTTTGCAGCTTTAAAGTTCAAAGTATGAACGTAATTTTTTTTTATTTAGGAATGGACGTTTGCTCATTTCGAATAAAATAGGATGTAAATTTAGGGGTCTTTTTACATTATCAAAGTATTTTGGATCACTAAATAAATATTTCGGTTCAAGACCAAAGTTGTACAGATTTTTAACGAAACATCAAATACCGGTTTAGTGTGTACCAAGTCCTTTCGTGTATTAAGAAGTACACCTTGTCATTCCCTGACGAGGTGTACTTCTGAATACACGAAAGGCTTTGGAATCATCCTTCTTTTTCCTTGTGGGTTTGCATTATATATATATATATATATATATATATTATATATATATATATATATATATATATATATATATATGCCTACGAAAACAACCGTAGTGAGATTTTAAATTTATCATTAATGTAGGCTGTATTATTAGAGCACAGCTCTCAGCAAAGTGGCTGTTGAGGGAAATAAATCCCATCGATTTGAGCATGTGTAGTCTGTTATGAGTGAAACGTAAACCTCTTTCCCTGTTAAAAATAAAAACATTTAAGAGATTTGTTCTCGTCATTCGATACAGAGGGCGACATATCTGTTTACTTCAGAGCAAAGGAGAATAACGACATTAACTTTTGTGAATTTTTTCGCCATTAATTTTTGTAATATTCTTATTAAAATAAAAGCGAAGCATCCTCCGTGTAATTGGAATGGTTTTTGGTCAGATCACTATATGCTGCTAGGATTTGCTCTTATTGACGAACGATTGTGGTGGGTAATTTCATCATCTCCAATCCACGTGGTTGCGAGTCTTAATTGCTCGTTTTATATATATATAATAATTCCGACATGGGGCTGAAGCCGGCTTCGGCTCGAGAATTTGAAAATGGCCGGCTTCGAGACTTGGTTATTTGTATTGTTTGAATGGTTTTATTTAACTATTTTAATATTTTCGATTATTAATAACACTAATAACCAAAAATAGTTAGCCAGTACTAATTTAGAATACGTTAACTACGGGACTTCCGAACCCGGTTGTACAAGATTCGGTCGGCTTCGGCTTCGGCCCTATGTCTGACAGGGTTGGCAAAACCCCGATTTTATTGAAAAAACCCAAACCCCCTGGGTTTTATCGGGCTTCTTCATATTTTCAATGGCCAAAATAGTGTAAGAATAGAGCTAAATAACAGAGCTTATTACAAAAAGAACTATTTACCACGCGTTGTATTTTCATTGGGCAGCTGGGTATATGTTTTGCTTGGAAATAAAATGCTTAAATAATTAATGTTTGTAATATCTCAGTCAAGTTGTGTGAATGTAGAATCTTTTATCGATCCATATTTCATATTTTAATGTATTTCAGTAATGAGAACTGTGCAAGAATTAATCTATTACATTATTTTATTAGTGACTAATTTATTTTGAGAACCCCTGAAAAATTTCAGTTGCGTGGGTTTTGTGTATTTTTTTCAGGTGGGTTTTCTGTAAAAACCCACCGGGGACAACTGGGTCGGGTTCAATCGGGCCAATCCTGATGTCTGATATATACACAGGTTTTTTTTAACGATCGTCCGGTTGTCCAAGACGACTAAGTATTTTAAATTAACCACTTCTAAATTAACCCCTGGGGTTAAAATTTAGCGCCCCGTTAATTTTAACCTCGGGGGTTAATTTAGAAATGGTTAATTTAAAATACTTGGTCGTCTCGGACGACCGTTAAAAAGAACCCCATGATTACACACAACACACACACCTTTCAACCTTTCAAATGTTCCGTGCGATGATTCCTCATTTCACGAAGCTCAAGTTCGTCGCCCCTCTCGGGTTGGCCTGGTGAAGTACCGGTAGGGAGTTGGTTTCTTGTACTCCACCTGATATAGTCAGATACTCCCGATTTATCTGGGAATGTTCTGAACCAGGCGTCTAATCTTCTTTTGAAGATGCCCACGCAACACTCGTGTTCTTTAGTTCCTTGGGCAGCTGGTTAAACAGTCTTGGTCCTCTCTCAACAAAACTATTTTCCTTCAGAGTTGAGGATGTTCCATGTCTAGCCTTTAATTTGGGAACACGACACCTTCCTTTTCTACTTTCCACTGTTGTTTGGGGGGTTATAGGGTTTAGAGTAAGATTAGGGGCTAGTTTCTCCATTATTTTCCAAATGTAAATAATAATCTCTCTCTCGCTTCTTTCCAGTGAATATAGGTTTAATTCACGTAACCTTTCCCAATAATTTAGTTCTTTGCACCCATTGATCTTGGCTGTGAAGCTTCTCTGAATCCCTTCAAGCTGACTAATGGGTCATTCCATATCAGTTCAACGGAATTTTGGGTCGAAAAAAACGTGACCATCACAGATTTTTTTGAAAAATTGGCACACTTGTAGATCTCGGTGAGAAAACCAGAATGGCACTTGTTTCAACACACTAGGTTATATGGTTCCGGAGATATGACCATTCGAATTTTGTAAAAAAGGTCAATGTCCAAGGTCATACCATATTTCAACATGAAATATCTCAGCTCCTATTGCACTTACAGAGACCATTTAAACATTATTTTAAAGCTTTTAAGCAGATCTACAACTTTGTTTCTATTCATATTTTACCTCAGTGGTAAAAAAAAAAGTGGATCTTATTTTTGACCTTTGACCTTGTGTAGGTCATTTGATGTCACAACCCATTTTTTTCTCCTTTCACCAAATTTTGGGTACACATGTCTACCTTAACCTAGAACAAGATTTTTAGTGTTGATTAAGTTAGTATAGACGCTACAGCTACTCACATCTGGCGAATGATAGAAGTCATTCACTTTGGTAGCAGTTTCACTATTCAGGAGTTTCCCCAAACGCGGATGGATTAGGAGTTGAAAGCACTCCCTTCTCCCTCACCAAACTCTCTGCTTGCCTAGCCACGTAATCTGAGCACTTAAATTCTTCTCTGATCTTTATTTGTGTCCATCTTTTTGGTAGGATAGTAAGAATTGTCAGTTTTTCACTTCGACTTGTCACTTGATTAAATTTCTCTTTTAGTTGTTGAAGAATCTCCAGTTCTGTATCATCTGAGTCACTGCATGAAATTGGTTGTTTAGTTGCAAGTTCAAGCTTTCTTTTCACAACTACTTTCCTCAACTTTCTCTGTGTAACCAGCGCTGTCAGAGAGTTTACATGGTTTTATTGGGGTCTCATCAGTGTGTGTCATCAAATGTGGCCCCAAGCATTGAATTTACTAAGCTGATACTGCATTTCAACTACATCTCCAACGGTTTCTAGCTCAGATGGGGCACTTGATGAGGTGGATGGTGATTTTTCAAGTGGTTCACATTCAGGCATTGGGGATGGACGATTTGCTAGTATATTTCGACAGGTTGCACATGCTTTATGATTATTTGTTTCAATTCAGGATTTTGATCAATCAAATTTTTAGTCAATGCACGAATGCCTTTTTTCACTTTTCTTTTGTGTTTTTTAAATGGGTCACAACAGAACCTGCCCATATTCAAACTGCTGAAATCTGTTTATCTAAAAAGAAAAAAAAAACGTAGCTTAAAAGCCAGGGTTGGGTTCAATTACACAAAATGGAAACAATTACAATTTTTTTTATTTTTCTTCAAATTAATTACAGTTAGTATTGTACTTCACAATTTCAAGATCAATTGCAATTACAATTAATTTTGTCTGAATCATTTACAATTACACAAATATAACTATCTATTCTATATATATATCTAAATATATATATCTATATCAAGTATAACTAAATAAACTATTAAAGGTTTATTTTCATTGGATGATGTATGACTGTCAGATCTAGGGGTATAATTTTTAACAATTGACATTAATTGATCAATTACATCAGTTATAGCTCAAAAATCAATTACAATTACCTTTATTTTTATTTTATTTTGAATAAATTACAATTACAGTAAATGGAAATTAGGATCAATTAATTAAAAATACAATTATAATTATTCATTGTATCCAACCCTGTTAAAAGCTATTTTTGCTTAGATGGCACAAATAAAATTTGGGACCTACTGATCTTGTTTCAGAGGTCTACAAGAAAAAAAATGTGCAGTTTGATTTACAGATTGGAATAAATACAGATGCCAAAAAAATCCTTGCTCCAAGGTTTAAATAAGCTTATTTTCACATGGGTACATACTGTTGTACACAATGAATAAATACACAGTTAATTCTATTAAAACTCATCTAACTCTTAAAACTGAACTTATTCTATAGGGTCAGGGCCGTTTCTAGCCATTAGGGGGCCCTAAGCAGTATACCCATTTGAGGCCCCACCCCTCCATCCACCAACTCACGCCTTACTACATCACCTCAGCGCACACACAAAAAATGGCTGTTAATAAAAAACAATTATGAAACAATTTTTATGAAACATTTATGTCCAGAACAACAAATATGTACTTTCAGAAGACAAACAGAAAAAATACTCGTGAAATTCCTGAAAATTTGCTTATACATTATTTAGAATAAATAAGACAGAACTATGTATAAAAAAATAATGCAATTATCAACTACCAAACAATTACTAACTCTACGATACAATCGTGTAATAGCTAACAGTTATACAGAACAGTTTGAATCTTCAAAATTTTTGCCTCCGATTTTTTTTCTGGGCGAAATCATCAATAACATCATCATATGAAATCTCCCTGCCAACGTCCTGGTTGATGCTTATGATGCCAAGGCCACTGAGGCGATCCTGCCCCATTGATGATCTGAGGTAGTTCTTGATTAGCTTCATCTTAGAGAAGCTCCTCTCGGCTGACGCTACTGTCACAGGCAGTGTGCAGGCAATTCTTAGTGCAATCCAGAGATTGGGGTATAGTTCCTCCAGTTGCTTCTGATGAATGAAGGAGAGAAGCTCCAATGCAGTCATATTGTGTGAAGGTAAAGTCGGCAAGTTCTTAATTTCGAGGGCCAGTTCTCTTCCATCAATGTCAGAGTCAGCTCCAGAGCTCAGTATCTTAAAGAGCTTTTCACACTTGCAGGACAAGTCTTCCTTGTTCATTGTGGTGAAGTTTAGGAGAACCCCAAATATGTCCCTCACATCATCTAATGTTTTGAATCTCTCATTTATTGACCCGATGGCACAATCCACCACCACATTGAAAAATTTGACTTCCAGCCTCTTTAAGGCTTCTGTAAATGGTTCGTCAGGAGCTTCGTAAGCAAAGTGCTTTTTTGTGGATCTGAGCCTCTTCTTCAGCACAGCCTCCACATTCATTTCCTCACATATGTCCCTAACTACGACTTGTGCTGCAACAAAACCTGTGTTTCTGTAGCTGGTGAGTGAGTTTTGTTTTTAAGGAGGAGGTTGACTGCCACATCAAACTGCATTGTAGGAGACTGCAGAAGTTTGCTCACATGGTTAACTACATGAAGAATGTCATACCATACTACTGTGCAAATCTGAAAGCCATAAGACCCTGCCTCCTCTGCAAGTGCTTGTGCTTCAGTCCTGGCTATGGCATCTGTGGCATTGTTTCTGACTTCCAACAGGGCCTCTCTGATGTTGTGGCTCTGGTATCGCACAGCCTCAATGCTCTTTAGCCGGCTCTCCCACCTGGTTTCACTCCAAGACTTGAGTGTTATGTTCACGTGCTTCTTTAGGATTGTCCATCTCTGTGTAGCTGCTGCAAAAAGGTTGTACAATTTTTGTATGTTGCCAAAGAAGCTGATGGCATCTGTGGAAGCTTTAGCTGCATCAGCCACTACAGGATTCAGAGTGTGAGCCCCACATGGAACATAGAGTACACGACAGTTCTTCTCTAATAACCTTGCCTGAACACCTTTGTTCTTGCCCTTCATGTTCGCTCCGTTGTCATATGACTGTCCTTTGCAGTCATCAAAGTGAATATTCAGTTCATCTAGTCTCTTCAGAATCAGAACTGATAAACCCAGGCCTATACTTTCTGAAGCCTCAACAAAGCCCAAGAAGTATTCTTTTATTTCTGGTACGTCACCCATTTTAACAGTTCTGATAATAATCGACATCTGCAGTGCCGGGTTAACCTGAAGGCTTAAAGGCTGAAAGCCTTGGCCTCCGAAAACGTGTGGCCTACGATTTTTTTCAACACCACTAGCAGATTTTCTGGCAGTTGTCATCCGACCTTGAAGTAGAGGTGTTTGTTTAGTTGTTTTCCACATTATTTGTGTAGACTGTAGAGTAGACCTAGGGAGTGATATAGAGCTAGATCTTGGTGATGGTCATTGCTTTCTCCAAATACAGTATTTCTGAGGTGTCCCTCAAATCGGCAGAGCAGGTGCTACAATTTCTTTTGCAGCACATGATGACTGCGACTTTCCCAAACCTCTACATAGCTCTACGTATTTATTTATGCTTGTTGGGTACTAATTCCGAAGGAGAGAGATCATTTTCGACTCTACAGAGAGTCAAGATTTGTTATCGATCAACCCTAGGACAATCTCGCTTATCTGCACTAGCACTCATCTCGATTGAAAGTGATTTGGCTCGCAGTTTGGATTTTTCAGAGATTATTAAGATGTTCTCCCAAAAGAAAGCCAGAAAGATAAGGTCACTTAGGTTAAACCGTTAGATGTTTTCAATGTCCGGCTTCTTGCTCGGTTTACTGTGTGCAATTTACTTTACGTTTGTTTGCTTTACAATTTACTTTACTGTGTGCAATTTATATATATATATATATATATATATATATATATATATATATATATATATATTACTTGGTGAAATATATTTTTTTATGTAGGCCTATCGTATTTAATCTCTTAAAATTATCTATATTATACTCAATTACAAATGAAAAATATGTAATCTCATTTAATAAAGTATCTATATTTGTCGAGCACTTTTTCTAATACCGATATATTGGAAAGATTTGTTGAAGTCTACGCAGTCCAGCCTTGGCCTACGAAACCCTTAATCCGGCCCTGGACATCTGTTCTTGGTAGCTTATGTCTGGAGTGCAGTCTAAAATGAGAGTAATATTTAGCTTGTTTTATTTCTGCAACAATGGCATCCAAGATCTTCCCACTGATGGACCCAATGAGCTCATTTTGAATGATGTTTCCTAGGTAACTTGAATGACTATATTGGCCACTTTCAACTCTGCTGATGTGTTGTTTCATCACTGGATCAAATTTGGCAAGCAGCTCAACCTCCTCCAAGAAGTTGCCATTGTCTCGATTGTACAATGTAGAGGAAGACCCCCCTGAAAGCAAGGTTCCTCTCTGCCAGTGATTGGATTATACTTACAAGACGTGTGAGAACATCTCGCCAGCGTCTTCGCTCTACCTCCATTAATGACATTTCAGTTTGGTCAATGGTCCTCCCAGTTTTTAGCCGCAGTTCCAGATCCTTCCATGTTGCCATGTTATCTGCATGTTCTGAACTATTTTCATGGCCTTTCAGAAGCGAACCAACGTTTATACAGTCTGAAAGTCCATCCATAATTAGCTTGTACGACTTCCTTGAAAACAACTTGCAGCAGAAGCAATAAAGAGCATCATTCCTTCTAGTACATCAGCCAGCTTCGCTTTATTTTTTTCCCATTAATTAATGTTCTTTACATGTAATGGTGATGAACGCTTCTACCGTCCTCTCTTTTAGGGAATGTGAAATTTGGACTGATTTGAAATGGTCCTCGAGACACCAGATCTGTCTTCAAGGCATCTGACAGGACAACTGGTCAGTCATACGGATCAAGCAGTGGAGCAGATCTTGGTTCTTGTTGCTCAGTAGAAATGCGTGTGTGTGGTGTTTGAAGCTGAACAGAAGATGGGCCACTTGTTGGTTCATCAGGCTCTACTTCTACTGGTGTTTGAGGTTGCATATAGGATGGTCCTGCTGTTGGCTCATGATGCTTATCAGGCTTTGCTGAGGATGGCTTTTCCAAATATTTCAGTCGTGCTCCTGAGAAGAACATAACATTACATATTCTGTTAATTTTTGCTAAAATACTCTTTCTTATCTTGTTTGATAATTGATCTGTGTGAACAGAATTTGAGGTGGTGATCCATTAAATTTCACATTTCAAAATATTATAAATATTACAGAGACTAGCTTACTCTACACCAGTGGTCGGCGAACAGAGGTAAATTACCCCAAATGGGATACATTTAAACATTTTGGGGGTAATGCGTGCGGTATGAGAGAGACCATATGCAACAATTTTAAGAGCAATTGGCTTGTTTTTGTTTACTTTGAAGTCGGGGGGTAATTTCATTTTACTCAAATAGATTTGTGGGTAATACCCAAAAAAGTTCCCCGACCCATGCTCTACACGATTCCTGAGCATTTGTCTAGCTTGATGGTCTACCTAACCTAGTTGCCTGAACTGTAATCATAAGAATATACAAGTGGCACATCTCACATGTGCTACTGGAAAGCTTCTCCTCTATTTTCTTTTTACGTTTTTCAGCTCCTGATGGATGATAATGTTTCATTTTCCAAGATGCACGAAGTCACATCTAGTTAACCACAACTAATTTGCTAAATAATAATAATCATGATAATAATGATAATGATCTACAGAAGCTAAGGCTAACAAAGACCCTAAAATCCACTCTAAGGTTAGCCCGAGAGAAAGGAAAGAGTAGGGGGTTAAGAGAAGAGAAGAGAATAAGGGGTTAAGTAAGGAGGAACACCTATCACTCGTGGGTTAACATTCATTCAGAAAAAGAGAAAAAAGACTCACCATCATCATCCGCCGGCCACTGCCGACAAGTCAGAAAAATAGTCGGAGAATAGGAGAGGGGTGAAAGATGAAAAGAAGTAAAATAAGAACGCTTACAAACCATGCAAACACAGTCTTAACTCCCTGTCATACCATGCAAACTACAACATGCAAGAAAAGAGTTACAGACATGCAAGGTAAGGAGAGGATTAGAAAAAAAAAAAGTAGGTAAAGTTAAACAAAAAGTGGGTTAGTTTACGCTACGAGCTACATCTACGTTCATGTTAGTCTAATTTTTTTATTTTTTTATTTATTTTTTTTAAAATTTTATTGCTGACATCACACGCTGGTATGTCACAAGCTGGCATTAATCGTCAACAGACTCATCCTCGAGCACCACCACCAGAGCTCCTGTTGCTAACTTTGTTTTTTTATTTTAAACAACGTTAATATTTTTAAAATGTCTGTCAAGACGGTTCTTGAACACATTGACGCGGGAAGATTATTCCATTTATCAATTACTTTAAACGTAAAGAAGTTTTTAGCGATATTAGTAATGAAACGTCTGCCACGCAACTTAAATCCGTTATTGCGAGTATTACTATTATCGAAAGTGAACAATTTGTCAAAATTTACGTTATCGATGTTATTAACGATTTTGAAAACTTCAATAAGCTCCCCCCTTAATCTCCTAGTTTCGAGTGAATACAGGTCTAACTCTTTAATCCTATCTTCATAAGGCTTGTTGCGCAATGACGGAATTAGTTTCGTGGCACGACGTTGAACCCTTTCTAACCTATCAACATCCTCGCGTAAATACGGGCACCAAAACTGAACGGCATATTCTAAATGAGGCCTGACAAGGGACTTGTAAAGGGGCAATATAACATCCCTAGATTTAAATTCGAAATTACGCGCTATGCAGCCTAACATCCTATTAGCTTTTGCGCAAGACTCCAGGCACTGGTTCCTAACCTTTAAATCCTTAGATACGCGTACGTCTAAATCTACTTCCTCGTCAACGCTCGCTAACTCCCTATCATCCATCGTGTACGTGTAATTATTGTTGCGAGAACCTATATGCAAAACTTTACATTTGTCTACGTTAAATTGCATCTGCCACTTATCTGTCCACTCTATAATCCTATTTACAGCGTCTTGGAGCCTATTACTATCGTCCTCGTTAACAACCTTACCGCCTATTTTAGTATCGTCCTCGAATTTTGACACGTTACTAGTCAATCCTACATCTATGTCGTTAATGTAAATTACGAATAGCAATGGGCCTAACACTGAACCCTGTGGGACACCGCTACCTACATCTAACCACCCCGATTCACTGCCATTAACTACCACCCTCTGTCTCCTAGCACGAAGCCATTCTTCTAACCAGTTAGCTACCTGACCGCGTATACCGTGCGCTTTGACCTTCGCAATTAGTCTCCTATGCGGAACTGTATCGAACGCCTTTTAAAATCTCAATAAATAACGTCAGCTGCTCTATGCCTATCGTATTCGCGCACTATTTCGTTATAAAATTCTAACAAATTAGTTAAACAAGACCTATGGCATCGAAACCCATGCTGACTACTATTAATCAAATCTCTACTTTCTAAGTGATCGATGATACGATCCCTAACTACGGATTCCAAAAGTTTACCGACAATTGACGTTAAGCTAATAGGCCTATAATTGCTAGCTACTGCGCGGTCGCCTTTTTTAAAAATAGGCGTGACGTTAGCTAATTTGAAGTCTTTAGGAATAATCCCCGTTTCGAGTGACTGATCTTCGTTAAGGGGCCTACGATAACGTCTTTCAAATCTTTCAAATGTCTGGGATAAAAAGCGTCAGGGCCTGGAGCCTTGCTAACTTTTAGCCTATCGATATAATGCGCAATCTCAGCCTCGTAAACAGTTATTTCATCCAAAATAGTCTCGCTACTAAATGGAACGATATCGTCCACGTCGGGGACGTTATTTATGTCTTCTACGGTAAAAACTGTCGCAAAAAAGTTATTGAAAATACCCACCATCGCCTGAGCGTCAGAAGCCAAAGCGCCATTAACATCCACTAGAGGGCCTATGTTATCTTTTACCGGTTTACGATTATTAACGTATTCAAAAAACTTTTTTGGATTATGTTTACTATCCGCAGCTATAAGTATCTCTAAATTACGCTTGGCATTCGTAACTGATCTTTTAACCTGATGTCTAAGCTCGATATATCTATTAAAGTTAGCTGCCGTGCCATTGCGCTTATTAAGTCTATACGGTGCTACTGTAGTATGCGGTCTACCTACGATTCGGCGGTCTACCTTTTAATTATAGCTTCTTATCTTGTTTACTAATTGTTTGTTTACATCCCATTGTCAATCGCCCTTGACGATTGGTTAGGTTTAGTCATGATATTTTCGTTAGTTTTAACGAAAATATCATGACTAAACCTAACCAATCGTCGGTAGACCGCATACTACAGTAGCACCGTCTATACGCTCTATTACGCTCGTTTATGAACTTGCCTATTTCCCTAGTCCACCACTTCGGCCTACCACGATTTCTAGCGCGCTTGGGCCTACGAGGAATAAACTCCCTTTCAATATTCCTAAAACTTTCTTTAAACGCCACCCAACCCAAATTTGTGTCATTACCCATAAATAAGTTATCCCAGTCCACTACTCTGATCCTATCCGCAAAACTATGAAAATTAGCCCTACGAAAATCAGGGACTTCTATGACGTTACTATCCTGAGTGTTTTTTATCGCCAACTTAAAACTAAGAATTTGATGATCACTACATCCTAAACTCTCGCCTACTTCCAAACCTTCGACTATATTCTCGCCGTTCGTCGTCACCAAATCTAAAATATTGTCACCGCGTGTTGGTTCGGTAACTATCTGTCGTAAAAAGTTATTGTCCATAAACTCAACCAATCTCAAACCCTCCTCATTACCAGTAAAAGTCTCATAATTAACCTTAGGGCAGTTAAAGTCTCCGACAATTATACTATTCCGATTGTCAATAAAATTACGAAGAAGTGAGTAAAATCTAGTATCTGTATCGAGGGGTTGAACGAGAGGTCTATAAACCAACAACAAAATTAAAACTAATACAACGCGCCCTAACTTCAACACATCGCATTAATTGCTGCCGGAAAATCTAACTTAACCTCGATATCCCTAAGGGAATTACGAATGTACAGCAAAACGCCTCCACCAAACCTATGTAACCTATCATTAGTAAAGAGTTTAAAACCCGGTATATCAAGTTCCCCCAACAAGTCCCGAGTCACGGTATTTAACCAAGCTTCAGTGATAGCAACTATATCGTAGTTGCCGGAATAAATTTATCGCCTTAAATTCATTTAATTTATTTCTAATACTACGCGCGTTACAATAGAAGACGTTTAAGTTATTTTTTACCACGGGCCAGCGTTTTAAGCTATTTTTCACGTCGCGCCCGCGTTCCCCGGACCCACAACGTTTAAAGAAGGCTTCGACCTATACAGCTTTCGCACGTTTTCGTCTATTAACCTACCTGGCCTAGCATTATCTATTTCATTAAAATGCACCCCATTTTTTATAAAAAGGCTAGGATCACTGAATTCGGACCACAGCTTTACGAAGGGTACATTTTCCTCAGCACAAATCTCTTCTAATTTATTATTCAAAAATATTGTTTTTGACGTAATCCTAAGACCCAACCCATGCCTAGGGGTAATACCTAGAACTAAAGACCTATCTGACCTCGCCTTCAGGGAGGCGATAATAATAATAATAATAATAATAATTGTTATAATTGTAACGTTAATCAAATACATTCAAATAATCAGACCATTTAGGTTTTAACCAACAAAATTCACATTATCTGAAAAAGATGAGAAAAGAATTAATGAACTTGAAAACATAACGAAAATAATCCTAGGTTTTAAAGTGTTACAAAATCTCTTAATAATTAGTAAATTAGTGAAATAATGGTTTACAATACTAGAAAAATTAAGCATTTAGGAAAGTATAAGCATATAGTAAGAATAAAGTTAAATAATGTAAAATAAAATCTCTCGATAGTTATTTACACACAACGACCAAAACGTTTCGTTTGTCTCCGTTTTATCACATTCGTCTCATACAAAAACTTTAATTAATACGACAATAATAATAATAATAATAATAATAACAATAATAACAGTAATAACTTCAGCTATATTCCTATTCTTGCCCACTGAGCTATGACCTGGGAGCCTGTCTAGGGGCCCCCTAGTAACAGCGGGGCCCTAACCGGCCGCTTACTCTGCTTATGCCAGGAAACGGCCCTGTATCGGGTAGTACCTATAGCCTGGTATAAGGTACTTATATACGTACATAGCTTTACCTTTAAACAGGATAGCAGGTTCGAAGTTCTTCACACTTTCGAATGTCCATATAAATTAATTAATTATGTAATTTAAATTACCTATATTATATAATTCTCTGAAATATACAAAAAATAAATAAATTTTATAATAGGGCCGGATACTTATTCGACCAAATAACTGGATTAGGTTAGGTTAGATAATTACCGATTTTTTTTAACATTAGCAGACATTATAAGGGTGATCCAGAGAAATGGGACCCAAAAGAAACCCCTGTAACTCTTAAAGTATAAGTCCTTTTATAAAATACGCATCATTCGAAAGAGGATAGTTACAAGTTTGTACAGGATTGTATAGGTTTTGACAATACAAGACAAGATACAAAACAAAATAAAAGTGTTAGTTAAAACTAACCCTTCAAGATGACTGCATGGACTGTGGAACAGCTGCGTTTCATAACAGCAATATTATGAGCATGGAAGAAGTGTAGTTTCAGCTCAAAGATCTTTCAAGACAAATTTTCAGATGTCAAAATCACCTTCTAAGAAAGTAATCCGTCGGTGTGTCAGAAATTTTTCCCTAACTGGCAGTATTGGAAAAAGAAAACCAACTGGAAGAGTGCGCACAGCAAGGATAGATGAGATCATTAACAGAACTCAAGAAATTGTACAGGATAATCCTAACATAAGCATCAGACGTGCTTCTCAGCTGTTAGGAGTTGGATATGGAACAACACACCGTATATTCAAGCAAAATTTAATGCTCTTTCCATATAAAATTCAAACAGTGCAACAACTAAACGATGGAGATTTCGCACGAAGACGACAATTCTGTCAATGGATCCAACAGAAGGTAAATGACACCACCAATTTTCTAGCAACTTTGATTATGTCAGACGAAGCCCATTTTCACTTGAATGGAACTGTAAACAAACAAAATTGTCGTTTCTGGGCAACAGAAAATCCATTGAATATTACCAAAGTCCCGTTGCATAGTCAGCGTGTAACTGTTTAGTGTGGTCTTACTGCATCAGATCATAGGGCCGTACTTTTTCGAGGATTCCACCGGAAACACGGTCACTGTAAATGATGATCGCTACGAAAAAAAGTTGACCGATTTCCTTATTCCTAAATTAAGAGACCTTTGTCTAGAAAACCACTGGTTCCAACAAGACGGAGCTACCTGCCATACCACGAGGAACTGCATGGCAGTTTTGCGTCAAACGTTTCCAGGCGAGTTAATCTTAAGATTTGGAGACGTTGAATGGCCCGCAAGGTCTCCGGATTTTTCTCCCTTAGATTATTATCTCTGGGGATATTTAAAGAGTAGGGTCTACAGAAATAACCCAACGACCTTGCAAGAATTGAAGGCCGCCATCACAAATGAGATACAGGCCATACCACCGCGCACACTTGCAAAAGTGATGCAGAACTTACAAGCGAGAACACTGGAATGCTTGGCAACTAATGGAGCACATTTGAAAGGAGTCATTTTAAAAAAATAAATATTTCATAATAAACTTGTAACTCTACTCTTTCGAATGATATATAGTTTTTATGAAAGGAATTAAATATTAAGAATATTTGGCTTTTTTTTATGGGTCCCATTTATCTGGATCACCCAGTATATCTCAGTAAGAAAAATCTAATGGTATTTTTCTCAAAACTCTCGTTCAAACAGTTCCAAAGATACGGTGCTCCAAAGTTTGGTGTAAAAAGCTACTTGATCAAAATGGAGGTGGGTATGGTCCACTGAAATGGCTGTAGCGTCTATACTAACTTAATCAACACTAAAAATCTTGTTTTAGGTTAAGGTAGACAGGTGTACCCAAAATTGGGTGAAAGGAGAAAAAAAATCGGTTGTGACATCAAATGACCTACACAAGGTCAAAGGTAAAAAATAAGAACTTTCTTTTTGACCACTAAAGTAAAATATGAGTAGAAACAAAGTTGTAGATCTGCTTAAAAGCTTTAAAATAGTGTTTAAATGGTCTCTGTAAGGAACCATAATTATGACCTAGAGCAGGGGTCCCCAACCTTTTTGTGCCGAAGAGCACATTCAAGACTACCGGTAGTGCGGCGGGCACCATTTACTTTTTCAAGGCAAATTTATAGTTGGACTTAATAATGAACATAATACACAAAAAAAACCATTTAATTCCTATGTAAAATAATGAACATAATACACAAAAAAAAAACAAAGATGGGCTAACTAAGAATCTTAGAAAAATTATCAAAACGATAACTTTATTTATTTATAAAGAAATAATTATTTTCAAATAAATGAGCATCTGTTTCTGTAATTAACTACTAAAATTTAATAAAATGTTAAGTATGTTACATATTTTAAATATTTAGTACTAAATATTTAAAATATGTAACATACTTAACATTTTATAAAAAATTTAAATAAAAACTTATCAATCGTAGTCAGTCAGTGTCGGGCACACGCAAAAGGGTCGGCGGGCATCATGGTGTTCGCGGGCACAGGGTTGGGGACCCCTGACCTAGAGTGTTGAAACAAGCGTCATTCTGTTTTTCTCAGAGATCTATAAGTGTGCCAATTTTCAAAAAAATCGGTGATGGTCACGTTTTTTTCGCCGTTGAACTGACATGGAATGACCCAAAGCCTAATGTCTTCTTTTTTTATATGGAGATGTTTGGACCCAGCACTATTCCAACTTGGGTATGATCAGTGTTTTCAAAAGAGGAATCATTATATTCCTATCCCTTCGTTTAAAGCAGCGGTTCTCAAACTTTTTCTTCTTCTGTACAGGTAGTATTCCATGAATTTCAAGTCCTCCCTTTTTCCATACCTTAACAGTTGAAATTTCTCGGTGTTAAATTTCATACTTTTTTCTTCCGATCAATTGTAGATGCTGTTCATGTCTGTCTGTATAGATTCTATATCCTCTTGAGTTTCTTATTTTTCTACTAATATATATATATATGCACTAAAATCACAGAATAACACGTGATCTTATTAATAAGCAAACAACCACAGGGAAAAGGAAAAGGAAACACGAATTCCGAGCGCTTTCGTGATATCTTCAAGGAGAAACAGAAGATGTGAATATATCACGAAAGCGCTCGGACTTCGTGTTTCCTTTTCCTTTTCCCTGTGGTTGTTTGCTTATATATATATATATATATATATATATATATATACACACACACACACACACACACCATCCTTCACCAAATCTCGCAAATGAGGAGGGATGCTGCAGAGGGGTCGACGGTAGGTCGATCCTGAAGCATCGTTCGAACTCGCCTAAAGTAAGTATACCTCGTAACCTCGAAGCAGTTCCGTGCGTTGGTGTTTCTTTACACGAAGGTCAAGCTGGTGGCCCCACCTCTAGGCCTGGCTTGGTGTAGGAGCAAGTTGCTCTCGCGTTCTCCATCGCACATAGCCAGGCACACCCGGCTCATCTGGTACAGTCCTGAGCCAGGCGTTTATTCTTTTGAGGAATTTTACGTTGACACCAGTAATGTTCCTGATCTTCCGAAGCTGGTTCAATAGTCTTGTCCCCTGAGAACCAAGCTATTTTCCTTTTTTAGTTGAAGGTGTCCCTTCTCTAGCCTTTAGTTTGGGAACACTAACATTCTACCTTTCCTGTTTTCCACTGTTGTTTGGCTGGTTACTGTGTTCAGCTTGAGATTAGGTACCAGTTTTTCCATTACTTTCCACATGTAAATTATAGTGCATCTTTTTCTCCTTTCCAGTGAATATAGATTTAATTTACGAAATCTTTCCCAGTAGTTGAGTTCTTTGCAGCCCCCAACAGTGTAGTAATGCTTAGTTAAGAACATTAAATTTTGTTTAATTAAATAAGATAATGTTTAATGTAAATCATTTACTAATAATTATGAAACTAATTGTTTAAAATGGGTAGGGTTGGTAATACTGAATAGGCTTTGAGTGGACTACCCTATAACGGTTTTTGAGTCTTGAGGCAGAACGCGTTACGCGTAGTTGGGCAAAATGTAACGTAGAATAAATAAGTTGTGTGTGTCCCTCTCCGACCTAAATATAATTAGTAATATTTCATACTCGCATATCCCCTAATTAACTAAACCATTTTCGAAATTAATAAAACGTAACGAGTGTTAATAAGGAGTATTAATTAACCTCCCCCCCTTCGTTTTGTAACGGTCTTTTAGAGTCAGAACTCGGCGTCGCTACCGGAAACTATATAAAGAGCAATAGAGATATAGTAAAGTAGGAAGAAGCGTAAGTAAATAATGAAGAAAAAGATATAATAAAAGCGTTCACTACATTCTGGTGGCTAGCGGTGATCTTACATCATATTTTGTGAGGCTTACCCACGTGTTAGTATTTCCATTAAAATTCTTAAAACCCGGTATAATAACAAATAGCGTTAATGAATATTTTATTTCGATTATTAAAATATCTAAATGCAAAATTTTACCCCGTTTGTAGGCAAATTTCGAATTTCATGCCTTAAAATTTCATTGTAAATAAAATTTAAAAATGGCGCTTGCCTTCGCGTCCGATAGCGTCCCTGACTCCTGCCTAAGAATTCAATTTGTTTCGTCCAGTTCCGTTGCTTTTCGTTTGTCCGACTCAGTATTGCGAGTCATTATTACGTTAAATTTTGTTCATTTCGGTTGGAGAGGGTATAGTTTGAAAATTATCGTGCTGCCTGAAGACTCAAATTTCTTTTTTTTTTTCATCTCTACTCTTTCAGCTTACCTTTTTACTTTTTGTTTAAAACTTTTGGAATTAGTGATAATTGTAAAAATCATAATAATAAGAATAATGATTTGTACGTAAGTGAATTGTTAGTTTAAATACAGTATGATACACAATTTATATGGTCTTTTCAAAGTGTTTCAGCGAAAATTTGTATCGCATTTCTGGGTATATATACATATATAGTACAACCATTTCATGAACATGAGAAATTTTCGGGGTTTCATTAGCAGATTTTTGATTATATTTCGATTGCCTGTATATAATAATAGGATTATTTTGTAAATATAGGTTTACGGGCTTTTTGCTTTGCTCGCTTCGCGCTAAAATAGGATTACGTTACAGTTAAGGGACAAATCGAAAAATAAATCTTAAAGATATTAAAAATTGTCAGATTGGGCCGTATAGGATTGTGTTAAATTGTGTTGTGAAATTTTCTATAAAAGTTGTTTTGGATATTTTTTTTATACTCATTAATTATATACAATTTGGTAGGTAAGCTGATTATTTTTTCTCCTCTCTCTGTTTCTTTCGATTCATTTCACGACAATTCCGACATATTTGGTAAAATGGCTATTGTATCGTACTTAAGAAGAATTTCTTGTAGGCCTATCGTAAAATATTGTTCGGAGATAAACCGTTATTACGGTATGTCTATTGAGTGTAAATTTTTAGTTATTTAACAAAATTTTCATTGGTTTAACATAAATAAGCATAGGATTTTTTCTTTAATAAGCACAAACGTTATGCATAACATTCTAAATTGTTCTTTCCGCGCATAGCATGGAATTTATTAAATATAGGGCCTAAAAGCGGCAGAAAATTTTATTTTTATTTTGGCGGCCAATGTGAGTTACGGTACACATTTTACTAAATCTCGATATTATAATTTTTTTGAATTACAGAAATTTGTGTAGAAATTTTTTTCATATATTGTTTACGTTTTATAAATTCATTCAATAATCAGATTTATTTGTACAGATAGGCCGATTTTTATTTTTCTTTCCAGTTCAATGACAATGGTAAAATTTTTAGTTCAAATTTAGATTGTATTCTAAAAAGGATGTTTTAATTTGGAATTAGAAATGAAAAATGTCTTTTTTTTTAGTTTGATCGTTTGCATGGAAAATATTACGAAATTATGTTAGGATATAATGCAGTTTCATTCGGTTAGGGATATTTGTATAGAGGTTCGCTTACAAACAAAGCGACCGCTCTCAATTAGGAAATGTTTTAGTTTTGTTTACTGTACAGTGGATTGTGTGTAATTTTTTAGTACATATGATCTATTCTTATTTAGTATAACGATAAAAATTTGTATTTTCACTTGGAAACGATAAATTGCTGAGATTTCTGTGATTTGAAAACCATACTGAGGTTTCTGTTGAAGGAGAGAGTTGTATCTCAGATGTAATTTGCGAATTGCAAGTTCAATTCTTATGAAGTTTGACGTTTCAAAGTGGAATTACTGTATTAAAATAATTTTTGGTAGTAATATTTAAATTTTTTTTTACTTTTGAATAACTGTTTAGAAAATTATTGTTGTTTAAACCTTCAGTCGGAGTTAACTAATGCATTTGAAACATTGACTCAAGTGTACACTCGGAAATGGAGCCTTATAGATAGCCAGTAACGTTTTTGTGGCGTCTGTGTGCTCCTCCTCAAAGCAAGAGGGTTCATGATTGTCAGAGAATGGATGACATGAAGTTTCTGGGGTTCATTTTTGTCTTTTGTATTTAGAGGTATTGAGGTGATTTCTGACGATAGTTTGAGCAATAATATTTCTTAAATTATACTAACAGTTACTATGTATGGGCGCTTTTATAATTATACTGTACAATTTTGGTTCGTACATTTTATGACTTCTTTTTATCTTCGATGTAACTGCCATAAGTGACATTAGTGGTGGCTAGATGTGATTAAATTTTTGCGAAATTTTTAGATTGTCATTTTTTTTTCCGTGAATTTGGCCAGAGCAAATGTGTAGTTAGTATTTCGAAGTGAATTGTCGAAAGAATTTGATAAATTAAATATGAAATGATAAGCAGTACAGAAACACGTTTAGAATACACTTTTTTTTTCAAAATTGCAAGACTCAGTTTGGGGTCAACCAAGTTGAATCCGAGTTCCATCAAGTGAGTTTAGTCGACCGGATAGGTGATCGATCACCAATGAGAGAGAGAGAAGAGAAACCCAGACTGCGCATGGACTTGGCGCAGGATGGTTTCGGAAGAGAAGAGAGAAGAGAGGAACCGAATGCGCAGGGACTTGGCGCAGGACAGTTCCGGAAGAGAAGAGAAATTTACGTCTGCAGGGTCTTGGCACACGAAAATTTCGATCGAAGATGGTCTACTGGTATTTTTCGGGCAGTAGCTGGTCACGTTGCTCGAATGCTTCGCTAAATATGTGTCAACAAAGCGCGCGGTAGACAAGCCACGAGAGCTTGAACGGGCGCCTACGACTGTACTGTCCATACAGACATACAGTAGGTTCGTTGGGAAACGGCCTACGGCGGAGTCATCGTTTGATTGTTGCCAGTAGAAGAGTCTTTCAGCTGGACGTAGGAAGAGCAGCGTTCACCGACAAAAGTGGAGATGAGACAAGGCGAGTTTCTTCATCGACTTCTAGAATTGCAAATTCCGTCCAATTCCAGCGCGTGGTCCCGCTTTCAGATATCTCCCCCCCTGATCCTTTTAGAATTGGACGTCTCTTGTTTTTTTTTTCGCCATTGGAGAGAGAGCGGAACCATTATAGCGTGCTGCCCTGTTGCATATTGATTGATGCAATCCCTTGCATTCTAGCGAAGTGAGCAGGAGAGCTGCGATTGAAAATTGAAATCCGTTGTCAGCGTGCGGAGTGTCATCTAAACAACGTCCAGCAAATAAATGTACTGATTATTATCTAATGAAATTATAAGTGAAAAGGGTGCGATTATTGCCCATATTGTTGTGTTTTTCGTGAAATAGTATGTGCGCTCTTGGTCAGTATTTTATGTAAACTTTTTCTTATTTTTTTCTATGTTGCCCTGATAGTAACTGTATAACTATACAAATAATTGTTTCAATGTAAAGCGATCGTTGATGAGAAATCGCGGGAATAGATTGTGAACTTGGATTTGTGTAGCCACTGTAAGAAAATTTTCTGTTATTTTTTTTGGCATGTATAGATTAGTTACAGGTTGTAATTTAATTATTAGAGTGAAATGTTATTTTATGCAAATGTGAAAATTATAAAGTTTTCGGTTTTATAATATGATACAATATATGTATGGGAATTGTCATTCTATTATTTCTTGTCTATTCTAAACTTTGAATAAGTGTTAAAAAAAAAAAAAAAAAAAAAAAAATTGCAAAATATATAAGTTTGTTGAATAAATTTATTGACATTGTTAAACGATATTAATAAGTTTTCCTAATGGAAAAACTTATTTTCAAGGGGGTGATGCGAGTGTAGTAATGCTTAGTTAAGAATATTAAATTTTGTTTAATTAAATAAGATAATGTTTAATGTAAATCATTTACTAATAATTATGAAACTAATTGTTTAAAATGGGTAGGGTTGGTAATACTGAATAGGCTTTGAGTGGACTATACCTATAACGGTTTTTCAGTCTTGAGGCAGAACGCGTTACGCGTAGTTGGGCAAAATGTAACGTAGAATAAATAAGTTGTGTGTGTCCCTCTCCGACCTAAATATATTTAGTAATATTTCATACTCGCATATCCCCTAATTAACTAAACCATTTCGAAATTAATAAAACGTAACAGTGTTAATAAGAGTATTAATTACCTCCCCCCCCTTCGTTTTGTAACGGTCTTTTAGAGTCAGAACTCGGCGTCGCTACCGGAAACTATATAAAGAGCAATAGAGATATAGTAAAGTAGGAAGAAGCGTAAGTAAATAATGAAGAAAAAGATATAATAAAAGCGTTCACTACAACAGTCTTGGATGTGAAATTTTTTTGAATTTCTTTTATTAATTTCTTCCTTTTCATATACTGCCCTCCTTCGGTTTCTCTCCTTCTATCTCTGCCTTCATCGCTAATTTCCTTTCTAGCCGATCTATAGCTGCAGTTGTAGGTGGCCACTGTTCTTCTCCTAAAGCTATTAACAGGTGTTTCTCAGGGTTCTGTCCTGTCATCCACTCTTTTCCTTTTATTTATCAATGATCTTTTAGGTCTCCATCCGCTTCCGAAAGCATCCCTCTCAACAATCACTACGTGAGTCACGAAGGACGGCTCTTGTGCGCCTAACCTCTGACCTTCTGCCAGAAAACCTTGTGGCTTTCAATGCTTCAAAAACCAGTGTTTGCAATAAAACCCATTTTTTTTAAAAAGTCCACCCCACCCTGCTTTTTTTTTAGTGGGAAAATATTTTTTTTTAAATGTTATTAAATATTAAACCACCAATTTCTTGTACAAGCTAAATTATGATTATGTAGGATGGTTATGCATCTAATAAGATGGAAGTTAAAACAACTATTAGAATCATGGTTTTAGGCAAAGGGTAGTACTGTACGGTAGTCTTTATTATCACTTCGTATCTTAATTGCCCAATTTGAAAGTGCTTCACAGGAGATCATCCGAGATACCTTAGCTCTGTGGCACCAGCCCATAAACTGCATCACACACACACACAGGCATCTGCCTCCTCTCATTGCCTATCATATGGTATTTTATCATTGGTATATGATATTGTACGAGTATATATTATTATCAATGGTATTGTATATAATATTTTTATCACAATATATCTGCCAAAATTAAAATCCTGTATTCACTGAAATACTACCTAGTTAATGATAAATTTAACCTAAAATGAAACACAACTTCACTGTTTAGTATAAAAAAGGATTTTTAAAGGATAATAAAACATTTGAGCAGATAGTACTGTATACAAGTTTATTAAAAAATACCAGTGCGCATAAATGAAGTAATACAGTACATTCAAACTAAGAAAATGCCAGAAACTAAGCCGAGGTTAACTTAAAGTACAGAATTATTGAGGTGAAAATCAGAGGCGTTTTTGTAGGGTAGGCACGGTAGGCTTTGCCTGACCATTAATTTTGTCAAACTTTAGAAGCATAAATATATCAATATAAATTAGCGCAATTAGACAAAATCTGTCGATCGCGCCCTCTTAATCCAATATCATATGATTCCTTTTTTTCATATTAGCTATTACAACCTAAAACGCCCTGCCTACCTTGAATGTATAATATAAATTCAACTAGTGTGGCGGATTTGAAGTATGCCATTTTTAACACGGAGTAAATGTACATATAGTCAGCGCGCGGACTTTCCTACTAAACGATACATTTTGTACACTTACGGTCATTATCAAGCCATCCCGTATGAAGAAATATGAGAAACTATGATTCGAGGGGTGGGGTTAAAGGAAGAAGATTGATAGGCGAATGGTGTATAACGTCACAAGGGGATGGGGTGTGTGTGTGCGCGAATATACAAATACAATATACAAGGGTAAGTACCCTTATATACATATATAGTTATAATTATATACCTTTATTGAAATTATATAATATATATATATATATATATATATATATATATATATATATATATATATATATATATATATATAAGCACACCGGACAAAAAATTAGTCACCCTAATAGCACCGATAGTAGGAAGTTCAAGGTCACACAGAGGGCGCTGATGTAGCATTGGTAAGTGACAAGTAGCGGTGACGTAGCACACAGGATTAGATCTGTTTCGTGAGGTGGTGAAGAACAAAGTGTGTGTTGGATATAGTCTGCAAAATGGGTCGTGAGGCAGACGTTACTCAGTGGCAAAAAGGAGCCATCGTGTTTGGCAAAGCCCGCGGACACAAAATGTCTGAAGTAGCCCAATTTGTTGGTGTGTCAACGCGTACTGTCCAGCGAGTTTACAAAGAGTGGTGTAGTTCGCAATCAACTGACAATCGACGGCGTAACTGTGGCCGGAAAACAATTCTCGACAATAGGGGCCGCCGCCATATTTCTCGTCTAGTAACTGCAAATCGTTTTCAAACCAGAGAACAATTGCTCCAAGAAACCAATGAGGTTCTCCAGCGACCAATTTCCGAACGGACATTGCGACGAGAACTGCATGCGATGGACATCTGGAGCAGGGTACCACGGAAGAGGCCGCTGTTAACAGCAAGTCACAAATTGGCACGTTATAAATGGGCTCAGAGGCACAAAAACTGGACTGCGGCAGATTGGAAACGTGTAATTTGGTCCGATGAGTCCCGTTTTTGTTTGTTCTCCAATGATGGGAGGCGACGAGTACATCGCAGGTCCAATGAAGCCTTTAATCCTGAATGCGTCGAAGGTGGTGTTCAGGCTGGAAACAGAAAGTGAAGCGCAGGAATAGACACCCACGGACTCTGGCGGAACTTCGGGACCGGCTGATGAACGAGTGGCAGCAAATCGATGTTCAGTACATGCACAACCTCGTAGAGTCTCTGCCTCGCCGGATTCGTGCGGTTATCAAGGCCAGAGGCGCCGTCACACGTTATTAGGTACATTCTGAGAGGGGTGACTAATTTTTTGTCCGGTGTGCTTATATAAACTGCAAACACCACACAGTATAATTAATGTAAAGAACGACGCTTGTGTAGAAGAGCGTCCGCACAAGATGAGGAGAAAGAACGAACAAATGAAAAAAGAGGCACCTCCCAGGAATCGAACCCGGGATCATCCAATTGCCGGTCGGACATTCTAACCACTACACCAAGGTCCCCGACCAGTCAGAGGTAATTCTCCTACATACGAGCGGAATCGAATGTCCTGAGGAACTGATCGGGGAACTTGGTGTAGTGGTTAGCATGTCCGACCGGCAATTGGATGATCCCGGGTTCGATTCTTGGGAGGTGCCTCGTTTTTCATTTGTTCGTTCTTTCTCCTCATCTTGTGAGGACGCTCTTCTACACAAGCGTCGTTCTTATATATATATATATATATATATATATATATTATATATATATATATAATATAATCTGCCTATCCAATGCACCAGTCCAAGAACCGCCTCTTATGAAAACATATGGGTATTTCTTTTCTTAAACACAAGCAATACTGTATTCAACTAAAAGTCAACTTTGTTGTCACTTTCCCTCGTCTGATTTCTATACCGGTAGTTAAGTTTGGTAACACGAAACGCCAGAAATAATACCCCAAAATGCACGAAACTACACAGTGATAACACAATACTGGTCATTATTATACTATATATGTATGAATAACCGTGGAATATTACCCCATTCTTTCACTTTCAGTGAACAGAGGAATTTAATTTTGGCAAAAATATTATGATAAAAATATGAAAAAAACGCTCTAACGTGGGCAAAATACTGGTTTAAAAAAAAAAAAAAAGCCCAGGTGGGCAAAAGCGGGTTACCCACTTGGGTGCCAACCTGTCAAAAACTCAGTTCCTCCATCTGTCTACTCGTCACAATCTTCCACACGACTATCACCTTACCTTCAACAACACAACTCAATCCTTCCTTCCTCTTTTAACATTTTTGGCGTTTACTTTTCTGGTGATCTTTCCTGGAAAGATTACATAATACTCTTTCCAAACCGCTTCAAAGAGGTTAGGTGTGCTGTACCGCCGCCTCAGTTTCTTCACCCCCGCTCAGTTGCTCTCACTGTAAATGGGTGGTGGTCGCCTCTGTATGGAGTATGCTTCTCGTGTATGGGGTGGCTCAACCCACACAGCCGTAGTTGACTGGGTGGAATCAAAGGCTTTTTGTCTCATCAATTCTCCGCCTCTCTGACTGTCTTCAATCTCTCTCTCTTCGCCGCAATGTTGCCTCGCTCTCTCTCTACTGTCGCTATTATAACGGACACTGCTCTTCTGAACACTAACTGCGCGCCTTCTTTAAGGAGAGCACGCAGTACCAGACTTTTGACACATTCTCACTTCTTCTCTGTCGAACTCTCCAACGCAAGGGTTAATCGGTATTTTCAATCTTTCGTCTGCTCAACCGATCAACTCTGGAACAATCTTCCTCAATTTCTCTTTTCCCCTGTCTTTCAAACACAGTGTGTCTGGGCATCTCCAAAACCTGAACCTTGATTTTGGCTTTCTTCTGTGTGTGTTTGGGGCGGGGGGGTCTTTTGCCCTTGTTCCCTCCTTCCTGCATAAATATACATATTGGGCGCGTAGTATTAGTTTTAATTTTGTTGTTTATAGACCTCCCGTTCAACCCCTCCGTACAGATACTAGATTTTACTCACTTCTTGGTAATTTTATTGACAATCGGAATAGTATAATTGTCGAAGACTTTAACTGCCCTAATGTTAATTATGAGACTTTTACTGGTAATGAGGAGGGTTTGAGATTGGTTGAGTTTATGGACGATAACTTTTTACGACAGATAGTTACCGAACCAACGCGCGGTGACAATATTTTAGATTTGGTGATGACGAACGGCGAGAATATAGTCGAAGGTTTGGAAGTAGGCGAGAGTTTAGGATGTAGTGATCATCAAATTCTTAGTTTTAAGTTAGCGATAAAAAACACTCAGGATAGTAACGTCATAGAAGTCCCTGATTTTCGTAGGGCTAATTTTGATAGTTTTGCGGATAGGATGAGAGTAGTGGACTGGGATAACTTATTTATGGGTAATGACACAAGTTTGGGTTGGGTGGCGTTTAAAGAAAGTTTTAGGAATATTGAAGTGGTGGACTAGGGAAATAGGCGAGTTCATAAACGAGCGTAATAGAGCGTATAGACTTAATAAGCGCAATGGCACGGCCACGGCAGCTAACTTTAATAGATACAGGGGTTGGACAAAATAATATGAACACCTTGATAAATGGCGGTTTTTATTCTTAATATGGAGTTGGTCCTCCTTTAGCGGCAATAACAGCTGCAATGCGTCGGGGAATTGATTCATACAGCTTTTGGACAGTGGCTAGAGGAATCCTGAGCCATTCTTCGAGCAAACCCTGCTCCAGTTCCTCCAAAGACGCCGGCGGTGGGAATCGGCTTCTGACCTGCTGCTCCAACTGACACCACAGATGCTCGATAATGTTAAGATCCGGGGATTGTGGAGGCCAATCCAAGCGTTCTACTTCACTAACATGCTCTTGAAACCAGTTTTTAACGACCCCAGCGGTGTGGATTGGTGCATTATCATCCTGGAAGACGGCGCCGCCATTGGGAAACAGCGTTTGAACCATGGGATGGACCTGGTCAGCCAATATTGACAGATAGACCTGGGCGTTAACCCTACCATGCAGTACTACAGCTGGGCCAAGAGTATTCCACGATATTGCTGCCCAAACCATCACAGATCCGCCTCCATGCTTAACGGTTGGGGTCAGGCAGTCGGGGTCATAAGCATCTTTAGGCTGTCTCCAGACGTAAACTCGACCGGAACATGGAAGTAGCGTAAAGGAGGATTCGTCGGAGTAGACTACATTCTTCCACCGGTCCATTGACCAATTCTTATGGTCATTACACCATTTTCTGCGCCGCTCAATGTTGATGTGCGAAAGGAAGGGTTTGGCAATTGCAGCCCTCCCATGGTATCCAGCTCCATGGAACTCGCGACGTACAGTTCTGGTCGATACCGGGCTTGCAAGATGCTGGTTAAACTCTGCAGTCACTTTTGGAGCTGTGGTCTTATGGTTCTTTGTCACAATGCGCTTTAGCACCCGGCGGTCTCGATCACACAGCTTCTTCTTGCGTCCACTATTGCATTTGTCGGTGCTTGCAATCTTTCCATGGTTTTGGTATGCAGACATGACCATAGAAACAGTTCCTCTGGATACATTGAACATCTGAGCGGTTTTCGTCACCGATGCACCAGCCATCCACGCTCCGACAATTTGCCCTCTTTGGAAGTCTGACAGGTCTTTCATAACTGCTAATTCATAATTCACTCAGATCTGTAAAAACAACGTGAGGGTTATAACATGACGTATACACACTCTGTTACGCATTTAAATAGGTTTGCCAGTCATTTGACCGTAGACTTTGTCTCTGAGCAGTCCGTAAAGATAACCGGTGAAATCGGCGGGTGTTCATATTATTTTGTTTAACCCCTGTATATCGAGCTTAGACGTCAGGTTAAAAGATGAGTTAGGAATGCCAAGCGTAATTTAGAGATACTTATAGCTGCGGATAGTAAACATAATCCAAAAAAGTTTTTTGAATACGTTAATAATCGTAAGCCGGTAAAAGATAACATAGGCCCTCTAGTGGATGTTAATGGCGCTTTGGCTTCTGACGCTCGGGCGATGGCGTGTATTTTCAATAACTTTTTTGCGACAGTTTTTACCGTAAAAGACGTAAATAATGTCCCCGATGTGGACGATATCGTTCCATTTAGCAGCGAGACCATTTTGGATGAAATAACTGTTTACGAGGGTGAGATTGCGCATTATATCGATAGGCTAAAAGTTAGCAAGGCTCCAGGCCCTAACGCTTTTTATCCCAGACATTTGAAAGATTTGAAAGACGTTATCGTAGGCCCCTTAACGAAGATTTCTAATCAGTCACTCGAAACGGGGATTATTCCTGAAGACTTCAAATTAGCTAACGTCACGCCTATTTTTAAAAAAGGCGACCACGCAGTAGCTAGCAATTATAGGCCTATTAGCTTAACGTCAATTGTCGGTAAACTTTTGGAATCCGCAGTTAGGGATCGTATCATCGATCACTTTGAAAGTAGAGATTTGATTAATAGTAGTCAGCATGGGTTTCGATGCCATAGGTCTTGTTTAACTAATTTGTTAGAATTTATAACGAAATAGTACGCGAATACGATAGGCATAGAGCAGCTGACGTTATTTATTTAGATTTTAAAAAGGCGTTCGATACAGTTCCGCGTAGGAGACTAATTGCGAAGGTCAAAGCGCACGATATACGCGGTCAGGTAGCTAACTGGTTACAAGAATGGCTTCGTGCTAGGAGACAGAGGGTGGTAGTTAATGGCAGTGAATCGGGGTGGTTAGATGTAGGTAGCGGTGTCCCACAGGGTTCACTGTTAGGCCCATTGCTATTCGTAATTTACATTAACGACATAGATGTAGGATTGACTAGTAACGTGTCAAAATTCGCGGACGATACTAAAATAGGCGGTAAGGTCATTTAGAATATGTAGTTCAGTTTTAGTGCCCGTACTTGCGTGAGGATATTGATATGCTAGAAAGGGTTCAACGTCGTGCCACGAAACTGATTCCGTCATTGCGCAATAAGCCTTATGAAGATAGGATTAAAGAGTTAGACATGTATTCACTCGAAACTAGGTGATTAAGGGGGGAGCTTATTGAAGTTTTCAAAATCGTTAATAACCGATAACGTAAATTTTGACAAATTGTTCACTTTCGATAATAGTAATACTCGTAATAACGGATTTAAGTTGCGTGGCAGACGTTTCGTTACTAATATCGCTAAAAACTTCTTTACGTTTAAAGTAATTGATAAATGGAATAATCTTCCCGCGTCAGTCATTCATTCTACCAGCGTTAATGTGTTTAAGAACCGTCTTGACAGACATTTTAAAAATATTAACGTTGTTTAAAATAAAAAAACAATTAGTCACAGGAGCTCTGGGGGTGGTGGTCGAGGATGAGTCTGTTGACGATTAATGCCAGCTTGTGACATGCCGGCGTGTGATGCCAGCAATAATAAAAAAAAAAGAATAGACTAACATGAACGTAGATGTAGCTCGTATAGTAAACTAACCCACTTTTTGTTTAATTTTACCTACTTTTTTTTTTCATGTCTGTAACTCTCTTGCACGTTTGTAGTTTGCATGGTATGACTGTGAGTTAAAACTGTTTGCATGGTTTGTAAGCGTTCTTATTTTACTTTTCATGTTTCACCCCTCTCCTATTCTCTCCGACTATTTTTTTGACTTGTCGGCAGTGGCCGGCGGATGATGATGGTGAGTCTTTTTCTCTTTCTCAATGAATGTTAACCCACGAGTGATAGGTGTTCCTCCTTACTTAACCCCTTTTTCTCTTCTCTTCTCTTCACATCCTACTCTTTCCTTTCTCTCGGGCTAACCTTAGAGTGGATCTGTAGATCACTGTTTTCAGCAGAGGAATCATTACTCTTGTCCCGTTTTGTAAAGGTTTTCAGTACCTGTCTTGCAACTTTTTTTTTTTTTTCGCTCTGATTTTGTCTCAAATTTTGCATCGGTCATTATAACTCCTAAATCTATTGCTTTCTTGTTTCATGTCTATCTGGGGCCTAATATGTTAACTTCAAGAGCTGAAATTTCTCTTAAATTTCACGGCTTCTGACCATTTGTATATTCTGTTTGTCTCTCTCTGTATGGCTCCACCTCTTCAGCATTACTGAGTTTTCTGCTGACTTCTGTATCGTCTGCAAAGGATGTTACTGTACTTTTGTTGCTTGCTTCATTGCCTATGTCTGTCAGCATGATAATGAATAGGAGTGGGGCCAATAATGTTCCTTGTGGTACTAAGCTGCGTACTTCCGATTCTGATGATGATATACCTTCGATTTTTATGACCTGCTGAGGAAATTGCAGATCCATTTTCTCACTTTGCCTGTTATTCCCATATGTTTCGTTTTATGTGCTATTATACCATGATCACACTTGTCGAACGCTCTGGCAGAATCGTGTATGTGATATCGTTGTTTTCATTCCTTTCAAGTGCGTCTCGGATATTTTTATAGTGCTCTTAGTTGATAGGCACGATCTTCCTAATCGGAATTCATGCTAGTAGTATGGGCGCAAAAGTTTAGAGTGCAGAGATGTTGCAGAGATAATGATCAATGTTGCAAAGGGGGTGGGGTGGGGTATGCAATGAAGGGGGGAAGGGGGTGTCCCTGAAGGGGGGGAGAGGGGAGGGAGCTTCGGGGGGAGGAGGATGATGACCTCCCCCCCAAAGGGGTTGCCTTAATCTAAGAGATAAAAAGAAAGGATAGACGGAGGAAGACTTTGGGGGAGAAGTTGGGATGTCCTAACCCCCCAAAGGGAAACCTAACCTAAGGAGGAAGGAGAGAGATGATCTTTGTTCCACCGGAGTCCGAAGCATTATGAAGGTCCCGAAGCCAAGCGGGCCTTATATAGAGGAGGGTTGAGTTGCCAGATACCATTTTTTTATTTTAATTGTTCAGGTATACATTATTAGGGTGAGTTGCTAAACACCATTTATTTTAATTCGTTACCAAAGCAAACATACTTTCTCTTTTAAGAGAAATAATCAATATTGACGATAAAAAATTCAATATGTTTATTAATTATTATAAATAAATAGAATTTGCATTCTATTGCACAAAAAATAATATAATATGGAACGTACAATCGTCAAAATAATAGTTCAGACGAAATAACACAAACAACTGTATTTGAACAACTTTCTCCTTACCTCATTATATATATATATATATATATATATATATATATATATAGTGATGGGACGATTGTCATATTTCATACAATCGCGATTGCGATTGTCAGAATTTGAAAAGCGCGCGATTGCGATTGCGATGTTTTAGCTTTAGCCTCACATAACGCTCATTTATGCTTTAAATATACCTAAACGCGTTACCTACCTCAGTCAGGGAGTTAAGTATTGATGTAGCTCCTGCTTCAGTATGTGAGGAAAGTCCAGTTTCAACCAATGGCTTCACCAACTCCATCCGTGATTTGTTTGATACTGGTACTGAATATAGGCCCATAGGGTGAGCTTGATTTTTTAACAGTCCAATTTTACATAGAGCAAATAAAGAGGTGTACTTATTGTTATTATTAAACCAATTTTTTATTCTGTTTTCAACTAATTCGCAACCCGTTTTCATTTTTGTTTTTGACTTATTTATTTATTTATTATTCCGTATTGTTAGCTAAACTTTCCTTTAAGTACGCCTGAAAGAGCAGCTTTCATAGCAACTTTTGTAGAGATTTAAATCTTTTGTTCACAATCGCAACAATCGCACTCATTAAATGCGATTGCAGTTGCGATTGTAAAAAATGTGCGATTGTATCGTGATTGCGATGCATCGTCCCATCACTAATATATATATATATATATATATATATATCAGTGGCGACTCGTGACATTTTTGTTCAGGCATGCAATGTTATGGAATGGAAGAAAAACATCCGCCTAACCCTCTTGCCCAAACTTTGCATATTGTTTACATAGAACTTAGCAAGTTAAAGGTGTTTTACAAACTTTTGGGGACCTCTTTGAAGGAAAGTTCATTTAATGTTAGGCTTAAATATGCGAACAAAAAATTAGACATATTTAATATAGTAGTTACCGAATTGATCTAAAGAAAAAGATACAAATTTAAAATTTACCTTAAATAATTGTGAAGCATTATTTGAATTGAAATTCTGCTCCTAGTTTTCCTGCAAAATTCTTCGATGACCAAATTGTAAAAGTACTCTCGATTCTCCATAAGCTTCTTGAGGAAATTTTTTTCAATTGAAATTAAGGCAAGATTAGATAGCCTTTCTTCACTTTGGGAACTCCGTAAATAACTTTTAATTCTTTTAAGCGCAGAAAATGATCGCTCAACACTTGCTGTCGATATTGATATAGTTAGAATCAAATTCGTCAATTTATATATTTCCTTAAGACCTTTGTGCATTTCGCTTTCCAGTAGATATTTTAGGAGTTCAGCAACATTCTTTTTGGCAAAAGATTTGTGCGAATATAAAACACACAATTCAGAACGGAGACGAGGAAACTCAAAAAATGAATTGTAGCTTCTTTTCAAAGATTCAAAAGCTCTCTGGGAAAGTAACATCATAGAACTCAAATTTTTTGCAATCTAAAGCTCAATGAATTCCAATTTTTCCATTGAACTGAAACGCTCTTTCATTTGAAGAAGTATATTATCGAATATTTCATGAAATAGTTGACTATACTTCTCTTGTGGAGAAAGACTCTGTTTCCTTTTACATACAGGTTCACCACATCTTTCTGTTATCAAGTCCCACATATCTGCAAATTTTGTATCCCTTATTTGTTTGATTTTTTTCATAGTGCTTTCAACGGTGATTGAGCTATACACAATATCCATAAATTTTGTTTGCAGCACATTAAATAGATATTCAGTAAAAGGAAAATTTGAAGAAAATACTTCTAATAAAAAATTAAAATCGAAAGTATCGATACCAGCAAGCAATCCGCGTGCACTATTTTTTGTTTTTTCATCAATTTCTTTGGGTTTTCAAGAATGCTTTTTAAAAGATCTATTATATCTTCTTTATTTTCCTTAACTCTTTCAACTAGACGAGATGAATAGTTCCACCGCGTTGGAGCCAGTTTAGGGAAACGCTTTCCAACAACTTTGTCAAGCATTGAAGTTCGCTTAGTTGAACTGCTGAAAAATGATGACAAACTTCCTAATACTGAAAAAAAATTATTACATTCGGAAATTTCAGCGACAGCTTGGGATAAAACAAGGTTAAGTTTATGGGCGTAGCAGTGAAGAAAAATAGCCTCTGGTACAGTTTCTCTAATCTTTGTTTGTACTCCATTAAGATCGCTCCCCATAACAGCAGCACCGTCGTAGGTTTGAGCAACTAATTTTTTCAAACAGCCCAGTTCACCTAGTTGCCTTATAGATAAATCAGAAATCGCTCCTGCACTTCTATCATTGCTGACGTCATTGAATTTTATAAATCGTTCACAAATCTCTCCATGTTTATTAACATAACGAACAACAGTAGAGTTGAGAAAAACAGCTGACATCAGATGTTTCATCTAATAAAATCGCCAGTCGATAAGCTCACGTTTTATTTGTTCTAACATAACTGCACTAATAGATTGAATTATGTCATTCTGAATAGCAGATGATGTTCCCTTAAAAACAGTCGCAGTTTTTAAATGGTTTTGAAGCTTTTCATCGAATTCTCCCATACAAAATACCAATTCAATATAGTGTCAGCGTTTTCTTCTTCATTGTGACCGCGAAATGCTAATTCTTGCATACCTAAAAAACATGTTATCCTAATCAAACGTTTCAAAATTTCTCGATTCTTATTAACTTCTTCGTTATGTCTGGAAATGGCAACTGATTTCTGCTTGTCGAGTATTAAATCAATTCTTTCTGACTTTCCAAATGTTTTAAGATCAACAAATGCATTTATGTGAGCAAGAGATTTTTCATGGCGAGAAATTGCAGTATGTAAATTGTTTAAATCGTCGTATCCACGACTAACAGAATTCCACACAGAGTTATCTCTTGAAAATAGGAAACACGACCAACAGTACAATTTGTTATTTGAAATATTTCCACATAACCAGGGAACATCATCATACAGCTTAGGATTAAATTTCCTAGTGAAGCCTTTATTTTCTTTGCTTAAATTCAAATGTGGAATCGGTCTGCCATTATTCAATATGAGCTTTTTCTCATCAAAAGAGAGTGAGTAAAATCTTCTAGTCTTCAATTGATTAAACACATCGTCAGTCATTATGGGCACTACAATGCTATAATTTATTTAACTGATTATCCAAAATAACTAAAGCACAAAAGGGAACACCGAACACAAGTGGATGCTTGCGGCTGTGGTACTGGAAAGAAGCCTTGTCAGAATTGCCAGATGTTACTTTTTGGTGAATGCACCTATAAAACTGAATGCATGCCGTATTATTTTCATTAATTAAAAAAAATCAGAACAAAGCTTTTTAATTATTTTTAGTAAAAATATTAAGTAAATTTTCTAAGCATATTTTAAAACATATTGCCTTTTGAATTTAGCTATGAGGCTCAAAAAAATATCTTATGGATAGTGAGAAGTCTCCTTAAAAAATTGCCCAAGGCAAGGCGGTGTAAACAAAATAATGTCTTATTTCACTAGACAATTAAGAACATTTTTCTGTACCCAGACTGAATTAGTGAATGCTTTAGCTACAAGTATTTCGATCTGTGTACAGAAAAATGTTCTTAATTGTCTAATGAAATAAGACATAATTTTGTTTACACCGCCCAATAGCCAGTACATGCGTGATTGAAGCCTTAGACTATTTTTAGTTTCTGAAAATTATTTTTGTCGATTATAATCCTTACTTAGATCTGAAAAGAGAACATATTTAACACATGCATTGCATGCGTTGCATTCATTAAGAAATCGCCACTGATATATATATATATAAGGTAATCAATAAAAAGTAAGAGTTAATTATTTAAACATCGCCCTGTCTATTTTCTTTTATCATTCCTCTTACACACACACACACACACACACACACACACACACACACACACACTTGTATTTTACCAACTTTCTCCTTACCTTATACATTTGGAAAGAAGCAAAATCGAAATTTTTCTGATTTCCAATTAGTAGTCTGATTTTTTTAAAAACTTTTTACAAAGCAAAACTCCTAAAATACAGAAGTACAATGATATGCAAGCATGCATTTCATTCGAAACTTGTACAGAAGATTTTTTAATGTTTCCGCTACAGCTACCACTATTAAGTTTTCTGAACTCCAATTAGTAACTTTTTAAACTTTTTACAAATAACTCTAAGTTATACACATATTAAAAAGGAAACTTTACAAACCCGACTTTTATTGCACAAGCAAAACTTTTAGAATGTTATTCATCACCTTTCATATATATATATATATATATATATATATATATATATATATAAATATATATAAAGAAATACAGTAACGTTCTATTTGCTTTCTTCGTTTCAAAGCGTCTCTGGAAGAAAAATTCTGAGCAGGTGCGTCTCACAAGCCTAACCACAAAAGTTCCAATTTGACCTACTTCCATCCAGCTCGAGAAAAACCTCTTCTGACAACAAATTTTAAATTTGACATTGTTATTATCATAATGAATTTAAAACAATATAAATACGTTCATAAGCAATATGTGATTGTTTTCCAATAGGCTAAATTATTTTTTAAAAATATAAATAAAGGCTTGAAAAGAAAAAAATATGTAGAGAGAGAGAGAGAACGACACACACACACACACACACACACACACACGTATTATTTAAATAACATAGGAAGGAAGGAATAAAAAAATATTTATAATTTCTTTATAAAATCCTCGAATACATTAGTGATAATAATTAACTCCGCCGAATTGTTCATTCTAACAATGGTCAAGCTTTTCACTCCGCCTTAGACCTACAGTTTAACGTAGAATCGCTGTAGCGGCTGAAATGTCATTGCCCGATCTTTCAACCAGCGTATTGAACACCAGAAAACCTAGGGTACCCATTTATCAGCCAACCACGCAGAAATTCAATAACTAAATACAACTTTACCACATCCTACGCGAGAAGTGAAGCCGAATACAATAATCGAATAGTGACAAAAAACATGCACAAAACCTAAATCTTTGGAAAAACTTGATACCCCTATTAAATTTTCTGAAATCCAATTAGTAACCTTTTACAAATGACACTAATTTATACACCAATACTAAAAGCATAACTTTACAAACCCCGTCTTCTATTGCATAATCAAAAACTTTTAAAATATTCTTGACCGCTAGGATGGTGAGGGTGAAATTTTCAAATTGATCCGCGGCTTCCTCCGCAAATACAATCATGCTTAAAAACACACAAAAGATGCTTTCGCTAGCTACAACGCCAAGTACAAATTTATAAACATTTCTTCTTCAATCGAGGGTTTATTTTAGCAGGACAACCAGGGTGCCCATTTATCTACTATTCAATTTTCTACCTTTTTTTGTTGTAACCGTTAAAGAAATTTTTCTCCAAAAAATATATTGTATAAAATGAAAATAATTATTCCAAGGCTTTTTGTGTTCAGAAATACATCTCTTGAGGGAATGATTGCTAACTCTTTCACATAATTTCATTGAGATAATTCAAGCTCACATACAGGACCTACATTGTCTATAAGATCTGTGACGCGTGGAACACAACCTTCAGAAGATGTGAACATCTGCTCTGTCGATCAGTTCAATAAAATGGATAGGCCGAACCTTGCGGTGTAGGAATTTTATTTTCCCAGGAACCGTAACCACTGATACATCCTCGGTACGGATTGCAATACTTATTGAGGTACTTCTTGTCCTTGTATCTCCCTCATGTACACCTTTCACATTGTGTCCGACAACAAATACAGAAACTTTTTCCAAAATTGTTGTGAAAGATGCAAGAAGTGTAATGAAACAAAAAGAACAGCTTCAGAGTTTATTCACACCATGCGTACACTTATCTCGTGTACACAGTGTACACCTTCCACATTGTGTCCGACAACTATCACAAGCTCTTTCCAATTTTGTGGCGAAAGATGCAAAAGGTGTAATGAAAAAAGAACAGCTTCAGAGTTCATTTACACCATGCATACACTTACCTCGTGTACACAGTTAGTGGGAAATAAAACACCAATTAAACTCTAGACTCATTCAAAATATCCTAAAGTAGGCATATAACCCGTCAATTTCGGCGACCAGATGATGTAGTGACCCGTGGTACGGGTGCCACGTAAAACTGTATATCCCCTTCATCAAATGCCCTAGATATTGCGAAGGGAGTTAATCAGTCCACAGCATTCAATCGACAGAAATCACTGACGAAGCATTGTTGTATACATCCGGTTACAACATCCAAATATGAATTATATAACAACCAAACCTAATGGTTACTTTGATTACGACACAACTGGATTGAAGTTTGTAACCCAACCACGGTTAGTGAATTAACTTTTGGATTAACCTTTTGGACTAGTTGCACAAATTATTTTTATGTACGTACGTATGTAGGTGTGTATATATGTATGTGCAGCAGTTGTACGAGTACATTTTATGCATAAGAGATTTGTGGATGAAGATATGCTAATAATTTTTAACTAAACGTAACTATCGTACGCAATACGTAATTTCTGTGACCCTTCTAAACTAATTTATGTTCTTTTATATAAATTATTTGTCATAATTAAATTTATACAAATGACTTATATTAACATAGTGGCGGTATGCAATGTATAAATTATATCATTGTTGCGAGTTATCATTTAAACTAAACATGCTTCTTAATTCGACATCGTTGAACCCGTGTAAGCACTTGAAAACCTCGAGGAGTTGACCGCGCAGCCACCGAGTTTCCAGCGAAAAGAATAGGATACCCACTTATCTACCAACCACCCAGACATTTTCGTACATTTCCACAAACTAAACACAATTTATTCACACCGGCACACTTTGAGAGAAACATGTGCCCAAATTTTTTTTCCTTTTTGCATAGCAAACGATACTCTTCTCTAAATTCTATTAAATATTCACGCAGACCTTTAGCCACAATCTCTCTACAATCCTCGTCATGATATATATTAATGTAGTGGTAAAAATACTTAAGATTCTCCACGATGACAAGATTTACATTCTCAGTCGCAGGGTACGGTATGATGCAGCATAACATAATCTCGCTTGTCACACCACTCATCAATAACACTCACTATCCACAGCCATTGCTTCTCTTCTGCTCGTGTTGTTTCTTTTACTTCACGGTATATGTAAGCTTTTATAAAGTTTAGTCCTACAACATAGTTCAATACATCATTTGTACCACGTGACGTATGCATGAGAAATGAAATGCAGTACATTCCACACGTATTACTAAAATATCCCTCCTTCGCATGGCTCAATGTAGCCTTAAATGCATCAAAGGATGGTAGAATAGAAGTCTCACTGTTCACCACATCTTACACTTTAGCGAATATCACTTCATAACACTCGAGTACGCAATATTAAAGGTAGCCGTCACTATTTTTCGTCTACGAGAGAAAACACATCTGAAATCCATGGCCTGCACCGCTCAACTGAGCACGCAGGGATGCTCAGGTAGTAGCAGGAGTCGTGATGATCATACAGGGGGCGGAGTTTAGGACAGATAATTCAAATGAATGAACTTGTTAATATCTTACAACCTGTTAATTTCTAGGAGAAAGAATAAGTGCGAGATATCCCATTATAAAAGTTACGCCTGGAATTCCGGGGGTACTGGGGCACAATAGTACCCCGGGTAGAATTTAAGGGTTAAACTTGCAAAAAACTCGTAATAATTTTGATACTACGATTTCAAGGTTTTACACACTTCTCTGTTCATAGTTAAACATATACGTAAGTTTTCTTCAAAACTGATATTAAGTCAGTTTAAAACTTAAGCTTACATAATGTTTAGTTAATTTTAAACTTGCTTTTTGTTATGTATTGAAACCAATTACTTATTTGAGGCTTGATAGTTCTTCCTCTTTCGAACTCTGTTATCTGAAAGCTCTTCACTCTATGGTCCTTATGGTTTCCAGTCCTATTTATTAATGTTGTCTTAAAAGGACAGGACGTAGAAATGAAGTCTTACTGTAATAAAGTCTTACTTTATTCTCAAATGAAAGGAGTTAAGTTTCTTTAGAGGGGTATTGTGCTGGTGAAGGAGAGAGTAGGTCTTTTCTTACAAAACACTTTTATAGTATTCAATTCTTGAATGAAATCCTATCACTGCTAAATTTTACATAAAAGTTGTATGTCAGTCAGGCATTGAACGAAACGTTTTTGTAACACTGAAATCGATGTGTAACAGCGCAACTTCTCCAGATTGATATATATAAATAATGCTAATAGAAGAAATAAGTTTTAGTATTTTGGTAAATATATTTATATTTAGACGTTATATTGATGTATTTGTCAATTTTATTGGAAACCGATTCAAACAAACAGGATCTGAATGACTTGAAAGAGCTTGGTAATGACGTCACAACGACATTGTATAAAGGCAGGCGAAACTTTCACTTTAATTCATTACAAGATTGGAAATAGAGGATGGAGCCGTGTTAGTTATCTCTCTCTGCCTTGACCAATTGCTAAGTGGTGAACATGATATCTGACGTTCCAAACGGGTTTGAACCACACAAGTTGATAAATATATCGCTCGGTAAAATTGCGTAACTTTTATAATGGGATATCTCGCACTTATTCTTTCTCCTAGAAATTAACAGGTTGTAAGATATTAACAAGTTCATTCATTTGAATTATGTCCTAAACTCCGCCCCCTGTATGATCATCACGTGACTCCTGCTACTACCTGAGCATCCCTGCGTGCTCAGTTGAGCGGTGCAGGCCATGGATTTCAGATGTGTTTTCTCACGTAGACGAAAAGTAGTGACGGCTACCTTTAATATTGCGTACTCGAGTGTTATGAAGTGATATTCGCTAAAGTGTGAAGATGTGGTGAACAGTGAAAGACTCCTATTCTACCATCCTTTGATGCATTTAAGGCTACATTGAGCCATGCGAAGGAAGGATATTTTAGTAATACGTGTGGAATGTACTGCATTTCATTTCTCATGCATATGTCACGTGGTACAAATGATGTATTGAACTATGTTGTAGGACTAAACTTTATAAAAGCTTACATATACCGTGAAGTAAAAGAAACAACACGAGCAGAAGAGAAGCAATGGCTGTGGATAGTGAGTCTTATTGATGAGTGGTGTGACAAGCGAGATTGTTATGCTGCATCATACCGTACCCTGCGACTGAGAATGTAAATCTTGTCATCATGGAGAATCTTAAGTATTTTTATCTCTACATTAATATATATCATGACGAGGATTGTAGTGAGATTGTGGCTAAAGGTCTGCGTGAGTATTTAATAGAATTTAGAGACGAGTATCGTTTGCTATGCAAAAATGAAAAAAATATGGGCACATGTTTCTCAAATAGTGTGCCGGAGTGTGAATAAATTGTGTTTAGTTTGTGGAAATGTACGAAAATGTCTGGGTGGTTGGTAGATAAGTGGGTATCCTATTGTTTTCGCTGGAAACTCGGTGGCTGCGCGGTCAACTCCTCGAGGTTTTCAAGTGCTTACACGGGTTCAACGATGTCGAATTAAGAATCATGTTTAGTTTAAATGATAACTCGCAACAATGATATAATTTATACATTGCATACCGCCACTATGTTAATATAAGTCATTTGTATAAATTTAATTATAACAAATAATTTATATAAAAGAACATAAATTAGTTTAGAAGGGTCACAGAAATAACGTATTGCGTACGATAGTCACGTTTAGTTAAAAATTATTAACATATCTTCATCCACAAATCTGTCTCTTATGCAGAAAATGTACTCGTACAACTGCTGCACATACATATATTCGCACCTACAATCTACATACGTACGTACATAAAAATAATTTGTACAACTAGTCCAAAAGGTTAATCCAAAAGTTAATTCGCTAACCGTGGTTGGGTTACAAACTTCAATCCAGTTGTGTCGTAATCAAAGTAACCATTAGGTTTGGTTGTTATATAATTCATATTTGGGTGTTGTAACCGGATGTATACAACAATGCTTCGTCAATGATTTCTGTCGATTGATTGATGTGGACTGATTAACTCCCTTCGCAATATCTAGGTCATTTGATGAAGGCGATCTACAGTTTTACGTGGCACCCGTACCACGGGTCACTACATCATCTGGTCGCCGAAATTGACGGGTGTTATATGCTTGCTTTAGGATATTTTGAATGAGTCTAGAGTTTAATTGGTGTGTTTTATTTCCCACTAACTGTGTTCACGTGATAAGTATGCATGGTGTAAATGAACTCTGAAGCTGTTCTTTTTTCATTACACTTGCATGTTTCGCAACAAAATTGGAAAGAGCTTCTGTGATAGTTGTCGGACACAATGTGGAAGGTGTACATGAGGGAGATACAAGGACAAGAAGTACCTCAATAAGTATTGCAATCCGTACCAAGGATGTATCAGTGGTTACGGTTCCTGGGGAAAAAAATTTCTACACCGCAAGGTTCGGCCTATCCATTTTCTTGAACTGATCCACAGAGCAGATGTTCACATCTTCTGAAAGTTGTGTTCCACACGCCACATCTTATAGACAATGTAGGTCCTGTATATGAACTTGAATTATCTCAATGAAATTATGATGTGAAGGAGTTAGCAATCATTCCCTGACGAGATGTATTTATGAACACAAAAAGCCTTGGAATAATTATTTTCATTTTATACAATATATTTTTTGGAGAAAAATTTCTTTAACGGTTACAACATAAAAGGTAGAAAATTGGATGGTAGATAAATGGGCACCCTGGTTGTCCTGCTAAAATAAACCCTCGATTGGAAAGGAAATGTTTATAAATTTGTATTTGGCGTTGTAGCTAGCGAAAGCATCTTTGTGTGTTTTTAAGCATGATTGTATTTGCGGAGGAAGCCGCGGATCAATATGAAAATTTCACCCTCACCATCCTAGCGGTCAAGAATATTTTAAAAATTTCTGATTATGCAATAGAAGTCGGGGTTTGTAAAGTTATCCTTTTAGTATTGGTGTATAAATTAGTCATTTGTAAAAGGTTACTAATTGGATTTCAGAAATTTTAATAGGGGTATCTAAAGTTTTTCCCAAGATTCATGTTTTGTGCATGTTTTTCTGTCACACTATTCTATTATTGTATTCGGCTTGACTTCTCGCGTAGGAGTGTGGTAAAATTGTATTTAGTTATTGAATTTCTGCGTGGTTGGCTGATAAATGGGTACCCTATGTTTCCTGGTGTTTAATACGCTGGTTGAAAGATCGGGCAATGACATTTCAGCCGCAACAGCGATTCCACGTTAAACTGTAGGTCTAAGGCGGAATGAAAAGCTTGACCACTGTTAGAATGAACAATTCGGCGAGGAGTTAATTATTATCACTAATGTATTCGAGAGGATTTTATAATAAAGAAATTATAAATATTTTTGTATTCCTTCCTTCCTATGTTATTTAAATAATACGTGTGTGTGTGTGTGTGTGTGTGTGTGTGTGTGTGTGTGTCGTTCTCTCTCTCTCTACATGTATTTTTTTCTTTTCAAGCCTTTATTTATATTTTTAAAAAATAATTTAGCCTATTGGAAAACAATCACATATTGCTTATGAACGTATTTATATTGTTTTAAATTCATTATGATAATAACAATGTCAAATTTAAAATTTGTTGTCAGAAGAGGTTTTTCTCGAGCTGGATGGAAGTAGGTCAAATTGGAACTTTTGTGGTTAGGCTTGTGAGACGCACCTGCTCAGAATTTTTCTTCCAGAGACGCTTTCAAACGAAGAAAGCAAATAGAACGTTACTGTATTTCTTTTTAATATATATATTATATATATATGAAAGGTGTGTGATGAACAACATTCTAAAAGTTTTGCTTGTGCAATAGAAGTCGGGTTTGTAAAGTTTCCTTTTTAATATTAGTGTATAACTTAGTCATTTGTAAAAAGTTTAAAAAGTTACTAATTGGAGTTCAGAAAACTTAATAGTGGTAGCTGTAGCGGAAACATTAAAAAATCTTCTGTACAAGTTTCGAATGAAATGCATGCTTGCATAGGGTGTGTCAATTTGGGAGGTGAAAATTAATTTTTGCCAATTCCTTCACAGGGGTTTTAAAAATATGTTTTTGGATGTGAAGAATTCAAATCTGCTATTATTTTTGTGATTGCTCAACACTTAGCTTGGTAAATCTACGTTTGATTAAAAAGCACATAAATTGCTCTCGGAAAACAACAATTATTAATTTTAGCTTCTCAAAATGTCAGGTAGTGCTATAAAAATTTTAGTTTCTCTGCATAAAACATATCCTAGTAATCATAAAACATATCCTTGTAATCATAAAACAACATTAGAAAGTAATGACCAGTAAAAAAAAAATATTTAAACAAGTTTCATCAAGTCTTGCTTTGATTCGTTCTTGGACATCAGCCGCCGACTTGCTTCTTGGCCTCTGATATAGCCCTCACGTTTCTCATGTGTATACACCCTGCCTGCTGCCTCTGTGACTTGTTTCACACACCTCTCTTGACTGAGCATGACAGGGCCACTGTGGAACTTGCATAGGCTTGTCAAAGAATTTCTTTACTTCCGCTGTAGTCAGTTTACATGTCAAAGGAGGTTCAAATACCCCGTCAGACCAGTCTGTCAGCTCCAACACGGAAGAAGCACTGGGGTTGATGGAAGGTGTCTTCCTGGGACGTACAGAAAGATCTCCAAGTGTGTCATCATCTCCACCCCTCATGTCAACAATCTTTTGGACACCAGCTCTCCTCTCCTCACTGTCATCTGAGCACAAGAGTGTCTGGATTATCATTTCGCTGAATGCATACCATGCTGAGCGCTTGATGGTTGGCAAAACAGCATCCACTACAGCCTTCTTTTGCAGCCTAATTAGCCGCAGCTGAAACAAGATGTGGCGTGGGCCTTCCACCCAAGAGTGTTTTACTTTGATGTTGAACCAACAGGGGTAGTACACACCAACAATGTATTCCACTATCAGTCTTAAGTTGTTGAGGGTTTTGCCTTTAAGGCCATGTTTTGAAACCCATATGTGACAAAGCCTGTTTGCTGTTGTCAACCACCTTGAATGGCTCACTGGACCAATTTCAAGAAGGGCCAGATCTGTGGGAAGTTCTCCTGTCCTTGTGGCCTGTGTGATCCTATACCCGTACGCTTGATCAGTAGAGAGATCCTTTACGACATTGTCACTCAGTGAAGTAAGAGGCTCTCCAATTGAGAGTTTGGTGAATGAAGGATCAATTTCAAGTTCGGTTGCAGTGTCTAGCATCTTGCCAATCTTACCTGTCCACTTGTTGTTAGACAAGGTCTTCCCATCCAGTGCTGTGATCAAGTGTCGCAGGGGTAACTCGTTAGTGTGGAGGGCACAAACCAACCAGATCAGCTTACGGCAAAGCTTGACCTCTACCCAATGCATGGAACCACCCTCCCAGCCAGTGTTAACATTTGTAGAATCACCTCCAATGGCCTGCAGGCTTTTATCAATGCCCTTCTTCTTCATGAAATCTACAAGATTATCAGCAATAACTTCAGCAGGTTTTTTCTCGTTGAGCCTTTCTCAGGAGTGAAGTGGTAGATATATCTTCCACCTGGCTCACTGCACACAGAATAATGCGCTTCTTTGATGATGCTGGGGAACTGACGATCTGAATTGTCTGCTTTCAGCATAACTTTAGTTGTATCTTGACGGCCGTCAAAGAAGATGCAGTCAATTTCACCCATCTTACAAAGATCATCAAATTCCTGATCCAGGGATCTCAACTTTTTCTTGGGCCCTCTTGACTTTATTGTGATCAACTACAAGTCTCTTGTCTTCTTCAGTGATCAAGCCAGCATCCATAAAGGCAGCAGTGGTGATGGCAGCTGTGGCACGCAGGCCAACACCATATCTGATGCTATGCATAGCAACATTAGGTATTTCTAATGTGTTGTACTCTGGCTTTTTATTCGAAGTTGAAGACGTGCTTGGTATTTCTAATGTCACTTCATAACTTCCATCTTTTCCATCTTGAGCATCAGCTATTTGTTCTTCATTTTCATCATCAGAGAAAATTATTTCATTTGATGGCATTGAAACATCCTGCTTGCTTGTCTGCTTATATTCAGCAAGCCTTCTTCTTTCGTCTTCTTGCCGCTTCTGCTTTTTGACTTGTCTGTTGTGCTCAGGTTGATCTGGCAAGCCAATCTGATGTGGTCCAATAGAACCAGACTTGTCTCTCTGACCTTTAATGAAAGCAAGTTCCTTCACAGGGATCTTCATCTCCCTAGGGCATGTACAGTTAATGTGAGTTTCGTTTTTGCAACCAGCATCTGCAAGGCAGCCAAATTCAGAGCAGAGAACAATTTTACACTTGCAACTGAGGATGTCAAAAAGCTTGTTAAGTTTTGCAATGAAAGCCTCTGACATGTAGCTTTCCTCTCCCAAGATATGTTTTTGGCCTGCTCCCAGCTCTCTTGGATCTTGTTTAAGATTGTGACTCGTGAATTTACAACGGGGGCTACAAAAGAACTGTTTGCTCGTTCCCACTTTTCAAGCACTTTAGGGTAAATGTCCTTTGCAAGACTGGCTGCTGGGTAGTTTCTCACATCCTCACCACTTTGTTCTCTTAGCAGTAGCCCATATTTCAGAACGTCTCGCAGAGTTGGGAGTTCAGAGGGCAACAACTCTCTACCAGTTCCAATTAGGTTGCTCATATGTGTGAATGTCCCCAGTCTTGTCCTCCTTTTAGAAGCCATTGTAGGTCAATTCCCACTGGTTAGGATGGTAGCACTGACGGACAAGTAATCTTCAGCACACTGATGAATATGTTTCAACCTGTGAAATAAGCAAAAACAGCAGTGCATTACGTATATATACACAGCATATATAATTATTAATATAATAATTATTATATAATTCCACAAAAAAGTCAAAAAAGTCACTATTTTTATGTAGCTTCTTACCAAGCAAAACTAAATTATATTAAATTAACACAAATATCTTTAGAATTCCTAAGTCATGCTGCAACTTTTTAGCACCCCTCATATTTGGAATTTGAAAGTTGAAAAAATCGACACACCCTAATGCTTGCATATCATTGTACTTCTGTATTTTAGGAGTTTTGCTTTGTAAAAAGTTTAAAAAAATCATACTACTAATTGGAAATCAGAAAAATTTCGATTTTGCTTCTTTCCAAATATACCGTGTGACCACAAAAATTGTACCTGTTTTTAATCGCTTATTACTCAGTCATTATTGCAGCTTCACAAATGAAATAAAAAGCATTCGAAAGAGAACATTTTAAAGTTTTAATTTATTCTACATGTGTTCAAAGTGACGTCCCTGGACATTCTTACATTTCACACAACGGGAAAGGAAGTTATTTATTACATTTTCCAAAACGCTGCATTCAATGGACTGTACACACTCTACCACCGCTTGCTTTAATTCTTCGATAGAGGATGGCTCTTGCCTGAATACTTTGTCCTTGACAAATCCCCAGAGAAAAAAGTCCAAAGGTGATAGATCGGGGGATATTGCGGGCCAGGGAAACTGCGAGCGATGAGAAATGAATCTTTGTTCAAAAAATCTTCTTAAACATTCCAGTGATTGCCTAGTTGTGTGGGCTGTTGCTCCGTCTTGCTGAAACCACTTGTTACTGCAGTTTTCTTGTTCAAAAACAGTGTTCAGCATTTCTACATATCTTTCTGAAGTTACTGAAAGCGGTCTCCTTGTCTCTGGGTCCTCAAAAAAGTAAGGACCATAAACCTTGCTGCTACTCAAACCACACCAGACAGTAACTTTTGGTGAATGCAGAGGTTTCTCCAAGTGTATATTTGGCTTGTTTTGTGACCAACACCGGTAATTCTGTCTGTTGATGAACCCATTGAGATAGATGTGGCATTCATCACTGAATATTATGTCACTTAATGTTATCTGGTTTTGTTCAATTATTGTTTCAATGCGTTCACAAAACATCAAACGACGCTGGTAGTCTTGTTCGCTAAGCTGTTGCAAACACAATTTTGAATGACTTCATTCTCAAATCCAACGTGATTATTTTCCGAATGCTCTCCCGTTTGATTCCTGTCACAGCTGATAGTCGTCTCACAGATTTCTTGTTGTCCGTTTCAAGCTGATTTGCGACTGAATCAATGTTTTCAGCGGTTCGCACACCTTTGCTGCGCCCAGAGTTGCCTTTATGCATGTTCTTGATTGAGCCGTGATGTTTCCATTTTGCGAAAATCCCGCGAATCGTTTTAGGATCTATGGTCCTTTGCTGACCGTATTGTCGTCTGAAAGACCGTTGGGTGGCAACTACCGAGCCATGTTTGATCATCTCTTCTGCGATGAAAACACGTTGCATGTCCGACAAATAACCCATGATTGTGGTGGATAAAACTGTCATTTTTTTATAAGTACTGATTTCGTATCCAGGATATCGAAAAAATTAAATAAAACTTTTAAATATTCTTTTTCGAAAGCTTTTTATTTCATTTGTGAAGCTGCAATAATGACTGAGTAATAAGCGATTAAAAACAGGGACAATTTTTGTGGTCACACGGTATAAGGTAAGGAGAAAGTTGGTCAAATACAATTATATATATATATATTGGTTTCTGCGCGTATGTAGAGGAATTACGACATTTGTTTGAGTGAGGCCCGTGGTGTAATGGTTATCATATCTGACCGGCAATCGGAAGATCCCGGGTTCGATTCCCGGGTGGTTACCTCATTTTTTCATTTGTTTCGTTTTTTTTCCATTTGTTTCGTTCTTTCGCTCTCATCTTGCGCGGATAATTCTCCTATACAAAGCGTCGTTCTTTACGTTAATTATACTGCGTGTTTGCAGTTATAATGTATATAATGTTACGGCATGCGGGAGGTGCCCCTTTGGGGCATTGATTTCTGCGCGTATGTAGAGGAATTACGACATTTGTTTGAGTGAGGCCCGTGGTGTAATGGTTATCATATCTGACCGGCATTCGGAAGATCCCGGGTTCGATTCCCGGGTGGTTACCTCATTTTTTCATTTGTTTCGTTCTTTCGCTCTCATCTTGCGCGGGTAATTCTCCTATACAAAGTCGTTCTTTACGTTAATTATACTGCGTGTTTGCAGTTATAATATATATATATATAATATATATATATATATATATACAGTGGTGGGCACCGTTAACCAAAAAGTTAACTTCGATAACTATAATCCGTTAACCCCAATTTTTAACTCCGATAACGATAATCCGATAATTTTGCTACAAAGTTAACGAAAGTTAACGATAATCCGTTAATGATAACTATTTCTTTACTAACATTTAAAAAAATCAAGGAAAAAAAGCTTTAAAACCCATAGAAAATGTTTATTTATGCGAAATCCAACAATAAATAGGTATTTAACTATTTTTATCAAGTTTTGCAACTTTTTTGCTTAATAACTTTTTTTTTATTTTTAATAAAAAATTTACTGATTACATGTTTTGAAACACTAAATTTTAATTTACCAGAGAATTATTATGGCGGGAACTGAAAGGTAAAATTAAATTTTAGGCACATTTATTAAAGACTATGACACAATGTGCTGGTTGGCCTTCAGAAAGACCAACTTCTCAAAGTTAGGCCCAACTGGCAGTCTTGACCTCTTGGGCCTCCCCAACCTCCCCTTGCGAGATCTGGAAGCAGACTGAAGTTATGGCGGTTTGAATTCATTCGCGGAGCGGTGATCTTCCGTGAATGACTCCTCGCAGTTAACGTGTTAACGGACTTTAACAGACTAAATATCGAGTTATCGGAAGTTAACTGGTCCGATAACGATAAATGGAAATTAACTTCCGTTAATAGTCCGTTAAAAAAAGTTAACTTCGTTAATTAACTGTTATCGGATTAACGCTTTAGTGCCCAACACTGTATATATATATATATATATATATATATATATATATATATATATACACACACACACACAGGAAATACAAAAGAAAAATAGACAGGGCGATGTTTAAATAATTAACTCTTACTTTTTATTGATATATATATATATATATAATATATATATATATATATATATATATATATATATATATATATATATATATATATATATAGGTAAGGAGAAAGTTGTTCAATACATTGTGTGTTTGTGTGTGTCGTTTGAACTATTATTTTGACGATTGTACGTTCTGTATTATATTATTTTTTGTGCAGTAGAAGGCAAATTCTATTTATTTACAATAATTAATAAACACTAGTACAGTTCCCGTCACTTCGCTGACGGTTAGACAGGCTAAACTACAAAAAAAGAACCCAGCCGTGAAAATTTTGAGCTTCACATTGTGTCAACATTTCTGAATCTGGTATCTCCCAAAACCTCCTCACCCCCATTCATACAACTTGGGGGCTAACCCCCTCCCCCATTACCCCACCCCTCCCCATTACCCCCACCCATCCCCCATTACCCCCACCCTTCCCCCCACCCCACCCTTCCCCCCCCCAACCCTTCCCCCCACTCCCACCTTCCCCCCACCCTCACCCTTCCCCCATTGCTAAACTACAGAAAAAAACAGTCATGAAAATCTTGAGCTTCACATTGCCGCCCGTAATACAATTTCTGAAATTTTTTTACAATTTCTGAATTTTTTTCTCAATTTTTTCTCAATTTCTGAAAGTGTGACGGACGGACAGACGGACGGACAGCTCTCTTATTATAAAGGGTGATCCAGAGAAATGGGACCCAAAATAAACCCCTGTAACTCTTAAAGTATAAGTCCTTTTATAAAATCATACGCATCATTCGAAAGAGGATAGTTACAAGTTTGTACAGGATTGTATAGGTTTTGACAAGACAAGACAAGATAAGATACAAAACAAAATAAAAGTGTTAGTTAAAACTAACCCTTCAAGATGACTGCATGGACTGTGGAACAGCTGCGTTTCATAACTGAGCATGGAAGAAGTGTAGTTTCAGCTCAAAGATCTTTCAAGACAAATTTTCAGATGTCAAAATCACCTTCTAAGAGCTGAAACTACACTTCTTCCATGCTCATAATATTGCTCAGTTATGAAACGCAGCTGTTCCACAGTCCATGCAATCATCTTGAAGGGTTAGTTTTAACTAACACTTTTATTTTGTTTTGTATCTTATCTTGTCTTGTATTGTCAAAACCTATACAATCCTGTACAAACTTGTAACTATCCTCTTTCGAATGATGCGTATGATTTTATAAAAGGACTTATACTTTAAGAGTTACAGGGGTTTCTTTTGGGTCCCATTTCTCTGGATCACCCTTTACTATAGATATTGAATTTTTTTATTGTCAGTATTGGTGATTACACTGGGGAACAAATTTTAACTTTTGTTTTTGTTTCTTGGACGTGAACAGGTCGGTCTTATAGGATGTTTTCCGCTGATTCCGAATATAGCCGTAGAATTTCTCTATCACCCAAGGTTACTGAGAAATTTGTATTTTAATATTTATTCAAAAAGTGTATAGAAGTTAGTAAAAATACTTCATAAAAATTATATTAGTGGCAGATTGGCATTTAAAATATTCTTCTTAAAACTTCTTTGTCACTGATTTTCTCTTGTAGTTTTCATTAGGAGCTTCTCGCATCAATGTCCAGCAGTAATCAGCTAACATTGCCGGATCCCACCTCCCTTGGTAGCGTTTCTCCATAGTAGCTATATCTTGGTGGAACCTTTCTCCATGCTCATCGCTTTCGTCGCCGAGGTTTTCAGGGAAGAAATCTAAATGGGAGTGCAAGAAATGGATTTTTAGTGACATATTTCATCCCAATAACCTATATGCTTCAATCATGTCCTGCACTATTTTTTCATAGTTATAGGCTTTGATGTTCCCTAGAAAATTTGTGACAACATTCTTCATGGCCTCCCATGCCACTTTTTCTTTTCCTCTCAAGGCATCATCAAACTTTTGATCTTTCATGAGCTCTCTGATTTGGGGACCAACAAAGATCCCTTCTTTTATCTTTGCATCGCTAAGTCGTGAAAACTTTTTTCTTCAAATATTTGAATGCCTCATCTTCCTTGTTCATTGCTTTGACAAAATTTTTCATGATGCCCAGTTTGATGTGAAGTGGCGGTAAGTATATTTTCTTGTGGTCAACTAAGGGTTCATGAGACACATTCTTCAGTCCTGGGATACATTTTTGACGAAGTGGCCAATCCTTTACAAAATAATGCGAATCTCTGGCTCTGCTGTCCCATTCACAAAGGAAGCAGCAGAACTTCGTATAACCGAGCTGCATTCCCAGAAGAAGCGCGACGACTTTTAAATCCCCACATATATACCAACGAAACTGGTCATAATTAATCTGCTGAAGGATGAGTTTCATATTTTCGTAAGATTCTTTCATGTGGACAGCGTTCCCTACAGGAATGGAAGGGTATTTATTTCCATTGTGAAGTAGTACAACCTTGAGGCTTAGCTTCGAAGAGTCAATAAATAAACGCCAATCTTCAGATTTGTGCTCATGACCGAGAGCTAACAGCAGTCCATTTACATTATTACAGTAGCATAAACCACCTGACGAGGAGAAATACTGCATCAGATGTTTTTGGCGAGTGCGGAACGCCGATATGCTTGTATCTTTTGCCAGCAAATTCCATTCACGTAACCTGGAGCCCAATAATTCCGCTTTCCTTTTCGGAAGGTCCAAATCTCACGAGATCATTCAGCATAACCTGCGTTATCATACGTGGTTTATTTGATTCAGGTTGCTGAAAGTCTGTATCTTTAGTGTCATCAATTTCCATTGGTTCAACTTCAGACTCTTCATCCAGTGTCCATGACTTTGGGGGAGTTGGAATTGGGTTATCATCGTCATGTAGTACTGGTCTCATGGCAGATGCAAGATTTGGGTATTGAATTTTATGTTTATTTTTGGCAGAGAATCCTGAAACGTTAGTCATACAAAAATAGCAATCCGCTAGGTGATCCTTGGGCTCTCTCCAAATCATTGGTATGGCAAATGGCATAGATTTGCGGGTACCTTTAATCCAACCCCTAAGAGAGTGACGGCACAGGAAATGCATGAGATATGAGGTGCCCAGGATTTGTCTTGGTCGCCTACCTTACGTCCAAAATAAAGTTCATAAGCCTTCTTCACGAGTTGGGTCATCGTCTTCCTCTGTGCCATTATGGTCAGTTCTCCACATACGTAGCAAAATGTATCTCTGGGATAATACAGTTTCGATTCATGCTGGCGGAAAATTATTGAAATCACGGAAAACTTTTTGGAATGAAAAACCAATTTTTTCTACTATGAAAAATTTTAAAATTTGAGCAAAACTTGAAATTTTTTTTTCTTTTTATTAAAAATCTGTTTGTTTAAATAGCTATATTTTTTTAATGCAAAAAATACTATTAAATATAGTTAACCTGGAAAAAAAGAAAGTAAAATTAAATTAGTACACTTAATTTTAACTAATATTTTTGGAAAACTCTGAGTAAATGGAAATATTATTTTCTCGAAAACTATGGGTGATAGAAAAATTCTGAAACCATATTTGGAATCAGCATCAAAAGTTCTATAAGAAACACCAAATAGTTTTCAAGAAACAAAAATGTTGTTCCCTAGTGTTGTTTCTCTTAAAAGAAAAAGTACGTTTGCTTTGGTAACGAATTAAAATAAATGGTGGTGTTTAGCAACTCACCCTAATAATGTATACCTGAACAATTAAAATAAAAAATGGTATCTGGCAACTCAACCCTCCTCTATATAAGGCCCGCTTGGCTTCGGGACCTCTGGTGTCAATAATCCAGCAGGGTTGAAGCACCTTAAACAGAAAAAAACAAACAAATAATGCTTCGGACTCCGGTGGAATAAAAATCTCATCTCTCCTTCCTTCTTAGGTTAAGACTTAGGTTAGGTTTCCCTTTGGGGGTTAGGAACTTAGTACACCCCAACTTTTCCCCCAAAGCCCTCCTCCGTCTATCCTTTCTCTTTCTCTCTCAGATTAAGGCAACCCTTTGGGGGTCGTCATCCTTCTCCCCCCGAAACTTCCTCCCCCCACCCCCTTCATTGCATACCCCCGCCCCCTTTGCAACATTGATCATTATCTCTGCAACACCTCTGCACTCTAATCTTTTGCGCCCATTCTACTCATGCTGGTTCTCACTGAATCTTTTCAATGTGTCTCAGAAGTCGTAGATTTTCTCTTAACTATTTTTTTTTTCAAATATTTTAGCGAGAAGGGATGTCAGTGACACACTGGTCTGTAGTTTTTTTGCTTGATCTATCCCCTCCTTTATATATAAGGACAATGTTCGCGCTTTTCAGGATGCTCGGGGTTTCCCCCATATCCAGGGATCCAATATAGGGGTGTAACTACTAAATTTTTAGTTTTTAATCAATAAGGCGTTTCACTTGTCCGTACCTGATGTTGAATGTGATTTCATTTGTCCTATAGCTCGCGCTATATATTCTGGGTTAAAGTCAAAATTTGTTATATACTCTCCTTGTAATTTCTCTTCAAATAACGCATGTCTGACTTTGTTACTTTTTGGGGTACTGAAAACGGATTTGTAATGGGTTCCCACTATTTCAGATAGTTCTTTTAAATCGTTGGTTCGTTCATAATTTTCTTTCCTTAAGGGCCCGATAGTGGCGCGCGTTCTTGTTTTCCTTTTCGCATAGCAATAGAAGTATTTTGGATTTCCCCCTATTACTTCTACTGCATTTTCCTATTCCCTCTTTGTATGACCCTTAATTATGGCCCTGTCCATACTCTCCAGTTTTTCTTGTATTCCCTGGTAGAGATATACCGGAACCAGAACTGGCTGGAACTCGTATCAAGTTCCTGCCGAACCCGGATTTCCAATTTATTAATTAAAAAGGTTATGCTCAGATTTTTGCCAATAAAACTTGCCATATTTATTGTACATAACACTACGCAAGTTATTAATAAAAATAACTATTTTATTATTCCAAGAATAAAGTTTTACTATTATTACTAAAATAATTGTTTCTATCATTTTCTTAATGTTGAGGGTTAAACTATTTTTTCTCAAGGCAAACAACGGGTGTCGAATCGTCAATAATAAGCAGGTCGCTACAACTTTATTACGTGTTACATTAACAGTGAAATGAATACGAGCGTGGTATATAGTAATTTAATTAATTATTGCTGTACTGACAATGTTTACTGGAAAGTGGTCAATATTTACCGATAGGTCCACAATACTAGCACAATGGGACGAGGCTTGTGCTATTGTGCTGCTTTTGTTTTTCTGTTCTGTCGGAACAAAAAGACAAAATACAAATGTATTACGTATGTCGTTAAATTTCTTCAGTTATTTGATTACCTTGATTATCTTTTAAATTGATTTTCCATTTCATTTGTCTTCGCATATTTGATATTACCTACAGTATTTTATTCGTTTGATTTTTTTTAATCTTGATATTCCTTGTGATAGGATGTTATTCCTTCACCACCATATTCCCAGGTTTCGTTGGATTATAATTTTATAAAGTATTTTCTTTTCATTTACTATACAAATTACTTACTTTTCCAAGCTTTATTAATGTTTTGAAATATACATGAAAATGCAAAAAAAACTTCTTTTTCTACGTGAAAGTCACAATATGATAATAAAAACCCACTCTAATAGAATTTATTTCCACAAGTTTCGATGCCCACTAGAATCCTCTTCGGGTGGATACAGAAAAACGAATGAACCAAAAACAAGAGGGAAAACAGTCCAGAGCCTTTAAGAAATTAGCACAAAGATTAGGTCCCGTTATCCCGACAGTGGAAGGGCATTTTATTAAAGGGACCCGCTTTTTAATCACATTCGCATAAATTTAAAACTATCTTGTATACATATTGATTAGTGATGTAGGTCACATCCGCATCCGCATCCGCGGAACATCCGCACATTTTCTCGCACCCGCATCCGCACTTTGGACTGCGGATGTCGTGCGGATGTGGACCGTTGAGATAAAATGTCATTAATAAGCGGAAATTATCAAATTCTACTATATTAATAGAACTAGTTCATTGTGCGCAAAAGTGATGCAAGCGACAAGACGAGAGGCTGTTCTTGTATGAAGTTACTCTCTTGCAACCTACTTAGATCCACGTTACAAAGCTAAGTTATTTTCACCTAGTACATTAGAACGAGTTAAATCATCACTTGGCAAAGCAGTTGAAGAGCTTCAATCTCTTGAATCTGTCGCTTCGCCACCCACCAAAAGAATAAAAGTTTCAGTGACAGAACCAACACCTTCAACAAGCAAATCTATCACAGAATCTGTGTCTCAGTTTCTTGAGTCAAGCAGCAATGACGAGACCTACGCGATGTCAAAAGATGTAGTAAAAATGATCGAGAGCTATCACTAGTGATGTGAGTCGTTTTTTATTGTGTCGTTTTTTTTGTTTTTTTTGTCGTTTTTTTTGTTTAAAACGAAGGTAGTCTGTTTTTTTTTTTTTTTTTTTTGTTTTTATTGTTTTAAACTTATTCCATATTTTTTTTCCTTTAATCTAATAAGTATATTAGTATTACCTATAATTTACTATACTACCATGCTTATACGGTTATACCTAGTATATATACTATATAGTCATCTTTTAGAAAAATTGAATCACGCAAAAAGTATATAATAGAAAGGAAAAACAAACCCTCATTTTTTATATGTATATATATTTTTTAACTAGAACATAAAACATTCTTCCTCGTTTCAAACAATATACATAATTGTGATTGGCAAGAGTACCAGTATATATATTCCAGATAGAAAAGGAAAATATTCACCTTTTTTTGAACCTTTTTGTTAACCTACATTTCCATGGAAGAATCATCACTAGATTGGGTAGAGCAGATATGCTAGTTTCAATATCACAGGTACTGGTATAATATCCATAATACTGGTTTAAAACAATAGATATAATTGTGATTGGCAAGAATACCAGTGTGTATGTATATATATATATATATATATATATATATATATATATATATATATATATATATATATATATATTCCAAATAGAAAAATAAAAAAAATATAAATATTCATCTCTTTCTTTAACCTTTGTGTTAACCTAATGCTGTTTAACTTTCATTATCTGATTCTATTTCCATTGAAGAATCATTATCACTAGATTGATTAAAGCAAATAGTTTCAATATCACAGGTACTGGTATTTATTGCAGATTTGGATGTTGACGAAGCCAATGTAGCACATGTTTTACTTCACTTTCTTGGAATTTTGCATTTTGGGATATAAATACTAGCTTTGCTGCTCTGTCTGTGCTTAATTGGTTTCTTTTGGCTGTATGGATATTACTGTATGTGCTAAATGATCTCGGAGGTAATGAAAGGGCGAAATAGAGGTGTATGAGTTTGTGTAGGTATATATGTGAGTATGCATGCGTATGTATCTGGAATTCTGGATGTATGCATGTGTATGGGGTATACAATAGATATAAATGTGTATATAAGTATTTATGTATATATTGGTATATATTTATGGGTGTATGTGTATGTGTGTGTGTATATATATATATATATATATATATATATATATATTATATATATATATATATATGGAAGGTCTCGTGGTGGGGGGGGGGGAATATGTCATCGCGGGTCTAAAGGATAGTTAAGTGGGAGATTCAAAATCCGAGGCATGGATGGGAGAGTCCTGGGAAGGTTGGACAATGGGCAGTCAGCTCCCAGCCAGTGTTCTCGCAAGTTTAATGGATCTCAAGATACAAGACTTTCAGTGCAAGAAAGAGGCCAGTTTTTTCTGTAAATAGGCTGAAAAGGACATTCTATACTGGTACCATATGGCCTATTTTATTATTTATTTATTTATTTTTATAATATATATCATTGCAAAAGTATACCTTATAATTAAATTGGCAATATCTATATTAAAAAAAAAAAAAAAAAAAAGTTTTTTTTACATCACTAGCTATCACCAAGAAAAACGCCTGGCTGCATGTGACAATCCTATTAGTTGGTGGAAAAATACGCAGAATATCTATCCATACTTGAGTAAACTTGCAAGGAAACATTTAGCACGTCCTCCAACAAGCGTACCAAGCGAGAGATTATTTCGCAGTGCTGGATTAATATATGATGAAAAGAGAAACAGACTGGCAGCAGAAAAGGCAGAAAAATTAATGTTCCTTAAGCATAACCTTCCTATAATTAAGTTTGAACATTAAACGATGAACATCTTAGTTTACTTTATTTTAATTACTCATTTATAAATATGCCTAATAAAACTAAACTTAATATAAATAGTTATCAAGCTAATTAAAGATCTTTCTATAAGGGTGGAGGTTGGGGAAAGAGGTCGGAGGGGTGCATTTGAGTTGGGTTCACGTCCCGCATTCTGGTAACACAATTATGGTTTCTAATTGTGGCTGAAACTCAACAAAATATAACGAATTTATTTGCAGACGAATTCACTAATTGATTTCTATATTAGTTAGATGCTTGATATTATTTTATATGTTCAGAGAAAAGTACAGCAATTATTGTACAATTAATCAATTATACTACATTATAGCTACAGCTCTCTCTATATAATAACTTATTATATACGTTAAACACAACAAATCTCGAATATATCCTAAAAAATAACGAAAATGTAGACATCCGCATCCGCGGATGTTGAAATCAAACATCCTCATCCGCATCCGCATCCGCGGATGTGAAAAAAATGACATCCGCTACATCACTAATATTGATTCTATCATTTTACATAATTATTACATTTATTATTAAATATGTTACATTTAATATTGTATTATTATTTATTACCGAAATTATAAATTTATTATTACATTGTTTATTATACGAAAATTATAAACCGAAAAACAAATGAAAAAGGGGGGGGGCGAGGAGGGAACCTTCAAGAGACCGCTACGAATAAATTATGTCCCGTTCTTCCGACACAGGAAGGGTATTTTTATTAAAGGGACCCGCTTATAGGTACATTCGCATAAATTTAAACTATATACTTGTTCTATACATTTATTATTCAATTTATTACATTTAATATTGCATTATTTATTACAGAAATTATAAATTTATTATTACATTGATTACTTATTGATTATTATTGTTATTTATTATACAGAAATTGTAAACCGTAAATTGTAAACAAAATGCCCTTCCCGTTTCGGTTTACAATTTCTGTATAACACTGGTATGCATATGAAACTTTTTTGTCTGCTGTGAGGGTTTTTTCAACTCATATTATATAATTCGACCATGCTGAATTCGAAAATGACATTGGTTTTCCTCAATCAGGTCAGGTTTTTTCTCTATTGGCCATTTATTATAAGTCCAATTTTATCCCCAAATTTATTGATTTTTTAGCTTAAACACTGTAGATACGAGTAATATTATAAGAACACACGTGAAAAATGAAAACATTGTGTGAATAAATACTTTTATTCATACAATGAATATGGAAAAAAGTTTGAGGAAGGAATGAAGTTTTTTTGGCTTTCCGTCTGTGTTTTTCTTCGGGCACGTCTCGCTTCAAACACCAGCAATAGTCCGCCAGCATATTGATATCCCAGTTTCCCTGGTACCTCTCTTCCATTATTTTGATATCTTGGTGAAATCGTTCACCCTGTTCCTCACTAATCCCCGCAATTTTCAGGAAAATAGTCCAAGTGGGACCACAAAAAGTGCATTTTTATGAACATGCGCGACCCATGAGCTTTGAAAGCTTCCATCAAGTTTTCGACAACGGACTCGTATTCTGGACTTCTACGCTTGCCAAGAAAATCAGTGACAACTGATTTGAATGCATGCCAGGCATTCTTCTCAGTTGGAGTCATTGCGTTTTTGAACTGAGTATCCTTGATCAAAGTTCGAATTTGAGGACCATCAAAAACCCCAGCATTTAGTTTAGCATCAGATATATGAGGAAATTTACTCTCGAGATATCGGAATGCTGAACCCTCCTTATTCATTGATTTGATGAATTTTTCATCAAGCCCAGCTTAATATGAAGTGTGGAGCAAAATTTTGTTGGTGGTACAAGGGGCACTGAAACGACATTATGCGACCCAGGTTCAAAATTCTCTCTGGATGCCCATTCACGCTGTGCATAGTGCTTCTCATCCGCTCGGCTATCCCATTTGCAGAGGAAACATGGGTATTTCGTGTATCCCCCTTGCATTCCCAATACAAATGCCACAATCTGAAAAAAAATGAAAATATTAAAAGAATTTAGAGAATTTGTTCTATCAGGTAAAAAAAATCTATGCATTGGACTGTATCACTTCTGTGGGGAAGTTAAGTGTTCTTATACGCTCTCAAATAACCTTTGGAAAAACAACATAGTCAATAGCAATAGTTTACTTATGATATTAGTATTACCTTCAAATCTCCACAGATCCTCCAGTTGTGTTGGTCGTATACGAGAGCATCCAGTAAAATTTTCATGTTATCGTAGCTCTCAGTAAGTTGCACGGAATGTGCTACAGGGACTGATGCAACCCTATTCCCAATGTTGAGAAGTACTGCTTTCAAACTTCGTTTAGACGAGTCTATAAATAGCCTCCATTCTGATGCGTTATATGGCAGGCCCAAGGATTCGATTAGCCCCTCAACATTGCAGCAGTACACTAAGGAAGAGGTATTTTCGTGCACTGCAAAAAACTTGCGGAATTCTTCCTCTCGTTTCCTATACCAGGAGAATGTTCCCGGAGCCAGCAAGTTGTCCTCTCGAAGTCGTGAGCCCAAGATCTCGGCAGCTAATTTGGAAAGTCCTAAATCCCTGGTAAGATCATTAAGTTTGGCCTGGTTGAGAGGCCTCGGCTCATTTGAAGCGGTATTTTGAGGTATATACGACTGGGACTGGTCATTGGCATTGGTCATTGATTCATCATCAGAATCATCGAAGTCCAGGGTTTGAGGTGGGTCGGGTATTGGAATTCCAGGACCATGGGGTACAGGTCTCATAGCAGAAGGAATGTCAGGGTATACAACAATGTGTTTATTCTTCTTCTTAACTCCTGAAAATAGAAACACAGAAACATGGATATAAAACTTGCATATGAAATAGAAGAAGCATTCAGACAGTGGCGGCTCGTGAGGGAAGGCTGCGGTCTGTAAGATATGAAATAGGTCGATGGAGTCTGTATATTTTCTTTCTTTTTCATTCATATTGTCCCTTTGGGGACAATATGAATGAAAAAGAAAGAAAATATAATCATTGTATATGTAAATGTAACTTGTATAACAATATGTATGTGTAAATGTATTTTCTATAACAATATGTATATGTAAATGTATGATTACCATTATGGTGAATATTATGCTATATATGGTGAATATTACATTATGGTGAATATTATGTCAAGTTTCATACGAGGATTTCAAAATATTTAAGAAAAATAAATTATAAGCCCACCTTGGAGGTTTGTCATGCAGAAATAGCAATCTGTCACGTGATCCTTTCCTTCTCCAAATCATGGGAATTCCAAAAGGCAAAGATTTCGCTCTGCCTTTGCTCCATCTTCTCAATTTTCAATGCACGTCTTGCAGCACATATGAGGGGCGAAATTTTTTGTCCTGGTCCCGTAGCTTAATTCCAAAGTATGCTCTATACATTGTCTTCACAAATTTAGTGATTTGGGACTGGTTATTTGGCATGGTAACCGTCCCACATATGTAGCAGAATCTATTGGGATCATTTTTACACGCTCTATTCATTATGAAATATTTTATCTATATGCCTGAAAAGCAAAAAAAGATGATATACAAGTGAAACAAGTGATGATAGATGTTACTGTTCCAATTCCGCTTTGACAAAATCACGAAAAATTCTATTTTACTTATGAGGCCATAGCCGGATAACCTGAGCTGATTGAGAAAAACGGATTGCAGATTCGAAATCAGCAGGAAAAACCTCTATAAGAATCACTTACAAAACCCTTGACAGCAAAATTGATGCATACCAGTGTAAAGTAATAACACCGGTCTGCATGAAAATCGATTTCTTTATTTTGAGTTGTGATTCTGAAGCAGTTCGCTGCGCTGAATTAAAAAATGCTACCAGTTTTTTCTATCACCCACAGTTTTAAAGTTATTAGCAAAACAATTTTGGGGCGTTTTGTAATTTTTTACCTTTTTTATCTTTAATTTCGTTTTTTCGTATTTTTCAGATAGATAATTCTAACGTTACGTCTTTAAAATTTTAATAATGGCTTCTAGAGGATGTACCCATAGTCCAGACATATTTTGTTATATTTGTGGTCGGTATGTTGTAAAACAAAGGACAAATGTAACGACCTTCATTGAGAGAGCATCATGCTTATTTTGGAATTAAATTAGGAGATCAAGACAAAAGTGGGCTCCACACAAGGTTTGTCTTACGTGTGTTGCGGCACTAAGGAATTGGAGCAAAGGTAAAAAGAAAAGTTTGCCATTTGGGATCCCTATGGTATGGCGCGAGCCTAGAAACCATACCGACAACTGCTACTTCTGTTCTTGCAATGTTAAAGGTTATAATGCAAAGAATAAAGAGAGCCTTCAATACCCAAGTCTTCCATCTGCAATAAGGCCGGTACCCCATGGTCCAGAAGTTCCTATTCCCCGCCCACCCGAGAGTCTGGATCAATACAATTCAGATTCTGATTCAGCTCCAAATCCAGACAATGATGATGCTTATGAACAGCCAACAGCTGACCGAGATCCTCCTAAACCATTAACCCAAGCCGAACTAAATGACTTAGTCAGGGATTTGAATCTGCCTTAGGACTCTGCAGAACTTTTGGGGTCTAGATTGCAGAACAATTTATTGGCATCCGACATACTTCGCTTGGTACAGAAATCGTGAGAAAGACTTCGTGCCTTTTTTCGAAGAAGATGGTCACTTGGTATTTTGCAAGGACATCACAGGATTAGTGCAAGCTAGGCATCGAATACCAAACCAGTGACTGGAGGTTGTTTATAGATTCCTCTAAAACCAGTCTAAAAGGAGTGTTACTGCACAACGGTAACAAATATGCATCAATCCCAGTGGCCCATTCTACTCATTTAAAAGAGACCTATGATAACATGAAACTGCTTCTGGAAAAAATTCAGTATCAAAATCACAGATGGATATTGTGTGGGGATCTGAAAGTCCTTTGCATGTTACTTGGGCAGCAATCAGGATACACTAAGATGCCATGTTTCATCTGCGAATGGGATAGTCAAGCACGTGACCAGCACTGGAAGAGGAAAACTTGGCCTCCTAGAGAGAATCTTACCCCAGGATCAAAGAACATTTTACATGAACATCTAGTTGAAAAATAAAATCCTCCTACCACCCTTGCACATTAAGTTAGGCTTGATGAAACAGTATGTCAAGCATTGAATAGAGAAGGTGAGTGTTTCAAGTACATTTGTTCAAAATATCCAAAGATTAGCTACGAGAAAATAAAGGAAGGTGTTTTTATAGGTCCTCCGATTAGAAAGTTATTGACAGACGATCATTTCCTGGACACAATGACCAATAAAGAAAAAGAAGCATGGCTTGGTTTCAAAGTTGTTGTTGAAAACTTCTTGAAAACTACAAAAGCCAAAATTATGAAAGACTGGTGGAAAATATGCTTAAAAAGTTTTGCGCCTTAGGCTGCAACATGACCTGAAAGTTCACTTCTTATTTTCGCATCTTGACCGTTTTCCGAAAATATCGGAGATGTCAGTGAGGAGCAAGGGGAACGATTTCACCAGGACATCAAAACCATGGAAAGAAGATATCAAGGAAGATGGCATACAAATATGATGGCGGATTACTGCTGGTGTCTGCAACGAGATCAGCCTAATGCACAGCATAAGAAAACATCAAAGAAGCACCGGTTTAGTCGTCATTAGTCAGATCTACCTTCGTAGTCTTAAGTCTTTGGAATAAGTCCTGAAATGTTTGCAAGTAAAGAAGGTAAATATATTTTGTTTGTTATTTTTTTATTCTTTCATAAACAAGCAATATGCTTGTCCAAGAGCTAGGAACTATTTAATTCTGCTTTAATTAGGTTTTACTCTATTATCACCTAAAGATTTCGTGCTACAAGGGGTGTTGTAATACCTCATCTGTCCCCAAATGTTAACCACCCATTGATGGGAGGGGAGAGAGTATTTTGCTGGGAACGGGACTGGTTGTTATATATATTTACCCTACATTATTATGTAAGCGTTACTGTAGTCTATATAACAACAAAATTTATGGTTTAGCATGTGCAATTCAATGTTGGTCTCGATAAGATGGTTCACATTTGGGGATAAATGGGGGATTTATGACACACCCTGTAGTAAGAAAACCATACGTGATAGGGAAAAACTAACTATATATTTGAGATCAGCGCACTCAAATTATATAGAATTATCAACTAGTTTGTAAAAATCGATCGACAAGTTTTCAAATGTGTACTGGTGTAATGAATGTAATAATAAATTTATAATTTCTGTAATAAATAACAATGCAATATTAAATGTAATAAATTGAATAATAAATGTATAATAAATGTACAGAACAAGTATATAGTTTAAATTCATGCGAATGTACCTATAAGCGGGTCCCTTTAATAAAAATGCCTTTCCTGTGTCGGAAGAACGGGACCTAATTTATTCCTAGCGGTCTCTTGAAGGTTCCCTCCTCGCACCCCAATTTTCATTTGTTTTTCGGTTTATAATTTTCGTATAATAAACAACAATGTAATAATCAATGTAATAATAAATTTATAATTTCTGTAATAAATAATAATACAATATTAAATGTAACATATTTAATAATAAATGTAATAATTATGTAAAATGATAGAATCAATATGTATACAACAAGAAGATAGTTTTAAATTTATGCGAATGTGTTTAAAAAGCGGGTTCCTTTAATAAAATGCCCTTCCACTGTCGGGATAACGGGACCTAATCTTTGCGCGAATTTCTCAAAGGCTCTGGACTGTTTTCACTCTTGTTTTTGGTTCATTCGTTTTTCTGGATCCACCCGAAGAGGATCTAGTGGGCATCGAAATTGTTGTGGAAATAAACTCTGTCTATTAGAGTGGGTTTTTATTATACATGAAAAGTTTGTGTATTTTTTACTTTTTTTTTAACTTCTAAGTATTTGCGATCACTGAGCTAAGATGAAAATCATGAAATGGACTGTAATTATTTTTTAGAAGTTCCGGAACCTAACTTTCAAGAATTCCAAGGTTCCAGTACATCCCTATTCCCTATTCCCTATTCCCTGTTATTGTCGTCTGTGCAATTAATTAACTTCGCAGCTACTCTTTCTTTTGCGGAATATTGTTCGCTTTTGCCACTCGAAAAAATTCCTCTTTCCTTTTGTCTGTGCTTCGGTGCTTCGGAACATATATTTCCAGCGTCATTTCTTTCGAGGTTGTAGCATTTTTTAGTTGTTTTAGTTTCATCCTCTAAAACTGTTTTCCACTAAAAATCTCATATTTGCTTCTTTTTTCAGTGAGTATTTCCTTTTAGACTGTCAACATATTAGCTGATATCTCGATTACGTTGTGGTCTGAGATAATAGTTGGGATTATTTTTATATCATCAAGTTGTTGTTGTTGTTCATGAATACCAGATCCAGGCAGGTATTTATTCTTGGGTTATCTGTTGTTATATCTCGTGTTACATAAATTCGTTTGTTAGAACCATCAACATTTTTGCTTGTTCCTGGTCTCTTGCACCCCCTTGTCTTTGTATATACAGGGTGGGAGAAAAGTCTTCGAGGATTTTATACATGCAAATAATTACTTTATACATACAAATAATTTGCGTACAAATAATGCAACCACTCTTCGATACAGGAAGCTCAAATCTTTAGAGACAAGGAGCCTAGGAAAAGATGGTTCAAGATGCGGAAGGCCAGTAACGGCGACAGGAGACAACAACAAAGAAAATGTCGTCGCCAGTTTTCAAGAAGAGCAAACGACTTGAATGAGAAAAGTCGCAGACGAATTGGGTGTTTCCAAGTTTTCAGTAGCAAAAATATTGAAATCACACGGGTACCACGATTAAAAAATCCATTTACTGTCAGCTCGTGTACGACGATAATTCTGATGAAGTGACCAATAGACGGTTGCAGTTTGCTGAGTCAATGAGAGTAAAGTTCAACAGTGATCCAGATTTCCTTTGAAAGATCAATTTTTCAGATGAATACGTGTTCAGTTTAAAGAGTAAAGGAAACAAACACAACGTTCGCTATTGAGCGAAAAAAATCGCAAAATACGATTGGGTAAACCCATTAAAACGGCTACACAAACAGTTTGGGCGTGCATTGGTTATTGAGAACTCGTTTCCTTTGACATTGAGAGATGCGACTGATGGAAACGCTACTGCCAGGTATTGAAAATTTTGCCACAGATTACGAATGACGTTGGCAGGAATTGACTTTATCAACATGATGGAGCGCTGCCACATTACTCTACAGTCTACAGCTTCTCGCGAGATCCTGGATACGAACCTTGAAGGAAGATGGCTTGGGTGACGAGGTCCCATCGAGTGGCCAGCCAGATCACCTGATTTAATTCTGTGTGATTTCTGGCTTTGGGCTTATTTGCGTGACATACTCGACACTCCTGATTTCATCTACCCAAATGTGAATGCCCTTGGCCGCAGAATAGATGAACAACTGAAAAGGATCCCACTGGATATGTTCAGAAGAACAATGCCGAGTTTCACAGAGAGAATCCACAAATGTATCATAGTGGATGGAGAACTCTTTGAAGATTAAATTACAACTGGAAATATTTGTATGAGTAAAATTAGAAGAATTTTTGTTTGATTTGTTTTTCATTATTTGAACACTTATTTGTATAATGTTAACAACTAAATAGTTGTATGTATAAAATCCTTAGACTTTTCTTCCAGTATATATATATATATATATATATATATATATATATATATATATATATATATATATATATATATATATATATGATACACACAGACAGTGCATGGAACAAGGAACTCTTCTGGGAAAATTAAATCCACTATAGTCCGAATAAGTAATGGTAAATGACAAATACCATAGTTCTTCTTTTTCATGATGCTAGCCCGACGTGGGCAACGGGTCATTCGCAAAGAGGTCCCATAAATATAGCTTCCCTCACCAGCTATCTGCAAAGCAGACAGGATCCAGCTTTGGGACATGGATCTAGGGTTTAAAGCACCTAGCCATGCTACATTTAGAACCTCAATATAAGCAAAAGACTCGCTGCCTTCACGTCAGATTGAATGCATCAAAGAAAAAGAAAAAGGGGTAACTATTATATTTTTAGCCAAAAACCAAAACTTAAACCTCAACTGGCAGAATTGAGCGTCCACTTTTCAAGGCACATAACATGTGCCTTGAAAAGTGGACGCTCAATTCTGCCAGTTGAGGTTTAAGTTTTGGTTTTTGGCTAAAAATATAATAGTTACCCCTTTTTCTTTTTCTTTGATGCATTCAATCTGACGTGAAGGCAGCGAGTCTTTTGCTTATATTGAGGTTCTAAATGTAGCATGGCTAGGTGCTTTAAACCCTAGATCCATGTCCCAAAGCTGGATCCTGTCTGCTTTGCAGATAGCTGGTGAGGGAAGCTATATTTATGGGACCTCTTTGCGAGTGACCCGTTGCCCACGTCGGGCTAGCATCATGAAAAAGAAAAACTATGGTATTTGTCATTTACCATTACTTATTCGGACTATAGTGGATTTAATTTTCCCAGAAGAGTTCCTTGTTCCATGCACTGTCTGTGTGTATCATAAAAAACTCAGGGGACCATTCTGAGTTCATTCCCATATATATATATATATATATATATATATATATATATATATATATATATATATACACACACCTTGTTTGGGTTCCGTGCGTCGGTCTTTCTTCATACGAAGGTCAAGCTGGTGGCCCCACCTCTTGTCCTGGCTTGGTGGAGGAGCGAGTTGCTCTCTTGCGCTCCACCGCACATAGCCAGGTACACCCGGCTCATCTGGTACCGACCTGACCCAGGCATCTAGTCTTCTCTTGAAGACTTCAACTTTGACCCCTGTAATGTTTCTGAGGTCCTTAGGAAGCTGGTTAAAAGTTCTTGGCCCCCTGACAACCAAGCTATTTTCATTCAGAGTTGAGGAGGTCCCTTGTCGGGCCTTTAATTTGGGAACACTACACATTTTGCCTTTCCTATTTTCCAGCGTTGTTTGAATGGTAATTGGGTTTAGTTTGAGGTTTGATACTAGTTTTTCGATAATTTTTCATATGTAGATTATGGTATACCTCTCTCTCTTCTTTCCAGGGAGTAGAGATTTAGTTTACGTAGTCTTTCCCAGTAGTTGTTCTTTTTGTAGCCATTAATCTTGTCTGTGAAATGTGTGTGCGTTTTTTCGAGTTAATTAATTTCTTCCTTTTTATATGGGGACGTCAAAACTGAGCAGTATTCAAGTTTTGGTATGATCAGTGTTCTCAGTAGGGGAATCATTACTGTCTTGTCGCTCCTTTTGAACGTTCTTAGTACCTGTCCCGCGACTCTCTGCTTTTGTTTATTGCTATCTGATTTTGTGTGTCGAATTTGGCATCATCGGTCATTATTACCCCCAAGTCGACCGCTTTCGTGCTTTTCTGAATTTCTTGTCTATTTGGAGAATAGTATGCAGTCTGTTTAATTTCCTCATTTCTACCATATCTCAAGAGCTGAAATTTCTCGATGTTAATGTCATATTGTCTTCTGACCATTTGTATATTTTGTTTCTCTCTGCAAGGCCTCCACTTCATTTGCATCGCTGATTTTTCTGCTGATCTTTGTATCGTCCGCAAATGATGTTGATATACTGTTGCTGTTTACTCCACTGTCTGTCTGTTAGCATGATAATGAACAGGAGTGGGGCCAGCACTGTACATTAGGGTGTGACCGTTGCCCTCCAAAAATCAAAAAATGGTCCTACAATGCTGTTCAAAGTTTTAGTGTTGTGTATTTATCTAGGAAACACCCCTGTAAATTTTCTTGGAGATCGGTGCATATTTGAGCTAGCACCGTCGTACCAGCAAGTATTGCTATTTCAGCTTATGAACTTCATAAATAAGTGTGAAAATAGCACATTTTATCAGATTTTAATTTCCGGTTCTGGAACGCTGACCCACAAATTTTCCACGTATTATTTTTTTGCATTTAATTTTAATGATGCTCTTTTCTTTTCCCTTGACAGTGATTTGATGTTGTGAATAGAGAATTTAAGAATTTAATCATGGATACACGGCAAGATGATGAGTATGTCAGAATGTTATTGGGCACCGTACCCCGAGAAGAAGAAAAGGAAATAAAGGGCTGCAAACTGCCAACTAATAGGCAGGTCTTACTATGTCTGTTAGCAAACCTTCGGGATATGCATTGGGACCAGGCTTTATCTGCCACCATTGACAATGTGCTTTTGCATTACCAGAAGGCGAATGTCCCGACCATTACAGGCAGGAACAATATTGGCCGAGTGATTAAAACTTACTATGACTAAGACTACATGATGCTTATGAAAAAGAATGAGGATAGAAGACGGGCTGATGATCCTGGAATTATGAAGTTTAAATCAGAATTGAGCCTGACGATGAAATTTTATAAGAACACAGTGTTGAAAGACATGGCGGCTGCGAAAAAGGGGAAAACTCAGGCCGAACAAGATGCCATCGATACTGACATACTCTTTATGAAAAGCATGCTAAGTGACAGAGTAGCTACCTACTCTGGGGTAAACAAAGTACTCACAGAAAAGGTTCAGAAGCGACAGAAAAGGCAGATGCGAGAAGAGAAGCGACAAGAGAGAGAGCAATGTGATCATGCTGAGAATGTACAGGCTGATATTGATTCACCTATTAGCTCTGATGAGGACGATGACATTGATGAGGCCAGCACTGCTGAACCAAAGAGAAAACATCGGAGAACAGTGAAAGAGGGAGTTTCAATTTTTGTGCCCCATGATATTCTGAAGTCGGCAGAACTTGTTTCATGCAGTGTTCGAAACAACATCTCGCCGACCCAGCTGAGTGCAATTGTGTACTCCCTTGTATCTGCATGTGGTGGAGCTACATCAAAGCTGAGTCTAAATGCAAGGACGGCCCACCGATACCGAGCTTCCATCGTGTCAGAAATAAGTTTAAAAATCATGGATGAATGGCAACCATCAGACAAAGTACTGGTGCACTGGGATGGTAAACTTATGGACACGCTGGATTCCAAAGGCACTGATGACCGCCTGCCCAGTCTTGTGTCTGGTGTCAATGGCACAAAGCTTCTTGGAGTCCCACCTCTTCCGCATTTGACTCAAAAAGCTGGCCTGGTTCAAGGAGACTTGATATCAACAGCAACCAAACAACTTCTGGTCGATTGGGAGTGTGAACAGAATGTCGTTGGTATGGTTTTCGACACAACTTCACATCCAATACAGGTAAACCTATTTCAAACATCAGCGTGAATTTATCACGACATTAATACCAAAATACAGTGAATGATTTAACAGAAATCTGCAAAAAGCACGTGCCTGAAATGGTGGCCTTAAACTACAATTACATTTTTTTTTCAGGACAAAAAACAGCTGCTTGCGTCTCCCTCCAAAAGGAATTAGAGCGTGCCGTATTCTGGTGCGCCTATCGCAGGCATGTGGGCGAAGTCATCCTAGGTGTTTGCTGGGATTGCTTGAAAGTGGAGGGCTCTTCAAGTCCAAACATAATGGTTTTCCAGAGGTGAGTCATAAGCTTTACAAAATAACAAGGAATATTATTATCTAATGAACAAATTTAGTGGAATTTCTTTTATTAGACTTATAAGATATACTAACACCAAGCAAATGATCGATCATATCAATCTTAATACCCCTAAAACAATATTATAGATTAGTACGAAATACAATAATCCCAATAATTGCATTTCTAGGTTCAAGAACCATTTCTCTCAACTGGCGTACAATGAAAAAAAGAAATACTACTACCCCGCAATGCCTGGAGTGTTTGAGGAGCGCCAGCAGGAGATGGCTGACTTCTTCCGTGAATCTCTAGCCCAACCATTTACACGTGGCGACTACAAGGAGCTGGTAGAGCTTTGTCTGCTGCTTGTAACTAAAGGATCCGAGCCAGTGAACTTCACAATGGTCTACCCCGGCGCACTTCACAAAGCAAGGTGGATGGCTAAACTGCTCTATACCCTCAAGATTGTTCTTTTGTCAGGCCAGATCAAAGAGCAGTTTCCCAAAGCCGAGGTTGTGACTAAAAGTCAAATCAGCAAGTTAGAACGGTTTGCTGTGTTCACAGTCGCTGTTTATGTCCCATGGTGGATTGTTTGCCCCGTTCCAGCAAGTGCGCCACTGAATGACTTGAATTTGGTCGAAACCTTGGCTGAATTTGCCCCATATGACGCCCCACAATAGTTGACAAAGCACGTGTGGCACTCGGTAGACACACTTGGTACCTAACTGAGGAGTTGGCCCCACTGGCTTTGTTCTCGTCCCAAGTACAAGAAAGGACAAAAGAGGAGATGAGGAAGGCCCTTCTTTGCCATGAAGGCACTGAAGTTACTAAGAGAGTGGGGCTCAATCATGGGGGCTATGGAAAGCCATATCTTCCCCCTGTCCCAGAAAGTGGCACTGCCCTGGTGGACCTAATTGGGCCTGACTCAAGCCGGTTCTTCACCATTTTAGGCATGCCCTATCAGTTTCTCCACAGTCCAGCCAGTGAATGGGCGGATCATGACGACTACCTGAACATGAAACGGGTTGTGGACAAGCTTCAGGTCGTCAATGAGGCTGCAGAGCGTGGTGTAAAACTTTGCCATGACTTTCTTAATGTTGCCAGGGATGAGGAGCGCTTTCAAGAAGTCCTTCAAGTAGTTGAAAATGACAGACTCCGCGTTCCTAATCAGCGCAAACGATCATCTGTTTCCGAACAGAAATCATGGTTTCTTGCTCTAGAGAAATAATACTTGTGAATATATGATAAAACCCCTTAATGTACCATGAGAGAATAAGAATGATTAACTTTTTTGTGTTAGTGATAACAGCTTTTAATTAAGACAGGCAAATGATTTGTGTTAATATCCCTTATGATGGTTGTGTAATCTCATATATAGGCGCGTATGCCGTATAAGCAAAATCGCTATTTTTCAAATTGCTGGTGCTCACTCGAATATGCATGAATCTTCAAAAAATTGCACGTGGGTATTTTTTATGTCAATATGCAACACCAAAATTTTGAACAGCATTGTAGGACAAAGTTGGGGCAACTGTCACACCCTACTGTACATTGTGGTAATGAGCCGCGTACTTCTGATTCTGATAATGATACACCTTGAATTTTGACGACCTGTAGTCGTTTTCTGAGGAAGTTGTAGATCCATTTTCCCACTTTGCCTGTTATTCCCATATGTTTCATTTTATGTGCTATTGTACCATGATGGCATTTGTCGAACGCTTTAGCAAAATCCGTGTATATTACATCATAGTTTTCGTTGCCTTCAAGTGCATCTAGGACATTGTTATAATGCTCTATAAGCTGTGATAGGCATGATCTTGATCGGAATCGGTGTTGATTTTCGTTGAATCTTTGCAATGTCTCCAAGAAGTCATAGATTTTCTCTGACTATTCTTTTAAATATTTTGGTGGTGAGGTCAATGACACTGGTTTATAGTTCTTTGCTTGAGATCTATCCCCGCCTTCATATATAGGAACGATGTTTGCTCTTTTCAAGATGCTCAGTATTTCCCCCGTGTCTAGGCATCTTCTCCAAATCCAGTATAAGGGTGTAGCTATTTAATTTTTACAGTTTTTAATTAATAGTGCGTTCCGTTTGTCCGGACCTCCAGCTGAATGTGATTTCATTTGTCCTATAGCTCTCGCTACATCATCTAGGGTAAAATCAATGTCTGTTATTCATTCTCCTTGCAATTGTTCTTCGAAGAATGCATGTATGTCAGGTATCGCTTTGTCACTTTTTGGTGTACTAAAGACCGATTCATACTGGGCTCTCAATGTTTCAGATATTTCTTTTTGATCGTCTGTTAGTTCATTAGTTTCTTTCCTTAAAGGCCCGATAGTAGCGCGCGTTTTTGTTTTCCTTTTCGAATAGCTGTAGAAGTATTTTGGATTTTCCTTTATTGCTTCTACCGCCTTTTCCTCTTCCCTCTCTGTATGGTCCTTTATCAGAGTTTGTATTTCCGAATCGATTCTCTCCAGTTTTTCTTGTATTACTTTCCTGGCATTGTTGTCTCGCAGTTAGCTAACTTCGTCGCTACTCTCTCTTTTGCGGAATATTCTTCTCTTTTGCCTCTCTCGCCAGTTCTTCTTTCGTTTTGGTTGGGGAAATTTCAAAATTGTCTTAGATAGTCTCCACAAGTGTGGTGTTTGTCCATTTAGTGTCCACATGGTCTGTGCAAAATTGCAGCGTGATTGGTGAATATTTAGAGGTCGCCCCACTCTGAATTTATATATTATATAATGTACTTTTTCTTCCGTAGGTCCGATGGCTCAAACTCGATCAATTCCAAAAGTTTGGCTTCTAGGGATGGCAACTGGAACTTTATCCACGTCAAGGCTCCCTACATGCCTTGACGCCCTCCTCTTGGGGCAATACCACCACATCAATCAAAAGCAAACCACCTCCGACAGTCTGAACCAGGCATGCCAGAGGGTGATTGAAGTCTAGACCCGAGCGCGGATCCCAACTCAACGGATCGACTCCTGTGTCCGTAAGCTTTCAAAGCTTTTAGACCGCTACAAAACACTCAAGAAGCACAGGACCAGGCAACGTGCCAGCGATAGAATGAATGAAGACATCTTCAAAGCGGACATCCAGGAACTGTTTGACATCGCAACCAGTGATGCCATGAGCACAATCGTCAACGTTGAGGACCGAAATTTCCTGTCCATGCAGCGCAAGGACGTCAATTCTTGCAGCATGGCTGGCATTGATAAGGAAACGACTACACAAGAGGACAGAAAGCGATCCAGAATGGAGAAGGAAGCCAAGAGGAAGGCAAGGCATGAAGCAACACAGAAAGATTTGGAAGAAGCAGGAGTGTCATCAATTGATTTCCTCTTCTTCTTCCCTTTTTTCGCAAGACGACGACGACTATAGACCATCGGTTCCGATTCCTTCTTCGTCTGAAGCTCCGGCACCAAAGCGTCCCAAGAACAAGGTTACGAACATTTTCCAATCTCCAGAAGTCATTGGAGCAATGGATCGCACCAATCTTTCTGACCGGAATGCTGTTTTCGTAACTGGAGCTGTATTACAGGCCGCGGGGCATGATCTGTCTGGGATGACGTTCTCTCGGAGCTCTATTCATCGCTACAGAGAAAGTGGGCGAGAACAGGCAGTTCGAGAAGACCTAGAATCATTCTCTCTAGAAGACCCTGTCCTTCTCCATTGGGACGGAAAGCTTCTCCCCGGCATTGAAGGGAAGAAGACGAATGTGCATCGGATAGCAATCCTTATAACATTCAATGGACAGGAGAAGCTGCTTGGTGTCCCAAAGATGAAACAAGGAACTGGAGAAGCACAGGCCCAGGCATGCCTTCAAACTATGAAATTATGGAACGTGGAACAGCATGTGAGAGGTCTCGTCTTCGATACCACTGCGTCAAACACGGGTTTACATCGCGGAGCCTGTGTCAGGATTGAAGAAGCATTGGGTCACGAGCTAGTTTGGATCGGTTGTCGACATCATATACTTGAAGTCGTACTTGCTGATGTCTTTGCCTCAATATTTGGCTCAACAGGAAGTCCTGAAACAGGCCTTTTTAAGCGATTTCAAAAGGAATGGCCATCTCTCTCCCACGAAGCATTTGTCTCAGCATCGGACAGCTTGTTCGAGAACCCTCAACTCCAAGAGATGAGAAAAGAGATGCTCACTTACTTACCTAACGCTCTTCAGGCAAGCCAACCTCGTGACGACTACAAGGAGTTCCTTGAACTATCTTTGCTCTTCCTGGGGGGAAAGACTGGTGGTCAACTCTTTATCCGAGCTCCGGGTCCCATGCACCACGCGAGATGGATGGCGAAGGCGATTTATGCGCTCAAAATCTACCTCTTTCACTATCAATTCAAGCTCACAGCACGCGAAGAACGAAACGTGACTCAGCTGGCTTTATTTGTCAGTCTGATTTACGTCAAGTACTGGCATGAAGCGCCAATGGGGACACAAGCTCCTCTCAATGATCTCAAAATGCTGCATCTTCTGGAAAAATATCCACACGGAGGAGCTGCACAAGCGGCGAAGACAGCTCTAAGACGCCACCTGTGGTACTTGTCGGAGCATCTGATTGGACTGGCCTTCTTCGATAATAGGATCGATCCTGATACCAAAAGGAGAATGGTTCAACACCTCCAACATCCCCAAAAGAATGGCTGCCCCCGACGAATCGACATGGCGGAAGCTGGTGTTGAAAATGATGTGGCATCCTTCGTCACGAAAAGGACATTGACCCTCTTTGATGCCTTGAAAGTTGGAGGTAAGGAGGAAGCGCGCCAGTTACTTCAAAAAGATCCACGGGAATGGCCAAATGACAAGAACTACAGGGAACTTAGAGATCGCGCCTTAAAGATGAAAGTCGTCAATGATGCTGCGAGCGAGGTATTGCTCTCGCACAACGCTACAATGACACTTTGACACGAAACGAGGACCAGAAGCAGTACCTCCTACAACTCGTAGCCGCCCACCGAAAACAGATACCAATACCATCCAAGGCGACTCTGATGCAGAAGAAATAATGAAGATACACCCATTATCATGTCCTATTGTCTTACTGTTTTCTTTCATATTCTTTGAGAACCAAAAAAAATTTAGTTATTCAGTTGTCTATATATTTTCCCAAATTTTCAAAAAGGGGGCAAGTGGGGCGACCCCTAAATATTAACCGAATAACGTGAAACTTTGCACAAATACTGTCCACACCAAGAGGCATAAAACCAACCTTGTGGAGAGAACGTAGTCGATGCTTTAACTTTTTGGACCACCCTAATATATATATATATATATATATATATATATATATATATATATATATATATATATATATATTTATATAATATATAAAATGCAAACCCACAAGGAAAAAAATTATTCCAAGGACTTTCGTGTATTCAGAAGTACACCTCGTCAGGGAATGAAGGGAGAAGGCGAGATGACAAAAATATATATAACGGGACAGAAAAACAAAAAGATTTAGCACGATTAACAAGAGCTGATTGAAGGCAAAAGGTATTTCTACAGGATATTATCAATTTTATACATTCCCGCACTGTTATTGAAATTATTTTTAAAATGGATAAATGCACATTCTAGAATATTCCTTTCAATCATCTCTGTTTTTAACAAGCGCTTTAGAACTATCCCACTTGATACTATAATTACATATATACATATGGTTAAACAATGCATTAGAATTATTTGCTGTTCTACACGCATATTTATGCTCTTTTACCCTAATGTCTGTTTTACCCGTTTGGCCTATATATCCTGAGTTAGATTGTGTACATCCGATCGAATACACACAACCAACCAGATTATCCGGGCTATTCTTTATTAGGCGTGATTTAACAGTATTATACTTAAAGACTACATTGATGCCAATTGTTTTAAGTAAAGTCGGAAGATATTGAAAATTTACATGGTAAGTAGGCTAAGGATATTTTTACGCTCGAGTTCCTTTACAGTTACAGTATTATAATACCTATTCTTGTCTTTCCTAAGGCAGTTATCTGAAAATGAAATAGGATAACTTAATTTAGTATCAATATTCATGATATTGCATAACACGGAATCTAAAAATTCAGGACTGACAACTCTCAATGCTCTAAGAAACATAGCAGAGAAAATAGAAGTTTTAATCGAAGGATGATAGTCAGAATAAAAATGCACAAAAAAATTATAAGTAGGCTTACGATAAACTTCAAATTTGAACTGATTAAAGCATCTCCGAATTTTTAGATCCAGAAAAGATAAGCTTCCATCATTTTCTTTTTTAACCGTGAACTTAATAGTACCATGTAAATTTTCAATATCTTCCGACTTTACTTAAAGTAATTGGCATCAATGTAGTCTTTAAGTATAATAATACTGTTAAATCACTCCTAATAAAGAATAGCCCGGATAATCTGGTTGGTTGTGTGTATTCGATCGGATGTACACAATCTAACTCAGGATATATAGGCCAAACGGGTAAAACGTTAGACATTAGGGTAAAAGAGCATAAATATGCGTGTAGAACAGCAAATAATTCTAATGCATTGTTTAACCATATGTATAGATGTAGAATCAAGTGGGATAGTTCTAAAGCGCTTGTTAAAAACAGATATAATTGAAAGGAATATACTAGACTGTGCATTTATACATTTAAAAATAATTTCAATAACGGTGCGGGAATGCATAAAATTGACAATATCCTGTTAAAATACCTTTTACCTCTAATCAACTCTTGTTAATCATGTGCTAATCTTTTTGTTTTTCTGTCCCGTTGTATGTATTTTTATCATCGCCTTTTCCCTTCATTCCCTGACGAGGTGTACTTCTGAATACACGAAAGACCTTGGAATAATTTTTTTTCCTTGTGGGTCTGCATCATACGTTCATTTCGTGTTTAATTGTAAAATTCATCCTATATGTATATATATATATATATATAATTTTTCCCAACTTTTTGTATTTTATAAATGGGAAATTAAAATGTCTGCCTAGTATTATGTTGGGGAATTGTGAGTTTTAGGACTTTATTAGGTTTGTGATAGCAGTGGCATCCGAGAATTTTGCAGTTGGAGTATTCGGAGGTCTGTAGATCACTATAAGTACCAAGTTTAGTTTTTCTATTTTTACTGCTACGAGTTCCACGAAGCTCTCTTTCTTGTCGTCTCTGCCATTAACTCTCTCGTACGTATTTCATCTTTGTCTTGTTATTCTATCAACTTGAAGTAAGTTGTAAACATTGATAGGTTTTTCTTTCTTATACAAGCAGTATTCGCAGTTTTCAGTCTTCTTGGCAATTTTTAAGATGTGTTTCTGTGAGCTCTCTCTCTCTCTCTCTCTCTCTCTCTCTCTCTCTCTCTCTCTCTCTCTCTCTCTCTCTCTCTCTCAACGACCTGTTCCTCAAAGGCGGTAGGGTAGGTCTTTCAGAGGGGATCATCACCGAGATCATGTCTCTTGCGGATGATCTAAAACTGAAGACAGACAGGGGAATGTTAATGGGTATTTTACCGCGAATGAATGCCAGTGACCACGCACTCAGTAAGGTCATTGGCATCAACGAGAGGGTGCAAGACTTGTGCGTCCCGCTGGGCGTGAGGTTTATTGAACCCTTCGACGCATTTTCGGTAGGTGGGACCTTTACCAGAGGGATGGTGTCCACCTCAACAACAAGGGTAAAGGTGTGCTCGGCGCGCTGCTCGACCGGCACCTATACAGAATGATGAGGTCGAGTCCGGGGAGAGATGATGGGGCCCAACCGGGAAGAGATGATGATGAGCCGGTGGCGGACGTACCTCCAACTGAAGGGTGCGTCCAGCTACAGGTGGGTGACCCTCCTCCTACGTTGGAGGGGGCTCAGGCTCCTGCGGAAGTTGCCCCCTCGTTAGTGAGGGGCTCCAACTCCCGACAGCCCTGGCTGTTCGGGAAACGGGTCGTGCTAGGGGGCGGTCAGAATAGGGAAGGCTCCCTCCGTGCAATGCTCTTTAATGCTAGGTCGATTAGGTACAAGTTTTGCGAGCTACGGGCGCTCTTAGCATCAGAATACCAGGATATCGTTGCTATCACCGAGTCCTGGATTCATACTGATCGTAGGGACTACGTTGGGGAGTTCGAAATTCCCGGGTATAGAATGTTTCGTAAAGACCGCACCCGTGGGGAGGGGGGTGGGGTACTAATATACGTCAGGGACACGTTGAGTCCGGTTGACTGCCAGTTCTGGTCGGAACGGGAGCTGCTTGGCGTCGATCTGAACCTCGAGGAGGATACAGCCCTGTACACCGAACTCAGTAGCCTGCTAGGGGATAGGGTGTGTGTAGTTTTAGGAGACTTCAACTGTCGCGGCATAAAGTGGGAAGACAGGACTGCCGATGCTGAAGGGAGAAGGCTAGTTGACTTTGCTGATGAGAACTTCCTCACTCAGTGGGTCAATGAGCCTACACGAGGCGAAAGCGTTCTAGACTTAGTATTCACGACCGAAGACAACCTCGTCACTGGCCTCACCGTTGACAAATCATTGGGCGGGAGTGATCACGGTCTGATTAGGTTCCGTGTGTGCGTCCCTCGGGTGAAGCGTAGTAACTCGAGAGGCAGTAAGCTCGATCTCCGGCGGGCGGACTTTGTTAGCCTCCGGGATAGCGTAGGTGAGATGGGGTTAGAGGTCGGCGGCGATGTTGAGGGAGTGTGGAGTGCATTCCGGGACGAGTTTATGGTGCTGCAGTCTGCTGCCATACCCTCAAAACCGGTCACCCCTGCTTCAACGCGAAAGTGCGCGCGCTGGGTATCGGTGGGGAAATAGGTAGGTGGATTGAAAACTGGCTGAAGAATAGACGGCAGAGGGTTGTAATTAAAGGGGCTAGTTCGGGTTGGGCCTCGGTCACTAGTGGGGTTCCTCAGGGTTCCGTTTTGGGGCCACTGTTGTTTATCATTTACATAAATGATATAAACGGTGGCATCGTCAGCCGGATCGCCAAATTCGCTGATGACACCAAGTTGGGGCCAATGTTGGGACGCCGGAGGCGATCGAGGAACTGCGTGCGGACCTAGGTAGGATAGGAGAGTGGTCCGAAAAATGGCAAATGCCGTTTAACTTGGGTAAATGCAGTGATGCACATTGGCTACGCCAATCCCAAGTCGGACTACTCGATGTTGGGGAACAATATCGAGGCGACTGATTTAGAAAAGGACTTGGGTGTGCTAATCAACAGCGACCTTAAGTTTACCAAACAGTGCGTAGAGGTTGAAAAAAAAGCCCCGAAGCTGTTAGGTTATATCAGGAGGCAATTTCAGTTTCGGAACAAGGAGATTGTGCTCTCTTTGTACAATTCCCTTGTTCGGCCGCACCTGGAATATGCTGTGCAGTTTTGGTCGCCTACCCTCAGGAAAGATATTGAGAGGCTGGAGCGAGTGCAGGCGAGGGCCACAAAGTTAATCCCTTCCGTTAGGCATATGGGCTACAATCGACGCTTACGCGCCCTGAACTTGTTTTCGCTGGAAACTCGGAGGCTGCGCGGTCAACTGATCGAGGTTTTCAAGTTCTTACGCGGGTTCAACGATGTCGATTTTAGAAGCATGTTTAGTTTAAATGATAACCCAACTCGCAACAATGGTTGGAAGTTGGATTTGAAGCGGTTTAGGACTAGTGTGTGTGGGAATTACTTCACCTATAAGATCTGTGACACGTGGAACAGGTTACCTTCAGAAGTTGTGAACAGTTCCTCTGTGGATCATTTTAAGAAAAGGTTAAACCAAATCTTGCACACTATTTGAGGGTGTAAAAACTTACCCTGGCACCCGTTGCCATTGGTACCTCCTCGGTATGGGCCGCAAGGCCTTTTGAGGTACTACTTTTCCTTGTAACACACTCTAAATATATATGTACATATATATATCCTATTGTACATATAATCTATAATGAAAGTTAACTATTTATGAATGAACCTCTCGCTCTCATTGTTGAAACGATAATGACCAGGCAATTTTGAATTAACATCTAAATGACCAAATTTAGATATCGAAGTTGGGTTGAAACAGAGTCCTGAAGTAAATTCATATTCCGTAGATTCAAAAGCAACAGTGTATTCCCATCTTTGAAGAAAATGTACGAGAACCACTTAATATATTTTGCCCCACCTATTTTTTCCTTCCCAAGTTTCCTTGTAAGTTCCAGAAATTTTGTACACAAGTAGTTACATACCTTTTTTACAAATTTTTATTTTTCCGCATAGTCTCCATCCTTTTCTACGGCTTTCCTCCACCTCGAAACAAGGGCCTTTATTCCTTGCTGGTAAAAGTCCGCTTGGTTCCGCTGGAGCCACCTCTTAACCTCCACAACAACCTCATCTTCACTCTGAAACTTTCTTCCACGAATAGCATCCTTCATTGGCCCAAACAAATGGAAATCTGAAGTTGTCAGATCCGGGCTGTATGGAGGGTGGGGTAACACAGTCAAGCGCATTTTTGTGATGGCCTCTCTTGTTTGCAAACTGTTGTGTGGTGGTGCGTTATCGTGCAAAAGAAGGACGTCTTCCAATTTTCTCTCCGGTCAAACTCGCTTTATACGTCTCTGGAGTCTCTGTAGGGTAGCAATATATGCCTCTGAGTTGATTGTTTGTCCTTTCTTCATAATGTCCACCAGAATCACCCCTTTCATGTCCAGAAGATGGTGGCCATAACCTTTCCTGCAGAGGGAGCCATTTTGAACTTTTCTTGCGTCGGGAGTCTGCATGGTGCCACTCCATGTATTGGCGTTTTGTTTCAGGTTCAAAGTGGTGTACCCAAGTCTCATCCCGAGTCACAATTCGTGAAAGGAAGTCATCCCCTTCTGTCTCGTATCGAACCAACGACTCTAAAGCAATTTCTTTTCTTTGGGTTTTGTGATCTTCAATCAGTTGGCGAGGAAGAAACCGTGAACACACTTTTGAGTATCCCAGTTGCTGAATTATCGTATTCACACTTCCTTCACTAATTCCTAGCTGCAGTGATAGCTCTTTGTACGTGACGCGCCGATTTGATCGAATGATGCTGTTAGCACGTTGCACAGTGTGAGATGTCAAAGCCGATGCTGGGCGACCGCTGCGTGGTTCATCATCGAAGCTGGCTCTTCCTCTCCGATGATCTCTCACGTTTAGACCAGCGTCCAACTGTGCTTCGAACATCATCATCATTATTCCATCCTAATTGAACTGAATTATTCCATCCTAATTGTACTGAACGGACGCATTTCCTGAGCTCTCTGATTTTGCATCTACTTTTATATATTGCTGAGAATTTTACTTTTGGATACTTTTGAACTTTATATACTTGCGTTTAAATTTACGTTGTTATAGTTAAGTAATTGAATTTTAGTGGTTTTTAGCGATTTAGAAGATTTCATAGCGTGCCGGCTTAATTTAATTTATACCTGTGACGGTTTAAACTAATTTTTAACTGCGCGATGCCGTCGCAGAAAGCGTCGTGTGTTAGGTGTAGGGTTAACCGGTGGTATTCGGAATTTAAGGATTATAACGGCGGTCCAATGGCGATTACCGATAGATCAGTTTGTTTCTTTTGCGAGTTCATGGAGGAATTAGTTGACATAAAACGCAGTGTACGTGAGGTAGCGGATAGACTTGCAACGCTTGATGAGGGCAGGGTTAGGGCTACGGTTGACGGAAGCCGAACCAATACTAACGTTGAAGACGTTAGTAATTTGAAGGGTGAGGTGCGTAACTTAGTTTCTAGTTTAGGTAGCTTGTCGGGAAGGTTAGATAGAGTTGAGGAAGAGGTTAAGGTTAGTCCGAGAGTAGTAGATAGCGAGGGATTTAGAGAGGTTAAGGGTGGAGCTAGGCCGCGTACATTAGGTGATAGGAATCCCCCCCCTATCGAGGTTTCGAACCCCTTCGCCCATTTGGAAAGGGACGTGAATGAGGGTGAAACTATTTTAATTGGGGACTCTTTAGTGCGCCACATGGACAAAGAGTTCGTTAAACGGAATCCAACCAATAGGAGGAGGGTCTGTCTCCCAGAGGCCAGGGTTGACAGAGTTAGAGACGAAGTGGATAGGGTTGACGTTGCTTCCCGTCACTCAATGTTGGTGACGATGGTAGGAGGCAACGACTCGTATAGGCCCGATACGAGAGTGCCTGACCTTTTGGAGAGATATAGGGGGTTAATTAGGTCCCTGAAGGCGAGGTCAGATAGGTCTTTAGTTCTAGGTATTACCCCTAGGCACGGGTTGGGTCTTAGAATTACGTCCAAAACAATATTTTTGAATAACAAATTAGAAGAGATTTGTGCTGAGGAAAGTGTACCCTTCGTAAAGCTGTGGTCTGAATTCAATGATCCTAGCCTTTTTATAAAAGATGGGGTGCATTTTAATGAAATAGGTAATGCTAGGCTAGGTAGGTTAATAGACGAAAACGTGCGAAAGCTGTATAGGTCGAAGCCTTCTTTAAACGTTGTGGGTCCGGGAAACGCGGGCCCGACGTGATAAATAGTTTAAAACGCTGGCCCTTGGTAAAATATAACTTAAACGTCTTTTATTGCAACGCGCGTAGTATTAGAAATAAATTAAATGAATTTAAGGCGGTAATTTATATCGGCAACTATGATATAGTTGCTATCACTGAAACTTGGTTAAATACCGTGACTCGGGACTTGTTGGGGGAACTTGATATACCGGGTTTTAAAATCTTTACTAATGATATGTTACATAGATTTGGAGGCGGCGTTTTGCTGTACATTCGTAATTCCCTTAGGGCTATCGAGGTTAAGCTAGATTTTCCGGCAGCAATTAATGCGATCTGTGTTGAAGTTAGGGCGCGTAGTATTAGTTTTAATTTTGTTGTTGTTTATAGACCTCCCGTTCAACCCCGCGATATAGATACTAGATTTTACTCACTTCTTGGTAATTTTATTGACAATCGGAATAGTATAATTGTCGGAGACTTTAACTGCCCTAATGTTAATTACGAGAATTTTACGGGTAATGAAGAGGGTTTGAGACTGGTTGAGTTTATGGACGATAACTTTTTACGACAGATAGTTACCGAACCAACGCGCGGTGATAATATCTTAGATTTGGTGATGACGAACGGCGAGAATATAGTCGAAGGTTTAGAAGTAGGCGAGAGTTTAGGATGTAGCGATCATCAAATTCTTAGGTTTAAGTTATTGATAGAAAACACTCGGGATAGTAACGTAATAGAAGTCCCTGATTTTCGTAGGGCTAATTTTGATAGTTTTGCTGATAGGATGAGAGTAGTGGACTGGGATAACTTATTTATGGGTAATGACACAAATTTGCGTTGGGTGGCGTTTAAAGAAAGTTTTAGGAATATTGAAAGGGAGTTTATTCCTCGTAGGCCCAAGCGCGTTAGAAATCGTGGTAGGCCGAAGTGGTGGACTAGGGAAGTAGGCGAGTTCATAAACGAGCGTAATAGAGCGTATAGACTTAACAAGCGCAATGGCCAGGTAGCTAATTTTAATAGATATATCGAGCTTAGACGTCAGGTTAAAAGATCAGTTAGGAATGCTAAGCGTAATTTAGAGATAGTTATAGCTGCGGATAGTAAACATAATCCAAAAAAGTTTTTTGAATACGTAAATAATCGTAAGCCGGTAAAAGATAACATAGGCCCTCTAGTGGATGTTAATGGCGCTTTGGCTTCTGACGCTCAGGCGATGGCGGGTATTTTCAATAACTTTTTTGCGACAGTTTTTACCGTAGAAGACGTAAATAATGTCCCCGACGTTGACGATATCGTTCCATTTAGTAGCGAGACTATTTTAGATGAAATAACTTTACGAGGCTGAGATTGCGCATTATATCGATAGGCTAAAAGTTAGCAAGGCTCCAGGCCCTGACGCTTTTTATCCCAGACATTTGAAAGATTTGAAAGACGTTATCGTAGGCCCCTTAGCGAAGATTTTTAATCAGTCACTCGAAACGGGGATTATTCCTGAAGACTTCAAATTAGCTAACGTCACGCCTATTTTAAAAAAAGGCGACCTCGCGGTAGCTAGCAATTATAGGCCCATTAGCTTAACGTCAATTGTCGGTAAACTTTTGGAATCCGTAGTTAGGGATCGTATTATCGATCACTTAGAAAGTAGGGGTTTGATTAATAGTAGTCAGCACGGGTTTCGACGCCATAGGTCTTGTTTAACTAATTTGTTAGAATTTTATAACGAAATAGTGCGCGAATACGATAGGCATAGGGCAGCTGACGTTATTTATTTAGATTTTAAAAAGGCGTTCGATACAGTTCCGCATAGGAGACTAATTGCGAAGGTTAAAGCGCACGGTATACGCGGTCAGGTAGCTAACTGGTTAGAAGAATGGCTTCGTGCTAGGAGGCAGAGGGTCGTAGTTAATGGTAGTGAATCGGGGTGGTTAGATGTAGGTAGCGGTGTCCCACAGGGTTCAGTGTTAGGCCCATTGTTATTCGTAATTTACATTAACGACATAGATGTAGGATTGACTAGTAACGTTTCAAAATTCGCGGACGATACTAAAATAGGCGGTAAGGTTGTTAACGAGGACGATAGAAATAGGATCCAAGACGATGTAAATAGGATTATGGAGTGGACAGATAAGTGGCAGATGCAATTTAACGTAGATAAATGTAAAGTTTTGCATATAGGTTCTCGCAACAATAATTACGCGTACACGATGGATGATAGGGAGTTAGTGAGCGTTGACGAGGAAGTAGATTTAGGCGTACGCGTATCTAAGGATTTAAAGGTTAGGAACCAGTGCCTGGAGTCTTGCGCAAAAGCGAATAGGATGTTAGGCTTCATAGCGCGTAATTTCGAATTTAAATCGAAGGATATTATATTGCCCCTTTACAAGTCCCTAGTCAGACCTCATTTAGAATATGCAGTTCAGTTTTGGTGCCCGTACTTGCGTGAGGATATTGATAGGTTAGAAAGGGTTCAGCGTCGTGCCACGAAACTTATTCCGTCATTGCGCAATAAGCCTTATGAAGATAGGATTAAAGAGTTAGACTTGTATTCACTCGAAACTAGGAGATTAAGGGGGAGTTTATTGAAGTTTTCAAAATCGTTAATAACGTCGATAACGTAAATTTTGATAAATTGTTCACTTTCGATAATAGTAATACTCGCAATAACGGATTTAAGTTGCGTGGCAGACGTTTCATTACTAATATCGCTAAAAACTTCTTTACGTTTAAAGTAATTGATAAATGGAATAATCTTCCCGCGTCAGTCGTTCATTCTACCAGCGTTAATATGTTTAAGAACCGTCTTGACAGACATTTTAAAAGTATTAACGTTGTTTAAAATTAAAAAACAAAGTTAACAACAGGAGCTCTGGTGGTGGTGCTCGAGGATGAGTGTTGACGAATGCCAGCTTGTGACATGCCAGCGTGTGATGCCAGCAATAAAATTATTAAAAAAAAAAAAAAAAATTAGACTAACACAAACGTAGATGTAGCTCGTAGCGTAAACTAACCCACTTTTTGTTTAACTTTACCTACTTTTTTTTTTTTCTTATCCCCTCCTTACTTTGCATGTCTGTAACTCTTTCTTGCATGTTTGTAGTTTGCATGGTATGACAATGAGTTAAGAATGTGTGTGCATGGTTTGTAAGCGTTCTTATTTTACTTCTTTTCATCTTTCACCCCTCTCCTATTTTCTCCGACTATTTTTCTGACTTGTCGGCAGTGGCCGGCGGATGATGATGGTGAGTCTTTTTTCTCTCTTTCTGAATGAATGTTAACCCACGAGTGATAGGTGTTGCTCCTTACTTAACCCCT